>CM065386.1:605000-867500 GCA_033060915.1 Euryodendron excelsum | reverse complement strand
AACGAGGGAATTCTCACCTTCCCATTTGAGTGCTTATATATTTGCTCTGTAGTGGATTTGACTTTTTCATGAAGAAAAAGCACAAGGTCTTACTTGAGGCAATTATGATTAGGCAACATCAAATATATGATTACATTTTCGTAATTATTCCCATTAGGTGGGGGGCCCGTTGTTACTTAAGATTTAATCCATCAAAAGAGACCTAAATATCATCGAGTGGCTGCATTTTATTTGTCACACACACTCCTAAAAATTAAATAAATTTGTCAATTTTTTAAAAGTTTGAAAAATTTTTCTAGGAGTAATGCTATACATCGATTAATTTCTCAACTTATTTTTTTACCCACAAGCTACAATGTAGTGAGATCTATGTCTGTAAATACAAGTGAAACCCATTCACCTATATTTTTTCGATAAGAAAGTATATTAGAAATCAATTTATTCATAGCGTTTTTTAAAATTAAATGCATATCCGAATCCATTTGATGCATCTATACAAAGGGGACCCTATTAACACCTTTTCACTTGTCATGAAATATGCTTCCTTTGTTGGCCATGCTTGCTTGTATTTACAATAACAGCGAAAGATAAAAAAATTAAAACTTCATGGCATCAAAGGACAGCGAGGCCCCATATTACATGCAATGAATCTCCAGGAAGTCCCCATCAGTTCCCTCTTCAACTTTGGAATATCTAATAAAAGGCTGTGGCCTAGATCAGATTTGTTTACTGCTGGTTTCGTGGTTCTTCCAAAGACACGACTAATAGTTAAAAACATATTTAAGAATGATATAGGCAATCCCAACTCTTAAAGTAATGGTGGCCTTGGGGTATATATAGACATATATATATATATATATATATCTGGTGCGATGGTGTTTTAGCTTGACTATAAATTATTACAAAGTTCATGAAGATTGACTAATAGAGATATCCTACCATCAGAAATTTGCAATTGAAGAATTTCAGATTTGGAAATGTGATACTTAGAAACATGATAATCCCTATGGTGTTTTGGATGAATTACTGCAGCAGGAATGATAATCCCCAAGCAATTAACTGCATTCTAGCTGCTAAGCCCTTTCGTCTAAATTATGCCGCACAAATTTTACTCATAGAACCAACAAATATTTTAGTCGAAGAACATACGTCAGTGTAAAATATAACTTGCTTTCGAGAGAGAGACCTTTACAAATTATCCTTCAAAAAAAAACAACTCACCAGACCAAAAAAATTTCCAAGGTCAACCCCATCAGAGTCCAAATGGGTATAATTGCAACCACCAAAGGAAGAAAATGCGAGTGAGGTCATTACAAAAGATTGAAAAGAAAAGTTTAGGATTCTTTAACAATAATAATAATAATAATCATGACCTCTCTCAATTCAAAATGGCTGAAAACTTCAATTATTCACCTGGTGAACTGGAAGGAAATAACCTTAAAAACATCAGTATACTATAGCTGTGAAAGAAAAAGCAAAAAAATTGGACGTGTTTATTGATATATCTCTCTTTCAAATTGTTACCTCATCGATCACTCCATTTACTTCTATGTGATTTATAGACAATTATAGATCTAATCATAGTGGAAAAACAAGGACAACAAGTCTTGCTGAATGCGAAATAATTTATGTACATCCACACGTTCATGCAAGTGTCTTGGTACGTTTATATGTAGCTTGGAAACCGCGTACAAGCCTCATCCGATGGTGACAGCAGCCAATCCCATAGTGGGCATAGTCAAATTTGTCCCGCGGTGGGGATGTTTTGATCTATCAGAAATTTGTATTCTTTCCTTAAAAATTCTAATCCATTCATTAGGAGAATCTTATCGGTTCACAAGTTTGGTTAAGCCTATAAGGCGTGTTTGTCAGAAACAATTATCATAAACAACTTTAAGTAGCGCACAATGCTAAATGGAACTAAATATATATTACTCAACCATCAAAGCACTCACTCTCAATGATGTAACCTGCCTCCAAATCATTCCATTTATGAGATCACCAAACATGAGATCTCCTCGGCTAAATTTTCCACCAAGTATAGTGGTAATTTATGCATTTCTTTCTCTGTGTTTGGTTCCAATCTAATCACATATATCTTGTCAGTAGGAGCTTTTGAATTTCATTTTGTGTAACCCTGTCTCTACCTGTATGTAAAGCATTAGGCAAGATCTAACCATGAGCCACTAATACATAGAATACTAATAAAGCCTATTAAAAGAGAAATGTAGTGGTGAAGCTTGATAATCAAGCTAAGAAACAAAGAGCCAATAGCGTATGCATCTCTCCCATCTTTGCCCCCCCAGCAAAAAGTAAAACGTAATTTAATAAACAATCCAAAAAGACATACCACACTAAAATATGCAAGATATTGGTAATTATGGTAAAAATTTATTTTATTACAGTTACTTCGACATTCAATTACATTTGCAAGTAAAAAAATAAATTAATTCATGTACGTACTTAATTAATATGGACTGTTACGATCCACTGTAGATCTATTCCATGCTATTTCTGAGCTCTTTAATTTATTTAGCAACTCGCTTGAGCACTCATCCTTGATCAAGTGAAATCCTGATCTGGGATGTATATAGATGCAAGGATTCTTGAAGAAGATTCTGCATGCATGTAAAGGGGAACTGATCCCAAAAATGTGTCTTATACTATTATCTGAAATAAATACATACGTAGAAATCAATATCTTCCTTCCATATTTTTCTTCTTCTTTTTTTTTTTTTTTTTTGACTGAACAATAACTGGTGATCAGAATGAAATAAAAGTTCAAGCAAACACAGTAGAGGTCAATTCTCACTCCAAGCACCATAGGAACTTGGTTACTGCTGCTCAGGTGAAGTGATTTTTGCATAAACTCTCAGGACCCTTGGAATCATCCATCAATTCCTAATGAAGCTTAATGCTTATTTCCTCACCAATAAAAAGACAAAGTAACATAAATCTGCCATCTTAGTTAATTAAAAAACAAAAAAAAAAAAAACTTTTAGAATGTCCTCATTTTTCAATCCAACTCTTGTTACATGCATCCTCTTAATTATTTATGATAAATCTATGGAAGTTCAACTATGGTATTGGAGGATGCAGCAAGAAATTAACAGTGGATATGTACCTTCTAATCATAGTACACTTTGTTCTCTTATCACACTTAACCTTAAGGCTGTTACAAGCATTGACTAACACAACCACCATAAGTAAGTAAGCTGGTAAATATTTTTTGTTTATAAACTCTCTTGGTATAGAGAAAAAAAGAAAAAGAAAAAAAAGTGAGCAAAACACGATAAAATGGTGGACAAAGATCTTATCAACAAGGACGTTTTTGTCTTGCCAAATCTAAGGTCCTTCTGGGTAGGACCCATTAAAGATATCCTGCCATCTACTTTTTCTATATAACTCCCAAACCCCCTTGCCTTCAAGTCCCCCCTCCTCTCTCCCTCAATCTCCCTCCACTTTTCTTTATTTGTTCAAGCTTTTCTTTTTCTTTGTTTCTCACTCCCATCTTTAGTTGTACTGCATGCTGATATGTATTTAAGCTAAAAATTGAAGTTGTTGTAGTTAGTGTTGAGGTAGTTGGACTTAGTTAGCTGCCTCTGAAGTATACATATATATATATATATATATAATGAAGGAGAATGGTAGGAAGCAAGGGGCAGCGTCCCCTTGTGCTGCATGCAAGCTTCTTCGGCGGAGGTGTGCTCAGGATTGTGTGTTTGCTCCTTACTTTCCAGCTGACGAGCCGCAGAAGTTTGCGAGTGTGCACAAGGTGTTTGGTGCTAGCAATGTTAACAAGATGTTGCAGGTTAGTTCCCATGCATGCATGCAACTCTCTCTCTCTCTCTCTCTCAGCATGTTAAGTACTCTGATTTTAGGACTTAGTGTGAGTGCCACTTAGCTACAAGCCTACAACCAACTTTATCAACTTTTGATCTCATCAACGTTTACAACTCGAGAATACAATTTATTTACTGAACCAACGCGCGAACACCAAATGTATAGCAGCCCATTTTGAGATGTAGAAGCAAGTCTGTTTAGTAATCTCAAGAGTGCCCAGGTTGTCGTAAATTATCTCTAGTTTCCTAAGCTAACTAAAACCCTTTTCTTGTTGTTAATTGTTGTTTTCTTTTCTTTCTCTATTTTATTTTATTGTTGCTTTCTTATTTTCTTTCAACCTACTAAAGAAAATATTTCCTTGTGACGATTAGGGTTTTAGGAAGTTCTGCTTTATTAAATTGTGGAATAACCAGAAAATAAATAGGAGACACAAACAGGGCCTTACTGATTTGACTCGGACATCACTTTATCAAAAAAGAAAAAGTAAGTTTATAACTATTGTTAGATTAGAATGTTTTTTTGGTTAAGTATTGTTAGATTAGGATTTTAACTTGTATTAATTAGGGAAGTGGGATAAGTTATTTTTATCAATAATTAGCTGGCAAGTGATACCTTAAAATGTTGACCTCTTGTATCAAAGTCATATAAGATGATTTATAATGTTCTAGTGCTAGCTAATATACTATGGTAGTCAAAATAATTTAATTTTTACAAAAATTATTCCTAAAGTCGTAAAGCAGTGTTTTTTTCACCGTTATGTCAGTTATGGTGGTTAAAAATAGTCTAACTGTAATAACTTTAAGTAACAATACATGGCATGCATGTTTATTAAAGTTCTTTATTATCCTTGAAAATGTATATGTTACCCTACTATCCTTGTGGCATTTTAGTCAATTCCAAATCGCTATCTACACCTCTTCCACACTTTTACATTATCTTTCTTCCGCTATGGTTTTTTTATTGTTCTTTTGTAAATAAAATACTGTTTATACCAAATGATTCCTTGGCAAATGAAAGAGATAAAAGCACTGGAAATCAGCTTTAATATTATAATATGCGATATATAAAGAATAAAGGTGGGATGTTGAGACTAAATTCCATTCAAAGAAAGTGGTTAGAACTTCTTTATGACCACCTAGCTTTTTGAATATAAGCTCCCTAAGCCATGCTTTTTCATTTCTAAGCCATGCTTTTTCATCTCTCTTTTAATTTTGGGTACATAACCATGCTTGAGCGTATTGGTCTAAAAAAATTTATTCCTTAATAATTTCGGCAAAGTATGTATGGTTTATCTGAGCTTTTTGCTTTAAGACGATGAGTTCACATTGATTTGTGTTCTGTAGGCCGATGACATGAAATGTAAACACCTAAAGCTGGAACTTTAGTTTTATTCTTGGAGTTTCTTTTCTAATTCTTTTTTTTTTTCCTTTGGTGAGATTGTTATTATCATTGAAACTAGTTAAAGTAGTGTAATCATGACATCAAGGCAACGTTTAGTCGTGTATCATTAGTCAATGTTTGGGGCCCAAATAGGATTATAGCTCTTGGAGCCATTGGAATCTCTATGCAGTTGCTCGGTCTAACCCGCATGTTCGTCCACATGATTATTTTTAAACAAATTATGATGCTTCATGCATGTCAAATTAAAGTGTGTCTCTTGCGATTGTAGGAGCCTAAAACTTCATTAAATTTCAACATGGATTCTCACACTCTTATGTATATATATATATCTAAACACTAAATGAGAAGTCAGGAGGAAAACTCAAAACATGTATGTGGTTAGGTTGGAAAGAGGTCTAAAGACTCTAAACGCTAAATGGAATGCCCTTTTTAATTTTTTGTAAAGATGTGTTGATTCATATTCTTTTACTCAGCCGACCAAAATATATGCATATGCACAAACACATTGATCCATTTCTCAAACCAAATCATTACAAATACGCTGTAGAAGCTATGAAAGTTTTTCTGAATTGAGTATTTCTCACCTGCTTTTACCCAGTGATCGAGGCAATGTTGAAAATTTTCTAGTGGTTTTCTTTGACCATCAAGATTGAATTTAATGTTGAGGTCACATTAACGTCGTAAGACTATGAGGTAGCTCTACTCTCAAAGCAAACTTGACTAAGCGAAATATAGTTCTTCAATTACTGTGAGCCCTCAAATTATATATAACTTTTTATTTTTCTAGTAGCCCAGTTCAAATTTGGCCGTGGCTTAATTTGTTGGGGGCATGCATATATGTTGTGAAATTTCCAGGAGTTGCCGATGCACCAGCGTGGCGATGCGGTGAGTTCAATGGTATATGAGGCAAACGCGAGGGTGCGTGATCCAGTGTATGGTTGTGTGGGAGCAATATCATCGTTGCAGAATCAGATCGACGTTCTTCAGACCCAGTTGGCTCTTGCACAGGCTGAGGTGGTCCACATGAGAATGCGTCAATTCTCCTCATCAATGTCCAGTCCGGCCACCAACTCACCGGAAAATGGCTCACCCTCCTCCTCCAAGCTCGTGCCATCTCATCAGACCAAGTCCCTTTTTAACATGGACATGGTGGTTGATCATGCCAATATGGGGCAGTCCTTGTGGTCATGCTAGCTTAATTAGCATGCCTGCCTAGCTACCTTCCTTTTTTCAGTTACTATCATGGGCTTTCTTTATTGTCTGCTGCCTCTTTAATTACTTGCTTTTTTTTACTTATATATATATAGCACCTCTCTACCTGATCCAGAGATGATGATGATGATGATGATCATTAACTATATTGTAAATGTCTTCAGCATGTAATTATGAGCTATTATATATATTATTAGTGTAATTGAAGTTGACTGCTTTTATGAGTCCATTTTGTGACTTTTTCAATTTATGCTTGGCCATGGAGTAATCAACTCCATTATTATAAACTTGTGTTCGGAAGCAAGGAATTCAAGACCATTCGAGGCCATCTTAATACAAGTTTTGAACTAAAACAACTTGCATTTCCAATTCCAAGGTGTGAATTTCATACTGTCGAATGCATTGTAAATTTATTCTCCACATTGACCATGAAAATGGTCAAACAAACACATAGTATGACTATTAGACACTGCAATTTTCAATGTAATTTCGACTTTCACTATTGAGGTCCTTTATGATTTTGAATGCATGGAGTTTGGAATGACGACTAAAGCACTTTTAGCCCTTAAACTCTCCTACAACTACGGGAGAGTAGTTGAACTAACCATTTCATATGCCCACTGGCTAAACTTTTATATATGGAAGTGTAATATGAATAAGAGAACGAGACAAATGTATCAAGTTGACTTAGTTAGAGACCAATTTGTTGAGGGAATATTTGGATTAAAGGTCGCACCAAGAACTCGCAGCATGGGCCAAGGACACCACGAGTATTTGAAAATTTACAACCCAAATGAAGAACCCCGATGGACTTTGGTTGGATGGGCCCAAGAGATAACAACAAAATGATTTAACCAATTCTTATTATCAGTCCATCTAAGTCAATCCAAAGATTCCAAACCAAATTAACATAGGTAGATGCTGACACTTTCAATTCATGAAATAAGATCAAGGTTCCTGTATTTGTGCATGCATGATTTCCAACTTACAATCAAACTGTCCTTCTTTTACTTGAGAATGCCCGTTACCATCATGAGTTCCCATTACATTCCAAATTGTGAAACAGTTGAGCTTTTTGTTTGAAGTTCTACAAGGATAGTCTGTTTGCTGAAGAGACAAAATCATTAGAACCATGGAAAAAGATGCACCTACGACATATATAGCGCTTCTTTTGGCAAAGGGAGGTTTTGAGTTCTTTTGTTTTGTTTTGCCATATTTGTCAAGTGTTTTAGTGCAATATTGCCATTCAAGAATCTAGCCTCACCGAAAGCTGGCAGCCACATGATTTTGCTCGGAAAATTATTTACCATCATTTGGTTCCAACATTGCGGCAAGACTGGTGCCTCTAAGTACTATTGAAGGGGTCAACCAATGCGTTGATCCTCCGGGACCCCAAGCTCGCAGTTGTGGCAATGGTTGCATCTCCCACGCCATGTGGGGTCACAAATGGTTGCACTGTATTACTAGTCATGGCCCGACAAATCTTTCAGGATGCATGATCTCGTGGTTGATCCAATTTTGGACTTATTAGATTCAATCAACAGTTGAATTACCAAAGTCTTAGAGTAGCACTGCTTCATCCCACTGAAACATTAACCCGCCTTCGATCGCTTCAAAGGACACTCAGCTCAAGATTCTCACACACATACATATATATATATATATGATACCTCTTTTTGGAACGATGATTGTTTTATATATTGCATTGACCAAGATTTCTCCTCTTCTCTTGTGGCTTAATTAGTTTTACCGATTGAAACAGAAACTGAGACCCACATATACTGTTTAACAAGTCCTCCCTGTAACAGATTGAATTAGTAGCCACAACATCGATCGATAGGGACTCCTTCATGGAAAAATGAGGCGAAATATGTGCCTATATATATATTGCAGTCACTTCATGTTAGTGCTTTCTTACGATGGAAAGAATGCTTGCTTGTGACATCCATTTGCTTTGTTATCTCCTTATCCAAACTCATCTTTTGAAGAGCAAATTGTCAAAAAAAATAAAGGAACTAAGAGACTTTCTCTCCCATTGTTTCACCATGTTCAAGTTGACTTTCACAGCTCGCAAACCTTGACTATCTATATATTCACCTAAAATCAATAACAAAAAAAAATTACACGTTTGAGCTTCGGCCATCGGTCTTTTTCACCTCTTTAATTATGTTTTGTTTGGACAAAAAGAGCAAATTTTCTGTTGAAGATGCCAAGTACCTCTCCAAGTAACGTCACTCGAAGGTTGTAACGCAAATCATTCAAAATTTTCAATCGCCCACAATCCAACAGGGTAAAACAATTCTCAACTGAGCAAAACTGTTTGGGATTTTAACACATTGCCTGAAGTCAAGAATGGAGTATTCTTTACTGGAGGGTGATAAGAGAGATGATCTCTTGACCTCCCAATAGAAGGAGTGTACCAGCTCAATTGGTTAAAAAGAAAAAAGAAAAATATAGTCAAATTTGAAGGGATAATGTGAAAGGCTATATGAAAGAGATATGCAAGTCCCAAAAGGACATTAAAGAAAGTAGTGAAATTAATTTTATTATAATCTCCAAGCAATCAGCAGCTAGAAGATTTGGCCAACTACAAAATATTAGAAGTCCACTGGGAGATGCATTTGTATCTCAAATCGTCCATCAAGTAACAAGAATAATCAACATGATCAGCACCTTCAAAATTTACTATAATTTCCAATGTGTTGCATCTGTGGACTTGACCTACAAGTGATCGGCTAGGAATTTATTGTCAAATCAGCAGGTACATATTCTCCAATGTTTGCCTCAGTTCATTGGTGGTCTTTGTTTTGCTAAGTTGGGAACAACACATCAAACATTAGTTTGGGAATGTTTGTTTCCTCACAAAGCTAAGCTGTCTTTGTTTCGCGTAAATCACTCCCTACCATCCATGCTTTTATATTTGGGCAAGGAAAATGATATTTGGGGTCCCGATCTTAGACAATTCTCATAAATGATAATATTATAATAGTTATCATTAACAGTTGATATGGTCGAGAAATGTTATTATTTGGACTTCTGAAAAAATGGCAATTTTTTCAGAGAACTTCATTTGTAAAATTTGCACTTGCCATGCTACACTCTAAAATTTTGTGTTTCCATTGATTGCTGGTGTTTTGATAATTGGTTTGTAACTAGGTTTGAAAAAAGTCCAATGACACCCCCCAGTTAGATTTTTTTTTCTTTTTTAAAAAAAAAAATCCAGCCCCCAACCGAGTGTCAGTCCATGTTGAATGTGAAATCTCTACAATTACTGGGGGAATAATCTGAAACAATTGAAACATTATGAGCTTAATTGGTAAGAGTCCCAACAAAGCTTTAAGTTTGCATGCACGTAAATAAAATAATCCAAATTCATAAAGACCATGCAGCTGGTAATATAATTAAGATGCCTAGCTATTATATATCTTCATAAGGTCGATGCAGTAATGCACAATCAGACCATTGCCAATAGATGCACTTCATAGGAGGCGCTAAACATTACAAGGCATTCTTCATTTGCGTATCCAAATTAAATGAGAACTGTAAGAGTAACCAAATTTTAAAATCAGCTATGGATCGATGTTCAATATCTTGTCCGAAACCAAATAACAGGTTCTTTAATTATTATACACAAAGAAACTTCCTATTTTAATATATTTCACCCAGAAATATATGGTGAATACATGAGACTCGCCATAGCCTCTTGTAGCCAATCCTCCCCGTCAAGTTCGATCTGCAAAAGTAAAAAGATCGAAAAAAAACATAAGATGCTCCTATGACTGATGAGTGCACTACCTGCATTATGCATATGAATCAATTAAGATGGCTGTAAGTGGTAATATGGTATTGAGAATTTTGGGCAGCTAGCGTCCCATATTCAAAAAAGTACCTTCACACTATCATCGTTGTAAAATTCTCTCTCTTTGTGAGGATTGTTGTTCTTCTTGGTTATTTCTTCTCCGCCGCATGGTTCATTATTTCTGGCGAATCTTCCACGAACTCGAACCCGCTTGTCAGCTAGGGTCTTGCGACAAGCATACTGCGCAAAGGGCATACTGTTAGATCAATGTCCATGCCCAGTCTTATGTTACGTTAATAAATGTCTCTCTGTGAGAGAGAGAGAGAGAGAGAGAGAGAGACCTTGATAGTTTTGTCAAAGTTCCTTCGATTTCTCTTCCTCAGGTATCTGAGAATTCTGTCCTTCTTTTCTTCAACCGAGTACTTTCCAACTTTCATAGCGGGTTCTTCCATTGCTGGCACTTGAGTAACTTGAAACCCCTATATTTGAAATTTCTTCTTCTTAATACATACCAAGAAATAATACAGGTTGCTATATACTTATGATATAGTAAATTTCCATGCAATACAAGCTTTTGGCCTATATATATTGTATGAAGTTTTAATTCCTGGTAGAGAGATTCCCAAAAGCATGCACATGAAAAATATACTTTGAATGATAACATGCTGTAGACTACCATAAAATACACCCAACAAAACAATAAAACAAATGAAGGTCCAAAAGAGTACCCATTTATCAATTTCCGTGGGATAGACTGTCCGGAAATCAGGCAAAAACCCGTTACATTCCTCCCCCAACTCGCACACGTCCAGTTGGTATCCAGCTTCAAGACTTCCGACGGCAATGTCACGTGACCCCATATTGAACTCCGGCAACGCAGGTACAGCCATGTCCGAGACCCCGAATTGCTCTGGAAATGGCATCACGGAAAACGATGACGTGATGTCGATTTCCGGTGGCACGCCTATATCAGGTGCTGCTCCATTGTCAAAGAAGGGTAAGCCTTCTCCAACCCACATTGCGGTGCCACCATTGTTTAGGCCCGCCAAAGGAGTTGGAAACTCGCAGAATTCGTTACAGACGATGTAATCAGACTGGTATTGAGGAATGGAAGCCATTGAAGACACACAATTCAAGGTCTTCTAGTGCTTATGGCTCAGTTTTTTTTTTCTTCGCCGGTGTGTGGCTATAGTGTATGCCTTTAAACCTTGAAATTTATAGCATGGGTATTCCGGCTTTGGGCAAGTTGTTTGCGCTATTGCCAGGCGGCTTACCGCACCACTTTAGTTGAGTACAATATTAGCTGTGGAAAATTCTAGCACTACGTAATTTTTATCCAATAAAAAAAAAGTCTATGCTAAAAGGATGTGAAAGTGATATTTTAAAAATTATGGAGTCGGAATAATTTATACGCAATCGTTTAACAAAATAATGTTGCAATGGTAACCGTGTATTTGAAGTCTACTTTAGTGGGGTTTTTTAATTTTAAAATGATACATCTTAATTCAATCACATCATTCTGTGGACAATTTATGTATAGTATTTTTTCTTTTTTTTGTATATCATTTTGCTTAACTAGCTTTATAGGTAAGGTCTATTGATTACACGTGCTTTTATAAGAGTATGTGTAATATCTACAATATTCCGCTCAACGTTATGATATGTAATACTAACTACTGTTACTTAAATTTAACCTCCAAAGTGTGGGATCTACTAAAGCTTATTTAACTAATTCTTTTTATTCTTTTTATTTAAATTATATGTATTATAACATACATATAATTGCATAATTGTGAAAGTGACCTTTTGGGGGAAGCATATAGAAGCAAAAGCTGAAAGGGCCAGCTGAATCCCTGACAAAGTAAGTGGAGGCCCTCATGTGATTGCCATTCTTATTTACTGTTTAAAGCTGTACACCATGTATAAGTAGTAAGTACTACTAAAAAGACCTAGCCTACTTATAGACCAAGAATCTAACACATGCTAATGGGGATAGTGGTAAGATATGTATCTATAACTATAACCATATATCCTCTCAAATTCAATTCCTCTGCAAACTCATCTCTTTACTGCTGTATGCTACCATAGTCCCTTCCTCTAAGCTAGAACATAACATGTTTGTTTCTTTCTTGGTGCATTGCATGCTGCAGCCTGCAGTACTTCAGATGAACCTTATATATATACACATACATATACATACATAGATTTCCATATATCAAAATTAACCTATGTTGCATGAGCAATCGGCTCATTCAAGTAGAAACTTTTGAATACCTTGCAAGTGTAATAACTGCCCCTGTTATCTCTTAAGTGAATGTTTAGAGGAAACAAATAAGTTTGAATACTCTGCAAGTGCCATACTTTGGACATGGAAAGATTTATGGTTGTGGAAACCTTCTTCATGAACCCTTTAGTCAAAGCATAAATTTTTGGGGGGGCATACTTTCTTCCGAGTTTGAAAAGGTATCGGGTTCAAAAAGCATATTTAAGAAAGGACCAGCTTTCCCTAACTTTTTTCCATTGTTATTCATAATGAATAATTGTGATTGCAGATTGAGAATGTAATGTAAGTGATGAGTGGATGGGCTGATCTTTTGGGATTCTCCTGTGACTGAAAGATAGATTTTAACTTTGCCTGGCTGCTATTTGCCTCAAAAGAGCATAGCATGGAAAATTAGATAAAAAAAGAGATTGGAAGATTTTGTAGTCACAAGACTTAAAAAGTATCAGGTGCCTCTGGGTACTTCCCTCCACCTATCCCATCAACCAACTTGGCTAGGCAGCCTTCCCCCACTTGTGTTCAGAATGATCCAAAACCAAAAAATACTGAAGCAATTAACTTAATTTTATTGTCATTTTATCAAAGAAGCCACATGGTTCAGCTACAAAAACAACAATCAAGCATGGATATGTCAGTGGCTTAGAGGTTGGGAATTGATTAGTTGAATCAAATTAAAACACCAATCCATCCATCCATCCATCTTAGTAGTGCTAATTTGATGAACAAAATATTCAATGCAGAAACAAATTTGATACACACCATTGACATATTGATCTAATGGTATGTGATGAAAAACTCAAGACATGGGATTAAAGGGATGATACCTATAGTCTAAAACCATAATATCTAAGGTGAAAATGCAAACTCATGTAAACAGAGGAGGGTTCAGAGGTTCATAATGATTACCAGAGCACAAGAAAAATTTTAAGGAAAAAAAAAAAAGTGAGATTACAATTCCTAATCTACTGACAAGAGTTCCTTCTTTTTCATCTTTTTATCACCACTTCCTCCCATGTGGTTTCATGCTCCAACAAGATCATGTTAGTGCATGTTGCCTGGAAGTGAATCTTAAGCTTATTTTTTGGGTATAAGATCAATACGTACAGATATATCTCAACTTTTGCTTTTTTCATCATTTACCATTCTAGAATTATTCTTGCTCTATATAGTACACTTCTTTTGTTTCCCTTAACAAGCTAAGATCCTTGCCCAGAGATTTGTCTACCCTTTCATCTACATGTTCAATTCACTAACACAATATCAGGTCGGCATGCCGAACCCTTTGTCAAATCGAGATCAAGTTTCTTTTTTCTCCTTTACACATGGCAAACGTTATGGTTACTTCCAAACCAAAATCAAATTTAAGTTTGCCGAACCCTTTGTTGTTGTGCCTACCAAAATAGCAAAGGTTTGTTATTGGTGTGGTATCGGTGCGGTTACACGTAAATTTGTGTTCAAGAAAGCAGGTTTACTGACATCCCAGTTGATAAGTTTTTAAACGAATTAACATATTACGCATAAACATTAATCTTCAGATAATGAATTAGAGGTTTCTGTAGTCCACACAATCTAAATATGCCATCCTAAATCAAGAATTTGGCTTTTTGATTGCCGTATCTTTGCTTTATCTTTGAGTCCACTTCAGGCAGAAGTTTGCCAAACAATCAGAGCTACACAACTGTGACAATAGATGGCTTGAATTTTCTGATCATTGTCTTTGAATTCTAGATTTCTTTTGTTTTAACTACATTTGGGTTCAATATGAAGCTCATTCTATGGACCAATAATAGGAGGTACCATCAAAACATGACATGTAAATAGCGCGCACACAGTTATCAGATGCACTGAAGAAACCTCGCTCTTCATATGATAAAACATTCAATGACCTGAATATCTTGCTAGCGTCAATAGGTACAATTTAATAGAACAAATCAGGCAATGAAAACAATGACAGTTATTTACAGAGCATACCTGCAAGGAATGGGGAAAATCAAGCCTGCAAATACTATGTTTAGTTCCCTAAAGCATAATCAGCTCATACATATGTTGATTACATTTCGACAAATTATTCATAGAGAATCACTTGGGACCATCCACACAGCATCTGGAAATGAGGTTGACCTCGAATCAGCTGCAGTGTCCCTTGCAGATCAAACGAATCGTAGGGGACAAACATCCCTACCATCCCAAACTATTTCAGCAAAACATTTAGTGAATATTGCGGTTAAGCAATCCTTGAAATGATAAGTAAAGATCTTTATTATCCATCCCAAATATCTCTTCAGCTTTCCTCAAAGTTTCCTGAAGTGAAACAGAAATGATTTGTTCATTTAGCAAACCGCCAGTGCACAGGAGATCTGAACTACATCCATCTAGAACATGATTAAGGGAACAAGTAATTACCTCCCGAGATTGCTTTTGAGCATTTAATTCCTTTATGTTTGCCAAAAATGCACTGAACTGTTCGTATGACAGACGACTCCTGGATTACAAATAAATCCACAAACAGCCTGTAAGGGCTCCAACAAACTGATAAAAAAAAAAAAAAAAAAAACTGCTGCATTAATCAGAAAATCAAAATAAGAACTCACCTAGCTTGACGGAAGAACTCCTTTCCATCAATTCGTGGAGTGCGTGCTTAAAATTTTTGAAGAACAGTAGAGAAAAGATAAATCAGAAGCAGAAAGGAAATAATATGATACAAAACGTATTACAGAACAATCTTCAATTAAAGCAAGAATCAAGCATAAGTGACTGTTTTACTGACATGAGTTTCCTTTCCTTGTTTTCTTTCAAAAAAAGAAGAAGAAAAGATAGCTATAATGTGGGTGGTGTCAACGAGTATTGGTTGTTACAATGGTAGTACTGCACGAGAATCACCAGTAATATTTAACATGCACAAAGCTCTTGAAAGTACAAATGAATTGGCAATAGTTCTTCCAAACCTGGCATTGAGCGTCCGCGAGGAGGGGAGTTTGCAGCTGATGACCGCTGGCTTGATGGGTACCATGAAGACATTGCACTGCGTCCTTCATATTGAACTCTATTGGGGGATGTGGTACGAGAGGTTTCCTGAGGAGATCCGGCTGCAGAATATCTTATTGGGGATCCAGTTGTGGATATTATTTGTGGAGTTCCAGAGGGAGTAAGCCGTGGTGTTATATATGGTGTCAGAGAAAATCTTTGCCCAGCTTGCTTTGTGACTGTAGGACAAACAAGCAGCACAGGTCATGCCATGAATAAGAAAAGTTGCAGGCAAAAGAAATGCTGAACAAACCCTTAGAGTCAAGTTCAAATACCATCATCAGTTGTGTATCCACTTCCTGCAGAGCCACTTAAAGGATGGTGTGCTGTGTGGCCATTCATCTCCTCATCTACAAGTGACGAGATCCAAGACAAATTTGTAGAATACGGAGAAGAGATAACAGTTACATCAAATAACAGAAAATCAAAAACTGTATCGAATCAGGTTGTAAGCACCTTTCACAGGATAGTGTTTGGATTCAACTGATTGGTCACAGGTCCCAATATCAACAGTGTCAGCTTGCTGTCGAAAGGAGAACATAATAATAAAATCAGTTTTCCAAAAAAGGATTCATTGCTTCAAACAGCCCATATAAATTGCAAAAAATTGCCAAAGGAGGGGATTAGCCACAAAGTCAGTATAAGTGTTACGAACAACAATATATCGAACTCTTACTGATAAATTATCATCATTAAGCGACTGCATCAATTGTCTCTTGAATGTCTCCAACTGTCAAAACAACTCAGGTAAGTTTTTGCACCACATACATATAACAGAAACTGAAAATTGAACTTCTAACCCCAGCACCACAGGAAATTTGGCAGAATCATGCAACAAATTCCAATTGTTGGAATGAACAAGAAAAATGAAAAAACAGGGAAAATAAGGGGAAGTAAAAGAATGTAAATTCCAAAAATGTAGAACGAAAAAAATCCAAACATTTTTCTTATCTGTTTCTTTACATTGTGCTTGGATCAAGGATTTGGTGATGGAAAATATGAGGGAAAAGAAAACAAAAATATTAATTCATTTTGTTGCCTTTTCGCTCACCTTTTCCTTTCTTTTGCTTTTCTGTTGATAAATCCGAGTTTCAAACAAAGCATTACTGTTTTCCTTATTGGGGTGAAAAAAAATCAAACATCAAGTACAAATCAAAATCTATTAGTGAAGGAGTTTTTCCAAGAGAAGATTTAAAAGAAGAGGTCCATAACACATCAATAGCTCAAATTGTAGAAGAGGTACACTAAGAAATTAGTTTTTATGTAATTAGTACTCAACTCCACTAAATCTTTTCCCATCTACTTGGAGGTGGGTACATGAATCCTGTTATAACATAAGACACTTTAAGAGATTATGTTTCTTCCACTATCAAATTCTTCATGCTCATTCAATCTCACATTAGAGAGTACCTTACTGCATGCCAATATTGTGATCTACATAAGCCTAGCCAATTGTACCACAATCTAGAGCATTTAGTGTACTATGTATCCATTCCTACTCCAAATACCAACATGATGTGCATGCTAGGCAACATTGACGGTGATATTAACCCCTTGCTTAAGAATGGAACAATATTTGTACATTTTCTTGTTTAGAAAACT
The DNA here is from genome assembly GCA_033060915.1 of Euryodendron excelsum. NCBI lineage: Eukaryota > Viridiplantae > Streptophyta > Magnoliopsida > Ericales > Pentaphylacaceae > Euryodendron > Euryodendron excelsum. The sequence goes on along the minus strand of CM065386.1, from coordinate 850,338 downwards.
TGAAAATATTTAAACCCCTAGTAAATATATTTTAACCAAGTCTCCAAATGAATAGTTGAAGTTCATCACACAATTCACCCTCATCTCCAGACCTGGACCTAAAGCAGATCCTATGCAAAGGCAACCATAGGATATCAGAATATGCAAGAAGCAAGACTGCTAAGAGGAATTATCCGGTTCTCAAAATAAAATTGGGTGAACTCCCCATAAATGAGCAGGTATTTATTTGCAATTTTGTAGCTAATCAAACAGAGAGAATCAAATACCTCAGTGTTGATTGTTGAGCAACTAACTAATGTTGAAGAAAGAAACTACAAGATCAAAACCTCTGACAATTGAAATGCGAATAAAAACCACAAGTATAAGATTCAAAAAGCTTAATCAGATGAAACAATGGCAGCCTATTTGACAAACAGAATTTTCCAGTTTAAAATATTTCCTTAAACCCCTTCCTCCCTTCTCATTATTGAACACCGTGATGACAACATGGCCTTGTTCCATATGCTTGCTAATGGCAGGAGACAAAAGAAACCTGAGGAGATGTTTGAGTTCAGAAGACTAATCATTCTTTTCTACATTGTACAATGCCATATATAATGTGCTAGAAGGCAAAATACTAGTTAGAGAACCCATGACATATTTCATCCCACTTGGATTGTTTTTTTTCCAAGTCTAGATAAAGAAGGCAAAGTTCTTTAACATTGTGCCCAAGGAATGAAATTTTCATTTGTTTCCAACGAAACAGCCAAAACGTTTCCTTTTTCTAAGAGACCAAAACGAAACACTAGGGAAATAGCTAATTGAATTAAAAATACAATACAAAATACCGAAACAATAAGTTGTGTCGACACAAATTTAGTACTTTCCTCAATATTGTACAAGTTTTATTGAGAAAAATGCATTAGGTTGTATTTTACTGCATTAATATTTGTCAATTTTGAAATGACTCCGTTTCCATGCTAACGAAACAACACACCGAAACAAAAGTTTGAACCTTGATTGTGCCACATAGACAATTGTTTGTAGAATTGTAGTTAAAAGAAAAGAGACAACATCTCAAAACATGAAATACAGATGCCACAACTACCTAGAAATGAATAGGTCCGCTTCCCCTTTTGGGTTTCAATTATGAGTTTAACGTTATTCTAGCTTCTCTCATTGTTAGGAATACGAAGGGCACATCTCTAAGCACTATTCCAGTAGTTCAATCCTTAGGCTTCTAAACAGATTTTTCCCCAATTAAACAGAATTAAGTTCAAATATGGTTCTTTCTCCTAGAAAGTGCAGGAACTACAGGAATTGGTGATGTTCAGGAATAGAAAGGCAGGCATCACTTAGATCTCCCCTGAACTTAATGGGAGTGCCACATGCTAAATGCCCAGCCCTGGAGTGTTTCAATTAGTGATACATATTATTGGCAGCTCTCTGAACTAACTAAGAGCCCTAGGATGGGATAACCAAATTACAAAATCTTCAATTAACATGCATTCTGAACATAAATTTTATCTTAAAATCATGATGAGAAACCACATTCCATTAATAAGTGGTAGCATTACTCTAAATTATGTGAGCCAAATTTCCATGAAATAGGTTTCACCTTGTGCCACAACTCTCTTACTATTGAAATAGGGTAGCACCAGATGGATGAAATAAAACGTTAGTATGTAATGTGGAAAAACTGTTATAGCATAAAAGATCTGTTTTCCTATTCTCCACAAGGGAACATTTCATAATAATTGACAAACAAGCAGGAGGAACCCAATTACAGCCAAGGAGAAAAGCCTAGAAAGAATCTCACCTTTGCCAAATCACGGCCTAGTTTCTTTGCAGTAATGGCCAATGAATCTCGCTCCTTCGAAAGCTTCATCTTCAAAAAAAAAAAAAAAAAAGGAGAAAGAAAAGCACCAACAAATAAATCATCAACCCGACTCCTTCAAAATCGAAGATAGGGAAAAATGCAAAATTTTCCATGAAATAGGAACATACATTATCATCGCGAGCCATCTTTAACCGCAAATCTGCCTCTTGATAGGACTGTTCGAGGTGCGAAACCTTCTCTTCGAGGCCCAATATCAGGCGATCCTTCTCGTACATCTTCTGCCTCAGCCTTCCCACCTCTGACTCAAGCTTCGACACGCGGGACGCGATTGCCATCGAGGTGATCTTCCTTGCGAGATCGAGCTGATCGTACGGATCAGTGGGGATCACCGACAGTATCTCATCCGGTATGTGAAAGTCCGGTCCGCTTGAGCTGCTCTGTGTGCTACTGTGAGACATCTCCAATTCAAACCCTAATTATTCACTCTCTCTTTCTCTCTAACGTAACTGTGTGTGTATATTTGAGCAAATTCAGTTTGAGAATTTAGAGAGTTGACGACTATGAGTATGGACAAAAAGAGAGAGAGAGAGAGAGAGAGAGAGAGAGAGAGACAATTCAATAAGCAAAACAAAGGAATATTCATATACAACTACGACCCTCTGCTTTCTCTCTCTAGCTTTGTATTTTCTAGAAACGTGTTTGGCCTTTCTTAATTCATTTAGTGCGTGTTTTGCGGTTGGTTGTCTGGGAGTTTAAAAATTTTGAGTTTCCCTCCAAATGGACCCTTATGCCATACACAGTACAATGGTACTTGCCTTGCATTTATTTTTGTCCCAAAAAAGGATAATTGCCTGGTAAGATATACGAAGGGGAACCAATAACTCCCAATATCTTTGTCAGTGATGGCAATGGGTCTTAGTGCCATCAAGCAATTTATTAACTTCTCTCAAGATTTAGAAGCCAGCTTTCAGAGCATTTACTCTTTATCTCTAGGGCTGGGAAACCTTTAATTGATTATGATTCATACAGCTTTCAAAGACTAGCGATTCCACAGGGTGCTGTCAACCAGAAATTTCTCAAACGCCATGCTGTCATGGAAGGGGAGAAAAGCATTACCAAACCTGGGAGCCAACAAAGAAGCATTAACTAGTGATATTTCTGTAAATAGAAATCAGCATTTTAAAAATCAAAAGATTCATGTAATTAATTAGAAAAGAACTAAGGCAATAGCAATTATGGGAATCTTCAGCTCAGTTTTATATTCCAAAGCTCATGATTGTCTAGGTGAAAAGAAAATTTTCCTCTTGACCGGGCAGATAAGGATAAGTAGTTCTCCAATCAAACATTATTTGAAACACAATTTCAGTAACACGCTTGCAACATTATATTCCCCATATACACTTGGGAAGAATATCAAAAGTGTCGTCTGTTTAAATCATTAAAACTCCTCGACTAGATTATTATAATCACCACCTCATCATCGAATTAGGCTTTAATAGTCCCAAATATTTTAAGAGATCAAAATAGAGGAAACAAACTAATACAAGTCCACTGAACTTGGCTAATCAACCTGGCTCCTTTCATACAAATTTCCCGATAGAACAGCTAGGGAAATCGCACCTACAGTAGTTCGACCAAACTATCAGCCTGGAAATGAAGCTCCATGTTTGGTACTTAAAATAGTTCAGGCCACAGAAATCATTCCCTGCTGCTAAATTCTGTACGCAGCCAAATAAAAAAAGATCAAGAGCATACTCATAGTTGTTGTAACAATCGAGAATGCTACCAAGACAGGCTCCTGCAATAAGCACCCTTCAGACGTGATTTTCCTGGACATGCCTTTTTTGATCCCTTTCTGAATAACCAAGTCTGGCCAACCTGTTTCTATCTTCTGGAAATTCATGGTGATTATGGTGATGGGACCCAGGTACGTAATCATGCCGCTGCTTTCCCTCCAATGGTCTGTCTGGTGGGCTCCCCACCTTTCTCTTGCGATTGCTTGACTTCGGTGACCGATATCCATGGCCAGCATCATCAAATGCCGCCACCTCCCCTTCTTCCACATTCTCGAAATCTTGTCCACGTGAGGACTGCCCTTTCATTCCTTGGTGGTGTCCATCTCCAGCATCATCTTGATGTTTGAAATGATGAGTATGCTCATGATCTGTCCTGTTGGAAGGTTTGGACCAGTTTTGTCTCCTCTCCCGCTTGATCTTCTCACTGTCTGCAGCCAATTCAATACCATCTTCCAGTTCCCTCTCAATGAGATCATCGTCATCCATCAAGTCTGTTTTCCGAGTTATGTCACCACGGGATTTCCTTCGTTTCTCTAGCGCTGCCTTGACCTTGTCTTTGTCAATCTTCTTGATAGCGTCCTGGGGTGACTGGCCAAGTGTACCATCTCTGTACTCCAGATTTCGGCCATGGTATTTGTCCTTCAGCTCCCCTGTTTCTCTTGATTCACTTCTTTCAGCATTCCTTTCTTGATCTTCTTCACCATGTCCTTCTGAACCAAACCTAGAACTGTTTTGGACGTCCCCCGTGCTTTCCTGGTAAAGTGATTGCTCTGATTCACGGTGTTGATTAACAACCTCGCCATCTCCTTTGTGGTCCAAAATACTCTTTATCTCAGTGCACCCATAGTCATTATTCCAATTTCGGGTGGGTTTCGAAGGGCCACCCAGATTATCACCATATGTATGATCAGGCACTGACCGAGATGATGCTGGCTTCAAGGTTGGAGGCTTTGAAGTGGTACCTCCACCCTGAGAATTATTATTATTTGTTGCATTTTCCTCATTGCCAGTAGGAGCTTTCGAAGGGGCCCGATGACTAATCCCAGCTCCAGCACCAGCACCAGCACTTCCTTCTACTTCACTTGCCTGAGACGCTGTTGCTCTATTTTGTTCATACAGTTCTAACATTTGATTGCTAACCTCTGCACAGAACAAAATCCAGAGTTAAATGCAATATCCAATATCCAAAAAATCATATGAAGTATGAAGTTGTCATAAAATCACATAACAGTCCAATTTGAATTAAATTAAAATATAAGAAACGAGGCTTTGTCCGTTCTCCATCTTCCATGGATAAGTAGTATGGTACCTGTGATTCCATGGGATATAAAGGATTTTAGAAAATAAAGATTAAAATAAAATGATCAATTATAAAAATAAATAAAAGTAAAAAGAAACACTAAATTGTCATAAAATTACATAGTATCCACAAAAAAGAACTCAAGCCTTTACCTCAAAGAGATACTGTGAAATACTTCTACTACTAAATTTAACAAACCTTGTATATATATATATATGTACACAGAGAGAGAGGGAGAGAGAGAGAGAGAGAGAGAGAGTTTTACACAAACCATGATTACAGTTACCAATTTAAGAGGGGAGAGAGAGAGAGAGAGAGAGAGAGAGAGAGAGAGAGAGAGGAGGCATTCAAAGGATGATTATGGACTACGGAAACTTTTCAAATTAATGAAAACAATAATTGGCATATTATATAGGAGGGTGTGACTTGGTGCAACAGTAAGGTTGCTCCATTGCGTCTTGGGTGTCACAGGTTCAAAACATGGAAACAACCTCTCTGCACACGGGGATAAAACTATATACATCTGGCCCTCCTCAGGCCCGGCGGCGGCTTCGTCCACTAGCCTGCCCTTTTCCTAATTGGATAATCTGACATATATATTACCACCAATAAAGAAGTACCTTACCAATAAAAAATTAAGTACATGTGACAATTTTCTATGTCAGAGCTACACGAAGATGCAAAAGAAATGAATACATAATATTAAAACAAGAAAAAAGTAGACAATGTCCAGGTCAGCATCCATGTGGCAGTGGTTTTAGGCTGTATATGCATACAAGATCAGATTTTTCCCCATTCAAAAAGCAAGAATAGTAGGGCATCATAGATGTGAGACATTTCTTTTCAAAGGAAGGCAAGCAAGCAACCAACCCTCCAATTGGCGTGGGGTGACATCAAACTCCTGCCACCAAACCTTTTCACCGTCAGATGGGAGCTTTACTTTGAGGAACTTGGCAGCAAGGAAAATGGCACCTGCTGCAATGTGGTGGGGCTTAAATTGCAAGCAAAGTGATGTCCGCAGCCTGCATTCGGCTTTCCCAGGTCAAAACGAGACAAGGAAGAATGACCGTGGATGGGCATTATACAAAAGAATTGGAAACCTATCATACCCATCATTGACAAAATTCCATGCAACTTGAGCAAGAGCATTTTGAGCAACCTTGAATTTCTTTATTGCCTCAACAAGGGGTTTATATGGATGATGCACGTTAAGATCAAATCCAAGAGTTGCAAGTACAACCCTCTCTCCCATCAAAATTAGTTCCTTTTGTTGTTCATATACTTCCTGCATTAGTCATGTATGGTAAATAAGAATGGTCTAAACAAATGATACTTCAAAAGATTAAAGAAATTACTTCCTTACAAAATTTTAAAAATTAAGGTAGAGGAATGAAAGACTTCAAATGCCAGAACCAATCATGTTATATTTTACTTGCAGTGGCATGAACCTTTGTTTTGACATAAGCATTCAAAGAAGAGAGTACAGAAGATGGGCCTATCGAATATGTGTCATATGAAACAAACAAGTTCAAGTGGAGAATATGTGAATAAGGGACACAAATAATAAATTAGAAAAGTAGCATAAGCACTAACACAGCAAACAGTACCTTTTGCTTGATCCTCTGTACTGCAGCAGGATCCTTTTTATGAATAATTTCATAAGAAACAAGTATAACATCCTTTAATGGGCGAGGAGTTTCTTCAACCTTCCCCGCAAGAAACATACAAACTGTTGCAATGGTCTGCAAGAAATTTTAGGAAAAGTTAGGTGCCAGGACTAATCATCTGCCAAAAGCCAGAGCTGAATTCAATGTCTTTCTTTCATCATTATTATACACTTTGTGTTATCAATGTTGATCATTGCAAAGAAACATCAATATGTAATGCACCAAGTTAAAAATCATGACGGAACAAAACTCGAACAAGCACGCACACAAAATGGATTTGCTGTCTACAGGCACATTAGTAACACAAATTAACAAAGTACACCTCAGACCAGATTGTAAGAATCTGTCAGCTTGGAGAACCACTGCTCAACTGTAACCTGAACTTACATCATCCCTAGAAAACTAGAGCTTCCAACCTCCACTGGTCAAAAAAACAGTGTGTTCAAATAAGACAAGCATCAAGAAAGCTTATCAACTGGCACTCCCCCTGCCCTCCACTGTGCATGGTGGAATGACATGAAGAAGACAAAAGGCCTTAATCAAATATTGTCCCCGTAACGTAGAAAACACAATCGCAATCCACCACCACTTCTTTCTGTAATTACAAAATCAAAACATTTCCTATGGGAATAACAAAATTACCCCAGTACCATTTTATATAATAGCTCATGCCTTTAAAACTGCCCGCCCATACTCAAGTTGCCAGTCACCTAACATCCCTCATTCACGTCGGATCTTACTAGGGTGAAGGGGAGCGGGAAACAGCCTTCACCAACTTTAAGTGTCTGGAATATTTTATTCACATTATATCAATCCAGAAGTTTCCCATAGCATTACATTACTAAATGTCAACATGCCTACCAACATATTGCCCAAGTCGTTGTCACAACTAACTTAAAAATCAGATACCATTTAGATAAGATTCCTAACAGGCACAAAAGGATAAGAAGCTAAATGCTAGAGAGGATCAATAACTCACCCTCCTGTCATTCTTTGCATGGGATTGACGAAGGAAGAAACGGTGACAGAAAATTATAGCAGTAGCAATTGTTACCTGAGGCCTGCATTTAAAACATCCACTATGACATAGGTTGAATAAAAAATAAAAAATTCTTCATCTATATTACAGGCATTATACAATTATAGCACAGAAGACAATCGTGTTATCAAAGCCATGAGCTATTATTTTAAATGCTATATAAAGCCCAACAATATCCGTCTTGGTCAGCATAGAAAACATGAACCTGGCTTCTGTGCTGAATAGATGAACCTATTAAACACTACAAGTGGTACATAGGAAAACCTCACCCCAGGTTTGGGACATAATCACTTACTTTCAATGGTGTTTCTGAAATGCCACAGACCTCCATTGTCAGGTTGCCTCCCTTAAAAATTCAACTTTTAGTTTCATTTATATTTTATACTCAATGACAGCGCAAAAGGCATTTAAAATATTATAGCTGTCAATGCATTATTAGAATAGAAGAGTTATATGATGCAACTACTAAACCTTGGGGAAGGTTAGAGCAAGATTTTTAAAAATATCCACTCTATTACAGAACTGTTTTGGAGGGCTTTGAACTCATCACAGGCTCTATGGCAGTGAGACAAAATTTCACAAGCATAACAGCCTGTAGCAGTCTATGGTCCACAACAACAGTTACGGCTTGATAGGGGCAGTTTGAATATGTGAAATTTTGAAATTTTTTCCTTAATTTTTTTTTTTTTTGTTATCCACCCAAGCCTTCTAAAATTTCACCACTTAGATATGTTTCTCTAACTTACAAAACTCTAAAATTTTACAGTAAATTTTGAATCTCAAGATTGGAAGGTGGTTGTGTATTCCACTCTGAACTTTACTTTCAAATTTTTTCTTCAATTTCGTGGATTGATTGATGAAATAAATAAAATTAACCTAAATCTTTTTTTTGTTGTTTAGTTTTGCTTCTGCAAGCTTCCTTGGGTATTTTATTTTCATGGTATTATTAGTGAAGACTTACATGTAAGACTCAGAAGCACAAACACTTATAAAAAGGCCACGGACACAACACTCATCTAACCCTCCCCCGACACGTGTTAAACGGGCATCCCAATGTGTCCTACTATTTATAATTTTTTTATAGACAGACAGGCTTCGGATACTTTGGGGACATGTGTCCACCTCTTAGACACCCATGTCCATCACTTATACATATAAAACATGGTACAAGTTCGAAAAAAACAACTTTGAATCCAATTGCAAAATAAAAGCATTGTGATTTTATACTTAACTTGATGTTTAAACTATACAATATGAGGTTTTTAATTTTAATTAGTGTTATTTTGCATTCTCTTTCAGTTAAATTTTTCTATATGTGACATAAAAACTATATATAATAGATAATTTTGTCGTGTTCTCGGCGTGTCGTGTCGTGTCTTGCATTTTTTAAAAATTGTCATGTTGGCGTATCCGTGTCGTGTCGTGTCGTGTCATATCTGTGTCACCTGTCCGAGACCATGCTTTTTATTGTAAGACCAACCTAACTTCCATCTTCTGATCTTTGAAGTATTATTACTGAAGACTTCATATTGTACGACTAACCTAACTCCGTATCAAGAATCAAAACTTCATTTCAATGCATTGTTTTGGAGACACTTTAGAAACACAATGGAGACGGACAGAAAAAATTTAAAAATATAAGAAAACATTTGGAAACATGAATTAAAGGCAATCAATTTGTATTTCTATTGCTAATAAATTATAATTGAACATGTTTAAAGGCTATATAGTCATTTACATTGGAAAAAATTGTGATAGCATTGAATAGCATATGCTAATATGAATAAAAAAACAAGTTAGAAAACCAATCTCAGTAATTTCATAAATCATTAATGTTGATATTACTTGATTATAAGATTAGCTTCTATTCATTTCCTTTAAGGCATGAATTTTCAAATAAATATCTATAAAATTTCGCCTAAATTAATTATAGGGAAAATAAATAAAATCTCTCATAAAGAATGAAGTTAATATTAATCAGGATAATTGGAATAGTAATAATAAAAAAAGACAGAGCCACAACCAAGGTTCAAAATTATCCAATACATGACAAAACAATTCATTGTTTCGGTATATTGCATATTGTTTCGGTATGTTTTCATGGAAATATTGAAATTTTGGTATTCCACTAACATTTCTTAGGTTCCCTAAGAAACGAAAACATTTCGGTCATTTCAATGGAAACAGAGGAAATTGTGTTCCTTACTCTGTATGAGCCCAAACCATGCTTTGTTGATTATATTTAGTAGTTATGATTACTTTAGCCTTTTTAAGAGTATTTACATTCGTAAAATAGTCAGTATTGAAAAAGCAAGACAAAAATCAATGCCTCTCTATGACCGACACTAGTTTTAGGCGGCGTCTTAAACTCCGGGACCACACTCTGAATGTCGGCCTCAAGTTCCTCGGCTAGGCAACTACTAATCCTTCTTCTCTTCCTTCTCGCCCTTATTCCATAAAAGTGTTTTTTGCCTTCGGCTATTACCGGCTGGCAACGCTTGGCTCAACATTGGATTTGTTTGAAAACAACCAAGGGTGGCATTCATTCGCACAATGGGTGGGAAGACACTTGACCACCTCAAAGTAGGGGATGGACCACCGACTCATTTACCTCTGGTTGAGCAAGGCCAGGAACTTAGGAGGGCGATAGTGTAATTAGTCACGAGTAAGTCAAAATCAATTTAAAACCCTTTTCCCAATTCTTAAACATCTTATACAAGAAGCCTAACACCTCATCATCCCTCTCAACCATAAGCTGAAAAACTACAAAATCAACTAAAGCATTTTCATGCATACTGTTCAAAACCCTTAAGAATAACCTTTGGACAGCCTCTCAAGTTTCAACCCTCTCTTTCCATGCCCAAATACTTAGCCATTTGTCAACCACATAAACTTAACCCAACAAGCCTTTATCCCAATCACTCAGAATTGGCTACATTACATCCGCTTTCTTTAGCTCCATCCAAAGTAATATCCTCAATTAAGTTCAAAGCAATTATATCCTTCCTCATCACATCAACTCATGTATTTTTGGCACCTTTTACCATGATCATACTCCTCATTCCAAGATCTAGATGCAATTATTTGGTCTACTTTCCCCATGTTGAACCACCTCAGTCTTCTTTCTCTCGTTTTTATCTTTAATTGAAGCCAATTCTAATACGAATGTAGGACTCTCTTGACTAGGTCATCGTAAGAAAATACTACTAGATCTTTTTGAAGTGAGAGAAGGATGGAAGGCGCAATACAACTAATACAACAACCGGTTGAAAAACATTAGCTACCTAGGCTAATGTTTGGTCTACTTTCCCCATGTTGAACCACCTCAGTCTTCTTTCTCTCATTTTTAATCTTTAATTGAAGCCAATTCTGATACGAATGTAGGACTCTCTTGACTAGGTCATCGTAAGAAAATACTACTAGATCTTTTTGAAGTGAGAGAAGGATGGAAGGCGCAATACAGCTAATACAACAACCGATTGAAAAACATTAGCTACCTAGGCTTTCATTTGTCACCCACATACAAACTCTGAAATCTATATGTCTTCACCACCTTTCAGCCAAAATATTAAATAAAATCAGCCATAGAACGCCTAGAGTGATGGCTTGTACCTCTAAGCCATAGAGGAGTCAAGTAAGTGAGATGCTCCTCAGTGATTCAAAGTTAACCCCAATTAAATACCCTTAAATGCCTTTGTAATGTCTTTGTTTTGGTGTATCTCGATGTCTTTTTCTTGGTGAATCATGACTGCCTAGAGATGCCATGACTATGTGACACCCGAGGGGTGAGTCCTTAGGCCTTGCTTAAGACCCAAGAAGTGGAGGATGCCTCTTAGCTGGATAGTGCACCCTAGGAGAGTGCTCAAGGGTGAGGTAGAGGATGTACCATAGTTATCAATCTCGTACCGTACCGGCTATGAAACAGTATCGATAAATGTGAGTTTCATACCGGTCAAGGTACTGGCCAATACCGGTTGTACCGGGCGGTACCGACCAATACTAAATTTACCTGATGGTACTGAATTTTGTATAATTTAATTTAATTGTATTTTGATGATATATATGTTATAACTTGTGTTGACACATACTAGACAATAATATGTTTTTTAAGTATTTTTAAATATATGTTTGGGTTAAATAACATGTTTACATTATGCTAAAATAATTTATTATTGAATAATATCTATTATGAGTAATGCCAAATTTTGTAAAATATTTTTTTTATAAATATATAATATTTATAGCGATAAATCGAATACGGTACTTTATATTGCACTCGTACCGGTACGTACCATATCAATAGCAAAACCGATATGCTGGCCGATACGATATTGACAACTATGAGATGTACCCGCAGGAAGGTGCCCAAGGGTAAGGTGGAGGGATCCCTTGGTATTCCATGGAAGGAGTCTCTTGGGAAGGTTCCTTGGTTGGGCCAAGGAAGGAGGTATTAGGCACCCACTCGAGAGGCTGTGAAGCTTGTTTCTAGTTGTGTTCAGAGACTACAGCACTTCATATGTTAGCCCAAACCTAGTTGTACATGGCGATATCTTGTTGGCCTAGGTGGCCAAAGAAGGTGATGTTGCGAATGTGGCCACGTGGCATGTATAGCCACATTGGCACCACATGGCTATATGGTGATATAGCCACGTGGGTTGTGAACCACATACCTACTTGCTTCCATGTTTAAAATACAAGATGTTACATTCTTTAAAACAATATAACAACCCTTCAACATCAATTAGGGACATGAATCCAATGTGATTAGCCCTAAATCACACCCTTTCACCACTAAACATCATATATTGTAGAAGAGTATTCATCACACTTGTCCTACGTACGCCACTAACTATCATATACATATTTCAAAGTCCCAGCCCCTCCAAGCCTCATAAACATGATGACAACAAACTTAATAACTTAAACTTTTAAGGCTGCTACTGAGTATTGACAGCTCATTCAAAGATTAATCATGGACCTACCAGTAACTTCAGCAAGCCTTTGGTTAGTAAGAATTTCGTTACTAATCTAAAAGCCAAAGGCGATGTTTTGGGAAACCACATATCTATGGAATTAGCAACTTTTTAAGCATTTATCATAGGAGTGTCTCATTTGATGCAACTATCACTGTTACCTGTCATTTACTCATTTAAACCAACAAGTTGACAAACCAAAAATAGAATTTCAACAACTCACTATCTATATGTACTTTATTTAATTTGAAAAGCCAATCAATGTCAATGTCAATGTCAGCAGTTGTTTACAACTAAGGAAAAAGGGAGAGGGGGAGATAATTCAGACTTACACTTTAAGTCTCATGCCCAAATCTTGTAGGAATGTGCAGTATGACTTCCGTAGATAAGTCTCCTTCTTCAGATCGATGCCATCTAGTCTGGATGGGGAACTTTCTTCTATTTCCTTCCTAGAGAAATACCAACGGCCACCATCCTCTGGCTTGTCTGGAGAAAATTGGTAAGGCCCGCCTTCATACATTCCCTGATGTGAAGGATCACCAGGAAACAGACCAGCCATGTGTATCTCTTTCCACCAAATGTATATGTGATATATATGGAAGGTCTGCTCTCTTTATTTCTTTCTTAAATGGGAGGCCTCGCCTATTAAATGTTCACAACACCATCATCCACTAGCACCCTGTCTGCAGATTAACATCGTAAATCAGGAAATTAGATTCTGACTGTCAACAACAAATGCATCCTAAACTCAGACATTACTATTCAACTGCAAAAATTTCTTCTTGGATTGTATAACCATACACCAGACCATAGGCTTAATGTTATATTGTACCTTTTCCTGCCTACTACAGTAGAAAGTTGAATAACATCCTGAGGTTTAGCCCCAACCTGGCAAACTGCTTTCTATAAATAAAATGACAATTTTTAAATGGGGGCAACAAGACACACATAGGATAGAACATAGATCAATCAGACTTGGGGAAGGCAGTAAACTGGAAAACAATGCTCGTGTCTTAAAAACCATCTCAAAGCACTGCTTTTCTTTTACTTTCATGATAAGGAGGCAGTTCAATAAAAATACCCTCCACATGATCACAAGGCTACAAGCTTTATATAAATCCATCTTAAAGAATGTTCCTTTCAGATACTAGTTAGACTTTATATTTACAATAAGAAATTTTCATTGACAATTAAAATAGCACATAGCATAAGGCTGGGCATTCATAGCATAAATGCAAGTTTATTCCATAAGGCTGCATTCATAACAAAAATGAAGTTAGTATAATGAAAAAGCAGAATGCAAAAGAACTAAAAATATTAAGATCACCGTATCTATGTACCAAATAAGCATATATACCATGTTCTCTTAATAAATAAATAAACTCAACTAGAAAAACAAGAAAGATCCACTTCTGTTCGTTCGATTTATAATACTCTACTATGCAAAAGAGTTGGCACTGTAAATTTACAGGTAAAAGAATTGTTGCCCTCCTATTTCTGGGCATTTGGCTGACAAATTCAAAAACTAATATTTAGTAAAGCATATCATCAAACAGTTGATGGGGAGGCCAAATATCACTTGAACAAAATTAAAAACAAAAAAAAAAGGAAATTAAATAATCCAAGATAAATGGAGGTAACCTGGTTGCAGAGAATTCAATCTTATTCCGAGAATTTTGGGCCCCTAATTAGACACTGAAAATCGTAAAAGTGACGATCTACATAATAGAAAAGATATATATATAAAGAAAGGATCAAAACCCATAAAATACAGGATACGTACGACTCTAGGTTTAGGAGCTCAGCACTTAATAGCAAACAAAACAAGCCACAATTGCTACTTTCTCCTTCAGTAACCCCAAAGCTAAAATTCCCAAGGAAGCCATAAGCTATCCTTTCGGCCAATTATTACATAACAACTTTTCATTGAACCCCAAAATTATTCACTCTCGAACTGCATAAAGACAGACAAACTGGAAATGGAGATGCCAGGACACAACGATGAAAAAATCTGGGACGACGTTAATATTATCAATACGTTATATCAAAATATAAACAAATACATTGCAAATAATATACATAACTATCCATGCAGATGGCAGAGAGAGAAGAGAGACCTGATGAAGCGAAAATAATCGTCTGGCAAATTCACAGTATTCGTCTTCGCCTTTGGAATTCTGATCTTTCCACTTCAGCTTCTAGCTTTCAGGTTTTGATTTCGTTTTTCAAGAAACACAGAAAAAATGAAAAGCAATTTAACTATATTCCCAATCACAAGCAGTGTACGATTGGATTGCCTTTCCAACCCTAGCACTGTGTATCTCTTTATGTATGTATTGATTGTTGGACTTGTCTTTCCAAACCTAGAACTATATATATATATGTTCGTATGCATGTGCAAATAATCAGCAGTCCTCGGTCGGCCCGGCCTCCCAGTTAAACGAAACTCATTGGGTCCAGACCGGTTTAAGGTGTTTTGATCCTAAAGGTTAAAGCTGATTCGAACTGTTTATCTTATCGGTTTGTTCATGACATAATAGGAAAAAGAAAAAGAAAATCAAGAGTTATCAACCCTAGATGAGAATAATCATTTGGCATTATTTCATTGTGGTCTTGCAAGGTAATTTTATCTTGTGACACTAAATTATGACAAAATATCTCCTAATAGCCTATTTGAAACTTGAAAAAGAGAAAAGCAGATAAAATTAATGTTTATTATTGTCTTTCTATCTTATTTCGTAAAAACACAAAAAAATTGGAGAGAGAAAGAGAGAGAGAGATTGATTTAAAAATTTTCTTCCATTTTCCTTTATTTTCTCCTCTCCTTCCCTTCCCTTCCCTCACTCGAGTTCCAAACAGGCTATAAGCATTTTTCAAACAATGGATAAAGGTTTTTAGTGCTCACATATCATACTAAACTATACTAATTGATAAGATTCATTCTCTTTAGTGGTGTTTCTCATCCCTTCTCTAGTGAGGCAATTTTAACCCCTTCAGGGTACTTAATGGCATAGCAATCTAATTACCACAGCTAGAGACAATAATCATATGGTCCACAAGCAATTTTGAGCAGACTTGTTCCAAACAAGCTACATTAAATAGGTTTATAAGCCTATCCTTTCATTTGATGAACCATGGTACCAGTTTAGAGTGGATTACAAATAATGCGTTTTTGGGTGGGATCGAATTCTCTTACCTTTCTCAGAACCGCCATGCATATAACATAAAGTTCATACACACAACCAAACATTTATTGCAAACCAATGTCAATTGATACAATCTCAATCCTGCTTTAAAATATCCCCACTAGTGTATAGCCAAAAAATAAAAGTTTATCCTCCACTTTGACAGCCAAAGATCACAGGAAAAGAAAACAGACCTTGGGACTCATACAGCTCTCACCCCCAACAGAAAGCGGTCACAAGATTCTAAGTTCTCATTTCAGCAGCCAAGGACGGCAACTAACAAATTGAGATTATTTACAACAAGAAGCATATAATTAATCCCCAAACATTTTACGGTTAACTGTTAGCAGGTGGCCTCTCCCATTAGTTTTGCAAGCCTGGAGAAATTGAATTGTGTCACACAATCTGAATAACCACTCGAATCATGCTTGAGCCAGAGATCCCTAAAACCAAAGTTATCTGCTTCAGTTTGCTCACAAAAATGGCCTGCTTTACTGCTTTCACAAGCTTCTACACATGGAAGATGATTTCTTATAGCTCCTAAAGCTTCAAATCTTGGTGTCAGCCATCGAATCCTCTGGAACTTTTAATGTGCAATGATGATGAAAGGAACCATAATGCAATTATCAATTTGTATGAAATATCTTACATGACCATCCAGTGTGTACATTTGTCCTTTTCACTTAACTGGTCGTACATCAACAGTCCTCACACGGAACCGATATCGAGGCTGACACTCTTCATCATCTTCATTATCATCATCTTCGCTAGATTCATCTTCAACTCTGTCCCACCGTGAGTAATCGAGTTGTGAGTGTCCTTTTGGTTTTGGGATTGCTTGCCATCCTCTTGAATTTTGTACAGATGATCCCTTTATGCATTGAGTTTGAGGGGGAGCAACTTCAGCTTCAGGAGTACTCCTTTCAAACTCATTCTTTTGACCTCTTCCTACTTCTGAATCTACAAAATATTTTCCTTCTTTTATTTCTTCCTCATTTCTTTTAAGTTCTGCCTCATCTTTGCTTTCTTCCTCTTCTTCAAGCTCTGCCTCAGCTTCAGGTATTGGAGCAAGTGGCTTTCCTTGATAAAAAAATCACCACATCTTATTGACAATTCAAATATCAAAGGTTGAAAACTATTAGAATATTAGCCTACAAATCACTGATTGTAAAAAATTATAATTTGCACCACTGCTTTTCCAAATACCGATGTAAAATTACTCTGAGGTGATATAGAAACAATTTAGAGGTGTGAAAAAGAAGGCTCAACAGGCTTCCATTTTGTAGACAATATGGTCTGCATATCCATCCAAAGAGTTGCCTACAAGCTGAGCTGAACTGACCAGAAAGAAATGCCTCCGAAAATATATAAAAGTTGAATACCTACTTCCTATAATGTGACAAACTTGGACCCATCACATAAGACATTTGACAGAAGTGGCTACTAGAATCACCAGCATGTGGCTTTATGCGTGATATTACCAAAAGACTAACCCAAGGTCTCACAATACCTTGTCCTGGCAGTGTCGATATTGATTAGCTACTTAAATTATTAGTTAACAGTCCATAAATAGAAACCAAAAAAGCTGCTAAGCCGGAAGAACATGGAGGAGACCACCAATTGCATAGATATTTTTCTTAATGTTTACTTTTTGTGCCGAGATCAATTGCATCATCAAGCTGTAACAAAAAGAATCTGGGGGAGTTTACCAATTGTGTCTTCAAACGGGCTTGATGGTTTCGATACATTACGGATGATGGATTCAACTCCACGAGCCTGTTGACATCAAAAAGTGCCAAGTGGTACTCTTCGAGTGTGACCAGAATTTGGGCCCGCAACATTAATGCTCCAGTGTGGTTGTGGTCAAGCTCAAGGACTGAGGTACATTCCCCTGCTGCCTAAGATGGTAAGGCGAATATCAGCCAATATATACAATAAAAGCAAAAGAAATGTTGCCCACAACTTTTCTGACAGTAACATATATTAAAAGCAGAACAAATATTGCCCTACTATGTTCAAAGCAACAGACGAGAGAAGAGAAGATTGATTTTTTTTTTTTTTTTTTTTTGGGGGGGGGGGGGGGGGGGGGGAGGAATTTGTTACTACAGCCTAGCATGAGGCTAATGTGATAGATATGGCTCCAATACTAAAAATGCACAGTTCCCAACATAATGCCTATGCCATAACTCAATTAAAATCAATAAAGACATATCCCAAATACTTGGGATTCGCTGCATGAATATCGTCAACCTGCTAAATAATCCAATAGCGCCCAATGTGGATCACTGATTGTTCCCTGGAATGTAAATTATTCAGCTACGTGGAACGGAAACAGAAACTTGGTACGCCACATGTTCTAAAATATGGCATGCTAGGGGTCGAGTTGTATAATTACACTCCTAGAATTAAGATACTTCAGGAAAAATTTGCTTTGAGAATTAATCATTTAATAAAATATAATCTAATTTTTAATATAATCATCTAAAAACACATTCTAGGAGTATCATGGCCTATTTTTTTTTTTGCATATTATTATGTTGAAACTATGTTCTAACATATATTTTGGTTTACTATATTTGATTTTTTTCCTCGTTAGGTGACCTTTAAAGAAATAAATAGAAAAAAAGTTTGGGATCGCATTCGATCTCTAAATTCACCATTTTGAAACGCTAATGTACCATATTTCAAAACTGCGTTCAAAAAACATAAATCGCTAGAGTAGTAGAGTATTATGGTAACGCAGGGATCACCTCACTCTATTTTGTTGGTGTAGTTATTAATTATTTTGCAATGGGATTTGAACCCACACACATTTGAAGGACCAAAACTTGAGTCTGGTGCAAGCATTAGGAAGATGGTAGAAAAGAAATGTGGTGGACATTGTGTTGTTAGGATGTTTCTCCCTCAGTGCTGCAAGAAATGAAAAGAGTATGGCATGCTCGTTTCCATGGTCTAATCAAGAAATTTGGGAAATCAAGCTAATAAGTTGGAACATGATCTCTTTAGATAACTGTTTGAAATGTTAATAAGAAAAACAAAATGAAACCAGATCAACCAATCACATTTTGTTCTCAAACAGCCAAAGAGTACGTAAATATTTTATATTTCCAAAATCTTCTCATATCCTAAAGCTCAAATAAATGGATTCCTTCTCTTTTCCTTTCCAAACTTGTAAAGATTTAGTTCATAAATAAGTGTGCTTGGAGAACTCAAATATTTCTCAAGCTAGTTCACCGATTCATTTAGATTAACTAATGGATTTCTTATAAAAGAATCTCAAACCCTACAAGCTACCAAGTAGGAAACATCCAATCACTTGATAAGAAGAAAACTTGGAACCTAAGAAGCACAGGCAATGACACAGGTAGGAAAAAGGACACAGGATACGGCAATTTTAAAAAAGTGAGGACACGAATATAGCAGTGACACGGAAAATAATTTATTTCTTACATATTTTATTTGCTATGTAAGGAATGTAACATCCACAAATTACAAAAAATATAAAGAAACAATACTAATTAAATATGAAAAAAACATTGAATCCATAATTTAATTATCCTTAACATAAAACATGATGAAAACATGTGCACAATTTCAACTTGTAATGTGTTTCATGTGTGTCTAAGTGATGGATACGTGTTGCTGGCTCATCTATTGAAAAATTAATAAACAAAAATTCAGAACACACCAATTGGCATGTTCAAAGAGTATGTGTGTCTGACACAAAAACGACACCCTCTTAGAAGTGTCCGTGCTTCCTAACTTGGAACTCTGACCAGTGGCAGAGCCAAGATTCGCGGGGTCAGGGGGGGTGGGCAATTTTGAAGGTTTGGATCTCTAACAAATTTTCAATCACATTGATACAAGACGAACCCCATAAGTCAAATTTTCATCACATTGATAAAAGATAAACCCCATAAGTCATACAAGCATATAAATATTAAAATAAATAAATAAATGTTTCTATATATGTGTGTATTGACAAATCTGGGTGGTTTATGTTATTTTGGATCTCTATTCTTCTTTTTTTAGTATATAAATAGCTATAGTTTCATTAATAACAACAATGACCTTCTCATAGTGAAATAAATAGTAGCAAAATTAACAGTAAGCAAAAGAAATAAATAATTTGAACTATAAAATATATTTACCCAAAAAAAGTTTAAAAAAATTATGAATAAACATGTTACATATAAGATGCTTTGGTAGGACCTTTCAGACTAAATTTTGTGTCTTGGTCTTTAGTACTTTTTTCCTGTTCTCATTTGATTCATATAATTCATCAACTTTCTACTTTCTTATTTTTATTGTGTTTATCTTTATTTATTGTTATCGAATACAACTTTGTTGCCTTGAGAGCAAGTAGAGTTTCACACAAATTTATGAGTTTTATGTATGATAGGAAACTATATAAGATAAATGAAAAATAAAATGTAAAGTTGTAAATCAAGAAGGAAACTAATTGAAGACAATGAGAAGAGTTAGGATTCTTTGAAATTATCATTTTAAATTCATTATCCTCAAATCAAAACATGGCATGCAAGATACTTGATGTAAAGGGACTATTTTTTGTCATTGTGCTTGCTTATCTTTAATTCTATAACTACCGAAATTTTGAAAATTCAGTCAGGGCAATTGCCCCACTGGACCCCCTGCCTCCGCTAGTGATTCTGACTCAAACCCTGCTTTTTGGATAGCAAAGAGCAGTTTCACAACTGTCTTGCAACAACACTGGAAAACTTGAAATTTCACATGATATAGGAGGCTTTTTAAACCAATGTAGCTTTACTCTGGCGTAATGACTGCAATGACAATCATCTCAGTATCGCCACTAAGGCTGCACCTTTGGTTGAGTTGGTCAGAGTCCTAATTCCCTCGGACCAAACCATGCAGTAGGGCACAAATAGTACCTAGGTTCAAACTTCAAATTGCACCAAAGCCCTTGGCAAACACCGCTGGCAAATCAATTGAATGACGCCAATTAAGCTTGAACTTAAGGCACTGAATAAAATGTAAAATTGCCATGTTTATTCTCACCCGAGTCCAATTACAAATATATAATGAAAGTGTACTTCTCTCAGACATCATTCTCAATTTTAAAACTGAGGCCGAGTATTGTGCTCTGGCTAATACTACTCAGGAACTTTTTTGACTTCGGTGGTTACTTCAAGATATGGGTATCTATCATTCTGTTGTTACTATTATATATTGTGACAATCGCAGTGCGATCATGATAGCTTATAATGATTTGTTTCATGATCGTACTAAATACATTGAAATTTACTGTCATTTCATTCGTCAACATGTCCTGCGTGGCATAGTTCATCTTCTTTCTGTGCCATCTGTTGACCAAACTGCTGATATCTTCACCAAGTCTCATCTCCCGGGACGGTTCCATGATCTGGTTTCCAAACTTAATTTAGTTTCTACATTACCACTTTGAGTTTGCAGGGGACTGTTAATGTGAATATGAACACAACTCTCCCTCTTCCAACTTCTCAAGCTTCTATCGTCAAAACCTTCACATGTCTAAGCCTCCATTGTCAAAGTCTTCACCTGTCAATTGATTATGTCAAATATAGATCAGCCATTGTCAAGGCAAAGCCATGATTAATGGCTAACTTGTCTCCCTCTTCCTCTCTATAAATTCTTCACCATAATCTGTAAATATTATATCTTATACAAACGAATTATATCAAGGGAAGAATCGGATTCAGGAGGCCCAAAATAGGCGGGAACCAATCTAAGCCGGTCCAAAAAGAGTAAACTAGAACCTGAACCGGCCTAAAATAAGAGAAATCCGGTCTGAACTGGTTCAGGTGGACCGAAAACAGACGCAGACCGACGACTGGACGGCTAGGGCTGACGTCAGGTGACGTTAGCGCTGAGGCGCGCACGTGATGGCGCGTGAGCAGTTGTGAGCAGAGCTGTGGTGCGTGAGAGCGCGTGGCAAGAGGGCTGCGCATGAATCTTACGCACGAAACTTTGGACAGCAAGTGGGAGCGCGTGCGGTAGTTTCTGGTGATGATTTTTCTTCGACTAGGCTCGAATTGTGGAGACGAATCTGATCGTGTAATCAGATTTGATTTTCAAATGGGTTTTCTGTTGGCCGAAACTCAAAAAATGCAAAAACGCAAAAAAAAAAAAAAAAAAAAAAAAAAAAAAAAAACTTCGACTCTAAAAAACCAGAGCAGTGGGAGAGAACAAAAAAAAATGCCACCAGATCTTCAGCTCTGATACCATGTTACAAATGGTAGAAAAACAGAGAGAGAGAGAGAGAGAAGAAAAAGAAGTATTTAATTGATATAATTCGTTTGTACAAGATACAATATTTACAGATTATGGTGAAGAATTTATAGAGAGGAAGATGGAGACAAATTAGCCATTGATCATGGCTTTGCCTTGACAATGGCTGATCTATATTTGACAAAATCAATTGACAATTGAAGACTTTGACAATGAAGACTTGGACATGTGAAGGTTTTGACGATGAAAACTTGAGAAGTTGGAAGAGAGAGAGTTGCGTTCATATTCACATTAACATGTGCATTTCGATTATGCTAAATAGTATTCTATTTGTTTATTCATTCTTTCTTGTCCTTGCAACTTGCAAGGTATGGATAGTCAAACTTGTTGTCAAGTCAATTTAGCAAACCACCTCTTAAATAGTAAAGAAGCAAATTTTCCACTTAATCTAATATATATATATATATATTGCAACACAAAATGTAGGTGAACCAAACTGATGCGGAGTGATCGGGCAATGATTGATCAGGACCCCAACAATGGGCTGACCGAGCAGAATGCGGCTAGATAGACCATGACCAATCATAGCCGAACAAACCATGGCCAAGCTTGACTTACTGAGCACGACCGCGCCGAGCATGACCGAGCAAACCTTGTGGGACGGTGTCGATCATTCCCCCCCTACCACGCCAGTGGGGGCCATCACTGACAAGTCAATCATGATAGCGTGCTCCCACTCTCCAAGACTTCGCGTGTAAAAGGAAACAGTCACCTCACGCACTCTGACACGCCTAGGGAAGCGCCACGTTTGAGGTTGGATAACCACGCCTCCCACTACCCTGCCACCAGTCAGGATCTCCAATGTCGCACCGCCACGTAGAGAAACAGCCATCTCCCACCCTCTCTGTGCATACAACGCCCCTCTAGGGCTATCAGGGTGCCTACCAATATAAAAGGAAAAATCATCTTCTCCAACGAGATACGTAAACATAAACCCTAGTCAAAACTCTATTGAAATATATCCAGAGACTTAACTTTGGCATCGAAGTGCCCTTGGCAGGCATCACACCGGTGCTTTTCACCCTTTTGCTTCCTCTCAGATCGCTAAAGCAGCCCGTTGCCGGCCTGGAGATTGACCTCACAAGTTTACCGCATTATCAATTGGCGTTGTCTGTGGAAACCGATTGTTTTTCCATTTTCATAGTCGTCACCAGGTCCGACACTTCACGCATCCCTTTACCCATGGTAGATCAAAACACCAACAGGGTCGCAGATGACCAACACACCGACAGAGATGCAGCCCTCGAAACCCGTATGGCCGATGTTATGGCCATCATGCAAATGCTGATTACCCAAAACCAGGAGTTGCTTCAATGACTCCCTGTTGCCCCAGTAGGAGGGCAACCGCCTAGAGTTCAACTGGAGAATGAAAGAAGTCACGCCAGCCACGAAGTGAATGAAGATCCCATCTTGCCTGGCGACGGCATCCTGCCACCTGGCATTGTGTTACCACCTCAAAACGACAATCCCCCACCGAATGAAGCACAAAGCTGGCCCCTGGCCCGCCCCCTCGACGTCACCCCCAGCACACTGAGGCGGAAGGAGAAAGGGGGGACAACCTTCCGACCTAGGACAAGCATCTAAGAGCCCTTCAAGCCCAAATGACCGGGGTCATGGAGGCGGTGAAGACCAGAACTCCAAACACCGTTGAGGAGATGGTGAACAGAATCGACTCCCCATTCATCCAAACAGTCATGCAGGTCCCCCTACCGCCCAAGTTCAAGATGCCCACCATAGAGATGTTCGACGGAACGAAGGACCCATTGGACCACCTAGAGACCTACAAGGCCTTGATGTAGCTTCAGGCTGTCCCCGACGAGGTTATGTGCCGAGCCTTCCCCGTCACTCTCAAAGGAGCAGCTAAAATCTGGTTCAACCGGATTCAACCCTCCACTGTCAGTTCCTTCGTCCAGCTTAGCAAGCTGTTCGTTGGACACTACATTGGAGCCCAACGACAGCGGAAACCGGCGACCAGCCTACTTAATATGAAGCAGAAGAAAGACGAAACACTTCGAGAGTTTGTCACCAGGTTTAACCTGAAAACCCTTGAAGTGGACAATGTTGACGACAAGGTCGCAGTCACCGCTTTCATAAGCGGAGTCAGGACCCACAAATTCATGTTCTCGCTCGCCAAGGAGCCTCCAAAAACTATGGCAGACCTCATGATTAGAACCCAAAAGTATATAAACGCAGAAGATACGATGAACGCGTGAGGAAAGCGTGATGAGGGCACTATGTGGCATCAACCAAAATAATAACAAAGCGACGAAAGCCCTGCTCAGGCCCAGGCCGAGCAAGCAGAGGCTTTATGTTCAATCGACATGAGAAAGCGACAAAAGCCCCGCTCAGGCCTAGGCCGAGCAAGCAAAGGCTTTATGCCCAATCGACATGAGAAAGCGACAAAAACCCTGCTCAAGCCCAAGCCGAGCAAGCAAAGGCTTTATGCCCATCCGACATGAGAAAACGACAATCGCCCTGCTCAGGCCCAGGCCGAGCAGGCTGAGGCTTTATGCCCAATCGACATGAGAAAGCAACAAAAGCCCTGCTCAGGCCCAGGCCGGGCAGGCAGAGGCTTTATGCCCATTCGACACGAGAAAGTAACAAAAGCCCTGCTCAGGCCCATGCCGAGCAGGCAGAGGCTTTATGCCCAATCGACATGAGAAAGCGACAATAGCCCTGCTCAGGCCCAGGCCGAGAAGGTAGAGGCTTTATGCCCAATCAACATGAGAAAGCAACAATAGCCTTGCTCAGGCCCAAGCCAAGCAGGCAAAGGCTTTATACCCATCCGACATGAGAAAGCGACAAAAGCCCTGCTCAGGCCCAGGCCAAGCAGGCAAAGGCTTTATGCCCAATCAACACGAGAAAACGACAAAAGCCCTGCTCAGGCCCAGGCCGAGCAAGCAGAGGCTTTATGCCCAATTGACATGAGAACGCGACAAAAGCCCTGCTCAGGCCCATGACAAGCAGGCAAAGGCTTTATGCCCATTCAACATGTGAAAGCGACTAAGCCTTGCTCGGACATGGCCGAGCAAGCACAAAACGACAAAGTCTTGCTCAGGTCATGGCCGAGCAGGCAAAGGCTTTATGCCCATAGTTGAAGCGACAAAGCCTTACTCGAACATGGCCGAGCAGGCACAAAGTGACAAAAGTCCTGCTCAGGTCATGGCCGAGCAGGCAAAGACTTTATGCCCACAGTTGAAGCGACAAAGCCCTGCTCGAACATGGTTGAGCAGGCACAAAGCGACAAAAGTCTTGCTTAGGCCTTGGCCGAGCAGGCAAAGGCTTTACGCCCACACCTAAAGCAACAAAAGTCCTGCTCAGGACATGGCCGAGCAGGTAAAGGCTTTATGCCCACAGCTAAAGCAACAAAGCCCTGCTCGGACATGGCCGAGCAGGCACAAAGCGACAAAGACCTGCTCGGACATGCCCGAGCAAACATAAAACGCAATAAAGTCCTGCTCAGGCCTTGGCCAAGCAAGCAAAAGCTTATGCCCATAACTAAAGCAACAAAGCCCCGCTCGGGCATGGCCGAGCAGGCATGAAACGACAGCCCTGCTCAGGCTTGCCGAGCAGGCAAAGGCCTTGAATCTAAGCAACAATTCGTTCATTCTACTTTTTTTACTGATGGGGATTGACCATGAATTCCCCTGACCACACCTCACGCTCGGGGTACTCAGAAGAATTGGGAGCAACTGATAGGGAGTAATCTGGCAATGACTGATCAGGACCCCAACAATGCGCTGACCAAGTAGAATGTGGCCGGACAGACCATGGCCAATCATGGCCGAACAGACCATAGCCAAGCACGACCATGTCGAGCATGACTGCGCCGAGCATGACCAAGCAGGCCTTGTGGGACAGTGCCGATCATTCCCCTCCTGCCACGCCAATAGAGGCCATCACTGACAAGCCAATCATGATAGCATGCTCCCACCCTCCAAGACTTCGTGTGTAGGAGGAAGCAGTCACCTCATGCACTCTGACACGCCTAGGGAAGCGCTACATTTGGGGTTGGACAACCACGCCTCCCACTACTCTGCCACCAGTCAGGATCTCCAATGCCGCGCCGTCACGTGGAGAGACAATCGTCTCCCACCATCTCCATGCATACAACGCCCCTCTAGGGCTACCAGAGTGTCTGCCAATATAAAAGGAAAAATCATCTTCTTCAACGAGGCACGCAAACAAACAACCCTAGCTAAAACTCTGTTGAAATATATCCAGAGACCTAACTTTAGTATCGGAGTGCCCTTGACAGGTATCACACCCCGTCGCCAGCCTGGAGATTGAGCTCACAAGTTTACTGCATTATCACAAACAACGCACATCCCTTATTCAATGTCCAATAAATACTCAAACACTAAGGTGGTCCATTTACTGTATTCACCTGCACCTGTATTATGCAATGTATTCACCTGTATTATGCAAGCTAAATTATGATGATCAATATCAATTACAAGAATTTTTCATTTGCACAACTCTAAATTATCGAGGAAAAACAATATCGAATCCATCAGAAAAATGTCACATAAATCTATTTCGATTAAACTGAACAAAAAGCAAATAAAAATACAACAAAATGAAAACAGAGGTACCTTCTTGAAATCGTGCAATTTCAAAAAACAAGCAGCTCGGTTGCTGTGGAGGGCGATCTTCTGGGGCTTGCTCTTGGCTACCCCAAGAGCTTCCGTATAGAAACCCAAGGCCTCCTCGTAGCGTCCTTCCCGGTACATCCGGTGTGCCCCCTCGATCTTGTTCATCGGTACCGATGCAGCAGTGGCCATAATATTCTCTATTCCTATGAAATCATCAATCGCCACCACTATATCAAGGCCTACCGATCGATTCGATGGAGAATAGAAAAAAGCCTTAAATAATACCTTCAAAATTTTCCAGAGAGATAGGACCAATAGATCAAAAATCTCAACACATGAATGGAATGGTCAATCGTTTAGAAAATTGGGGGTATAATACATAGGTAGGAAATCAGAGACTCGGAGGAGATATTTACGAGGCAAAAATGAAAAATCTCCACAGAAATAGAGGTTCCGGCCAGAGAGAGAGAGAGAGTTTTGAGGCCCGGTGGCGGTGGAGTTTGGGGTCTCGGGCGGGAGCAATTATAGGGGGGACACTATGGGCAACGTGGAGCAATGTTCAAAAACTGAGAACAGTATCTGGATTCTGGATTCTGGGACACGTGGCTCTGGCCGGCCAGCTGACCTGACTCCATATAATTGGGGTTGGGCCTAGCTCCGGTATTCATAACCCAAAACTAACCCCCCAACCATGGGCCTTTGAAAAATGTATACCTTAAAGACAGTGATGTAGATCCATTGAATCTTGACTCCATATGGAATCAAAGCAGATCCATTGAATCTTGGCCCAAGTTTCTATTGCTTTTGTCATTCCAGTGCATTCCCCATTGTAATTCAAAATTGATCCACAGCTTAAAGAAAGCCACGAGAAAGAAAAATGATAAATAATAAGATCCAATAGAGGATGGGATTGAAAGCCCAAACTTGTTTCCATTCCAGAGCCTGTTGCAGCCCCAAAAGTGTCTTTTAAACCCTGGCAGCATGTTCTTAGGCTTTCCAAATATGAAAAATCAACAAACAATACTGCTGTGTCTGGAACTCAAAACTTCTCAAAGAAAAAATAGAAGGAAATGAAAAAGTTGAGAGAAAAGAAAATAAAATAAGATATTCTAAATCCTTACTTTTTTATTTTTTTATTTTTTTTACCTTTTATTTTCTTTAACAATGAAAAAAGCATAATGTAATTTTATATTATATTCTTTTTTTTTCTTACTAAATTCTGTTTCCAAACACAACATACAAGAATCAAGAACTCTATTGTATAAATTTCCTTAGAAAAGCTTCCTATGTATGATTTTAGCTGGGGAATTAATCTAAAATGTACAACAAAGAGTTCCATTTCAGATTGGCTAACAGTTTTAGGCACTACCAAATTATTCCCACTTTATCGTGCCGAAGTCAATAATTACGTGCAAGTTCCAAAGAAAAAAAGAAAAAGGACACATGATCTCATGGATACTTCTAATAGCAAATTCAGGTAGTAAACTAGAGGACTTGCGTACCGTACCCTAAACTTAGTCTTAGTCAAGCTCATATTGTTTGCATCACAATGAAGACTAATAGTAATAGCAAAGCCAGGTGTGATATTTGCAATCCTACAACCGTCATGTCTGTCCAAAACTTATTACTTTTTATTTGGACTTTGGAGTCCCTACAAACTCTAATTTTTCATGTGTTCTTTAATTTAAAGATAAAAGTCACTTCTACAATCATAGTTGTAGTCGTCGGCATGAATAGCCCCCTGCCGACTGAGAGTTTGAGAGTTCAATGGTTTTGAAATTTAAAATAGACAAAAAAGTGACCTCTTGTCTAGTATATTCCGTTTAGATTATGGCAATCCCCGTCTTTCAACCCAGAGAGAGGAAAATCCTACATTTTTACTATGGTTCTTCTCATTTTTGTCTTTCCCACGTAATCTCAACTTTGACAAATGAAAAAGAAGGGAAGTTCATTTAATTAAAAAACAAAAAGGGAAAAAAAATATGTTCTTAAAGTCCAACCTATAAAAAGATATATAAAGGTTGTTTGAACTTTAAACAAGCAGTTTTTGAGTTATAAGTTATTTTTAAAAGTAATTTTTTTAAATGATATCTTATAAAAATATTTAAAATTTGTAAGTTAATTTTTTAAGTGTTAATTTTGTAACTAATATTTTAAAAATAAGCCAAACAATATTTTAAAAATAAGTTAAAAAAAATAAGTTATGTACAAATACATGATAGAACAGTTGGTTTAGGGATATGGACGGGTAGTTTTGCAATTAAAGAAGATGACATTCTTGTAATTGCCACATGTTTGGTCGGAGTTAGCATGGGTTTCTTTCTTTCTTTCTTTTTGTTTACGCTAAACCGCAGTGGTGAAAACCTTGGAGAAAATTATCTCATCCATTCGTTTAAGTTTGACAAATGACACCTGTCTTTTGTCCTTGTTCTATTTGAACTGCCTCCTCCTCCGCCCTCCCACACTCTCTCTCTCTCTCTCTCTCTTTCTCTCTCTGTATATATCTATATACAACGTCTCTTGACGTTATTAAAAAGATCCTCCATTACTAGAAAGAATGCCTTGGAGACCAAGAGAGTACAAGGAATATTCTTTCATTTCACTTCTTTCGCATGTTCTTTGAGGTTTCTTCAGCCTAAGATTTCTGATTTCTGATTTCTGATTCATGGTCAGATAAAGCAGAGTCAAGTCTCAAGTCGTATCATTCTCTCAGTTTGATAACCTTTCACGCAGCGAGAGTTGTTTGATATTCATTCTGAAAGAACCCAAAATTGGATTTGGGTTTCAAGAAAATGGACCCTGAATCTCCCCCTCCTCCAAATCGATTCGTAAGTTTATTTTGTACTTGTAATTCTCTATTACACTGTTTCAAACGTGTTCTTGGTAAATACTGGTCCGTTAGTAAATATTTTCTGTTTATTTTTTTAAAATAAAAAATAAAAAATATAAAAATAAATGTGTTCTCTGTTTTTAAATACTGTTGGTATAACGATAACCTACAAATGTCTATTACCAAATCATAAAAAATACACAGTAAAAACACGTAATAAAAAATAAAAACTGACAATACTACAAACGGCTTTGATTTCTAAGGTTACTCTCCCTAACTCTCTAACGTAGAGGAGGTGTAGTATAATTGATTACATATTGCTCATTTGCAGGCTATTAAATTTTCTTTTATTTCAAGTTGAAAATGTCAATTCTTCATTGCATAATCTTGTGTTGTTATTGTTTTTATTTTAAATTAGTCTTGTTTTGTTAAGGGCATCTCTAATTTAAAGCCTTTAAATTCATCTTTATTTTTGTATCTTCTATAAATTTAAAGTTTATGGATCTCATTTTTTCACATTGTTATTCCAACTCACAAACTTTATTCTTCAAATCACTATTCTTTTATGTAAAAAAGTTTAAAAAATTACATATTGTGCTCTCTTTTTTTCAAAATGTACTTATTTATTATTATATTTTAATTTAAATTGTAATTATTTATCAAATATTTAATTCAAACTAAATTATTTAATATTTTTTAAATTAAATAATCTACTCATGAAATTATAAATTAAATTATATTAAAAAAATTTTACAAATAAAAATCACATTACAAACTAATGAAATACATTCAACAAAATTAAAGTACAATAAAGAACTAATTAAAACATATAAAATGAGACTTGAAAAATTAAAATTACAAGCACTAATAAGGTAAGAAGTTTGCTCCTTCATACCCACTTTCATAGTGGTTAAAGCTACTACAATTACTATGACTAAAATAGTAGATGATCCAACTATTTAGAAATCATGAGTCCTTTTTCAATAAATAAATAATCAATAAAATAATTTTTTTAATTTCATATATAAATAATAATTTCAAGATAAATAAAAACAAATAAAATATAAATAATTTATTTATTCTACATATTAAAAAATCTCAAATTAAATAAATATTTAACAAAATAAAAAAATAATGCACTATAATTTAAATTTTAAATTAAATATTTATTAAAATAGTATTTAAATAGTAAATAATACATTCTTTAGGCTTAAAACAAATATTAGTACAAGAGTCCCACATAATTAGTACTTTAAACCTTCGGCCTATATAAATAGTAAAATAAAAAGGCCTTCTTATTTTTTAAAGAATCTTCAAATTTGAATGCCATAAATGAAAGTCATCTTTATTTTTTTTAAGTTTTAAAAAAATAAAAGTGAATTAGAAAATCAAATTTAAAAAATTTAAAGGTGACAGTGATAGTTCTCTTGCCCTAATGCTAAGGTACAGATATTTGATAGGATTGCCTTCTCTTTTAGTTTTCTGTTTCGTATCTTCAACGCAAGAATCACTGACACATCACATGTCATATTTGTTGGGACACCAACCTATCAGACTCCCAGAGATAACTATATGTGGGTGAGTCCCAAGTCGTCCCTGGTCCAAAGTTGTCTTATTATTATTATTTTTTAATTTTTTAAAAATCAAATACATTTCAACACTTGAAAGATATGTCACTACTCATGAAACATATTTGTAGAAAACAACTAGCATTAACTCGTGCTAGGCACGGAATCATTAAAAGTTAATAACTCACAAATCTATATCACCAATTAAAAATTTTAATGATATCCAAGAGTTCTTCATAAAGTGCAATATGACCTCAAATTGTGCTCACATGGGCTAATATGCTAATCATTTCAAGAGAAAAATTAAAAAAAAACACACATAACCCTTATTTTTATTTTATTTTTTTGGTAAACTTTATAATAAATTGAAATAATATGGGGTAATCTCTATGAAGATTTACTACCAAATCTTAATAGGCTCCAAAATAATATTCAATTGTTTTCAAAATTCTAATTTTTTAAAGTTTCTTGCCTTATGTGGAGGTTCTGTTACTACCACTAATATGGAAGATAAAAAATTGTAAGGTGCTTCTAAATTACACACCCATGAATTTTTTATTTTGGAACTAACTCAAATCCTTTTTTGAGGTTTGCATTAAATAAGGTCTAGCAGATTCATTTAAGCATTAAATAAAGTTTGACAAATTCATTCATTGCAAAGGCTGTAAAGGCTACAGCAGAGTAAATCTCTTACGAAAGATGCTTTGGCCAATAAAACTTGTTTACAAATTATGGAGTCTTCACGTGGGGAAATGTAAATTTGTTTTTATTTAGTATATAGATTAAGGAACTTTAATTTTGAAATGATTTGTTTCTATTTTCGAATAGATCACATAATTTATTTTTGAACACAATGTGTTTTTGGATTTCTTTTAGTTAATAGGATAAGAGAACCTATCTATTCGTTTTTTTTTTTCTCTTATAAATTTAAAAACTTTCTAAAACATGGAATGAGATTTTGAGTATAAAGAAGCCACTTTACTTGATTCATGTATTGTAAGTACTGACAATAACTTTTGTTTTATTTTTTTTCTTCTTATACTGTCAATGTCCTTTCTTTTGGTTCTTAATGTTTGTATTGTTATCTTACTCTAGTTTATCCTCCTAAAAATCTCACTCATATTATATGGAAAACTTTGAATTTTTGTTCTCTTTTTTTCTTTTCAAATTTCCATGAGAATTTATCCATGATAAGGAAAGAGCCCAAAATTTTTGTTCAAATAGTGTTTTTAATTGAGGATTTGATTTTGTTCAGTCAAATCTTTCTATTAATGATCTTATTTCTTTTAAAGAAAAATGCCATATCTATCCTTTACTAATTTTTATCCCAAACAACTTCAGCAAAGTTAGCTTTATCATATGGGAACCTTCCATCCTTCCAGGCTATTTTCTAAGAGTTAATTGAGATCCATTCAAGAGCCATTGGAGACTTGTAAACACACACAAAAAATGCATCATCTTCTGTACGAAATTGTCTCCTGTAAATTAAAAGTTCAAAGAGTCAACATAGTTTCATAATATTATATTGAGTCCATTCCCAAACATTTTAGTTTATGAATAATAATATACATTTAATTTTAAAGTATTCTCCTTCTATTTATGATAATAGCAAGATATTTGGAAGTTTCAATAAAAGTTTCAAATAAAGAAAGTAATATAAGAAAATAAGTAAAGCAAGAATTTTAGAAGAATTTCTAGTAAGAATGTCCGAACCGGTAGCTTAAGGAAAGAATTAAAAGGTATCAATCAAGGACAAATTGAAAGATTTCCAAGAACTTCAGAATTAGCAACTTAGGAAAAGAATTGTTAAAAGGTGCAATTTATTACAAAATATGCAAATTACCAAATTGTTCGTATGTGCTATTCAACTATATATGTATAAGCTTCATTACTATAATCTTAAGTGGCATGTAAACCATGACAAACATTAGAGAGAGAAAGAGAGACAAAGAGACTTAATTTCACGTGACGTGGAAGGAAAGTTCTTGGTGGCTAAATTTGCAAATGAACAAAAATACCCTTAATTTGTATGATACAATGTGCTTTTTATAGGCGATTGAGGAGGGATAGATTAATGCTTGAGCGCTAAATCAATAAAATAATAAAAGAACTGAAAAATCAAAATTATGAGGTGCGTAGAAATGGGTACATCAATAAATTAATAAAATATGTAAGTTCACCTTAGATGTGTTTGCTAGTGGAAAAAGAAAAAAAGTAATACACATTTAAAAAATAAATACAGAAGTACCATAAAATAGTCATACATAATTTAAAAAAACAAATAACAATAGAAAAAATTAAAAAGAAATTAAAAACTAACAGAATTCACCTTACTCTTGATCTGAAAGGCGCGAGCAAATCTTGGATGATAAAAAACACCAATTTTTATAAGAAGAAGAAAAAGAACTAAAACTCACCTTGTAGTAAACTGATGGTGAAAGTGAGAGAAACATTTACACAAAAAACACACCTCCAATATTTAGAGTGAGAGGAGATCAAAAAACTATTATAAAAAATAAAAAAAATTAGTGAGATTAAGAGAGGGAATGGCCGAGAGGATGGATTAGGGAGTGAGGGGGGAGATAGAGTTGGGATGAGGTGTAAAGAGGATATATAGGGCTTTTCATAAGTAATAAGAAATCCAAAATTTTGAGGAAGATGGGAGGGACGACCAATCGTTAAATTTGATTGATTTGTCCAGCAAGTAATTTGTAGATTTTGTTATACATGGTTATATATAGTTAATTTTTTTCCATGTTTGATTGATTGTTTTAGCCAATGATTTTGTTTCTTTTATTTTATTTCATTTTGTTTTCTTGTTAGAATTTAACTCCTTTAATTATTTTGTATTAATAATTGTTTGTTTAATTATTTTTTCATTTTATTTTACTTTCCTTATAAGAGTGGGAGAAAATAGTCTGATTGGTCGAATGAGTTAGGTGTGCCACGTGGCTTCTTAGAAAATTAAGATTTTTAAAAAAATAGGAATTGATTTTTGGAGGCTTGTGGGGGGCTTCCACTACATTTGCATATATATATAGTATAGATTGGGATTCAATGATAAAATAAAAGCATTATCAATTTATATTTATTAAATTATTATATTTTAAATTGTAAACTTATTTTCGTCTTTTATTATGCTCAAGGATGTTATGTCACGGATATGATGGTATTCTTCATGTTGAATTAGTGTTACTTTTTATATGAAATTAGTATGATTTTTTAATGTTTGTGGATGTTTTCTTCATATATACATATATATATATATATATATAGAAAATATAAAAATATATAATTTTTGAACCTATTCCCTTCATTTTTTAAAATATTGTTGTGTTCGGTGTACATGTCGATTCTTGTGTGTTGTCCGTATTTGGTGTCTCTATCAGTGGTTTTTTGTCTTTTGCCAGTATTTGGTTTGTGATTCATTGTCTTGGACCATCATTTTGCTCCACTTTGGATCTCTCCTATGTTCCACTTGGTTTAAGAAGGTGGAGAGAAAAGAATACAAAAAAATTTGAAACTTCAAATTTACTTGGGTGTTCTTTCATCTGCGGTTTAATTTTTATTAAGCCTCTGTCCTGTTGCACCCAAGTGGATTATTGATTTCTTACATGCCATGTTCTTCAAATTCTACCAACCCATTTTTCTTTCCTTTTTTATTTTTTTTGGGATCATCGACCCATTTCTTAGACTATATTTGTCTTCGTTTCTTTAACCGGCTCTCTGCTTGTTCCAAAAAAATTAGTTTGTCCTAACTTTGTGTTACTTATTTGGTCTCAAAACAAACAACCCTTTGACGGTTTGTTTTCAAACACCATGATACGGCTTTAGATCAACTGGCAAGCACTGTGCTTCAAGGATAATCAGTGCAAATTTTACTGATCTTGTTTGTAGATTCTGACATGCCATGATGCTTTACTTTTCCTTTCGGTATTGCCTACAAAACTTTTTAATCATGAAGAATTTAACGATATCCTTTATGCTTTATTTGTAGAAATTGTACAAGAGGACTCTATGTCTGGCCTACCAGAGCTTTGGGGTTGTTTACGGTGACCTCAGCATATCTCCAATTTACGTCTACAAAAGCACATTTTCGGGAAGCATGGACACTTGCAAAGAAGACCATGAGATTCTTGGAGTGCTTTCTCTGGTTTTCTGGACTTTGACCATGATCCCCCTATGCAAATATATTATACTTGTACTAGCAGCTGACGACAATGGTGAAGGTGCTCACACTGACTCGTATCATAAGTGAGATTGGTTCTGTAGTAAACTTCTAGTGGTATTTGGTTTGAATGCAAAAGAGCCTAATTTTTACAGGTGGAACTTTTGCTTTGTATTCGTTACTGTGTCGGCACTTAAAGGCAGGCCCTTTGAGCACTTCCCACAGTGCACATCATCGTATATCTTCTTACAACACTAGAACTTCTACCAAAGAGACGAGAACTAGCTTACTTATAAAGGACTTCTTTGAAAAACATCAGAGTTCTCGCATCGTGTTGCTGCTAGTTGTTCTTCTTGGGACTAGCATGGTTATCGGTGATGGAATCCTAACCCCGACAATGTCTGGTATGAATTATAATGTAATCAGAAAGAGCAATAATTGATTTTCCTTTAAAGAATCATGGAACACAAGTATTTTTTCTACTCATTGTACCTTTCTATAACTATTGTTGACTTATTTTTTTATTTTGTTTGCAGTCCTTTCTGCAGTCAATGGAGTTAGAATCAAGGTTCCAAATTTGCATGGAAGTAAGTTTAATAGGCAAATGCTTGCTTATTTATTGCTTCCCTTGAATGAATTCTAGTAAACAATACTCTTTTAAATTTTACATGCCAGATTATATTGTGTTCATTGTCTGCATCATCTTGGTGGGCCTTTTTGCTCTTCAGCACTATGGAACGCACAGAGTTGGCTTCCTTTTCGCTCCTATCTTGATATCTTGGCTCCTATGTATAAGTGGACTAGGAATTTACAACATAATCCATTGGAACCCCCACGTAGTTCATGCGTTGTCACCATCTTATGCTTACAATTTTTTCAAGCTAACTGGAAAAGATGGATGGAGTTCCCTTGGGGGGGTTGTCCTTTGCATTACAGGTTAGTTGCTAGAAAAAAATTTGTAATGTCACATCATTGTGGCAAGAACCTCTTTTGATATAGGTCAAAATTACTTTTGGTTCTATCAGGTGCAGAAGCCATGTTTGCTGATCTCGGTCATTTCTCCCAACCTTCTATCAGGGTGATTTTCTTTCTCTAATTTTCTGATGTTTGGAAATGCAATAACAGGGGGGAAAAAGGAAAAAGGAGAAAAACGTATTTTGTAGATAGTCGTAAGTACACTTAATTTTTTGTTAATTTCGCTTGGCTAAACAAGCATGGGATGCTCCCCCCACCCCACTGTTTCTTGATTTACTGGCATTGGGTTTTCTACATGGATGTAAATTTGTGTATTTATAAAGTTATATTGATTTTTTCTTTTCTTCACATGACAGATTGCATTTATGGTAGTTGTCTACCCGTCCTTAATTCTGGCATACATGGGTGAAGCTGCTTATCTCACTAAAAACAGAACAGAATTCCAGAGGAGTTTCTACAAGGCCATTCCAGGTAAGACTTACGATCTAGATGGGGCAGAAGTTATCCAATTATGATTTCTGAATTGCTATCATTGTGAACAAACTCGATGTTACATACAATTTCATAACGCATTTAGTGTTAATATAGTGATGTTGTTGAGTGGGTAAAGCTTTGTGAATTCTTTTCGTTTGTTCGCTTGCCTTTGGTTTTTTTTTTGTGTGCTTGTAGTTTCCAGTAATATTTCAGAAGTTTTGGGTAAAATTTCATGTCGTCTTCTTACATTTACGTACCTTGACATACAGAGGGTATATTTTGGCCAGTATTTATCATCGCGACTCTTGCAACTGTAGTGGGAAGTCAGGCAATCATATCAGCTACTTTCTCAATTATCAGTCAGTGCAGGGCACTGAATTGCTTCCCACGTGTGAAAATAATACACACATCAGGCCAAATCCACGGACAGATTTACATACCTGAGGTGAATTGGATTTTGATGGCATCGTGCCTTGCAGTTGTGATTGGATCTGGAGACACTGATATGATTGCAAATGCTTATGGTTTGTTTCTCTCTCTCTCTCTCTCCCTCCCCGCTTGTGTGTGTGTGATATGAAATTGAGCTTCTTATCAAAATATTGTTTTGTATACAGGTTTTGCTGTGATCACAGTAATGTTTGTCACCACTTGCTTGATGTTTCTCATTATTAGTA
Source organism: Euryodendron excelsum (assembly GCA_033060915.1). Classification (NCBI taxonomy): domain Eukaryota; kingdom Viridiplantae; phylum Streptophyta; class Magnoliopsida; order Ericales; family Pentaphylacaceae; genus Euryodendron; species Euryodendron excelsum. Next base: position 812,969 of record CM065386.1, on the reverse strand, counting down.
CAGTTTGGAAGCAAAATGTCCTCATGGCAACAATGTTCTTAGTATTCTTTGGATCCATAGAGATGCTTTATTTCTCTGCATGCCTTGCTAAAATACACAAAGGAGGCTGGCTTCCCCTTATTTTCTCTCTAGTGATCTTGTCTCTGATGTCTTCTTGGTGGTATGGAACGTCAAAGAAACATGCCTTTGAGCTGGAGAACAAAGTATGCTTGGAGAGGCTTCTCAGTCTTGGCCCAAGCTTGGGTATGGTCAGGGTTCCTGGAATTGCCCTAATTTACTCCAGTCTTGCAGCCACTGTGCCACCAATGTTTGCACATTTCGTTACAAATTTCCCTGCTTTCCATCATATTCTCATCTTTGTGACTCTTGAATCTTTGATGGTCCCAAAAGTTCCAGTTTCTGAGCATATCCTTGTTGGGAGGATTGGCCCCCCAGACGGAAGAGTATTTTGGTGTATTGTCAGGTGCATATAGACAAGATTCCGGGAATACCCAACATATATGTATATATTTATATATTTAAATTTTCAGTTATGCTATATACCAAGATATATGAGCAATAGATGAATTATATGACTATGTTGATATGATCAGGTACGGATACAAGGACATGAGGGACAGCTATAATCTTGAAACCCAGCTGATAGAAAAGGTGGTAGAATTCTTGCAAAGTGATTGCCGTGATGAAGAATTGGAAGCTAATGTCCATCTATCAGTTGTTCTGGCAAATGCAGGAGGGAATGAGGCTGGTGTTGGTGCTGAACAAAGAAGAAAATTGGGGTCAAAAAGTTTGGGATTGAGCAAGGAGGTAGACGAACTGAGAGAGGCAAGGGAAACTGGTGTGGCTTACATGCTGGGCAATACTTACATTGTAGCAAGTGAAGCATCACCAATTATGAAGAAGTTTGCTATCAACATTGTGTATGGGTTTCTCAGACGTAACAGTAGGCGACCAGCAATTGCCCTTGGCATTCCTCATACCTCTCTCATTGAAGTGGGCATGGCCTATCATGTGTAACGATGGCACAGAATCGCGGATATTGCCAATGCAGTGGTAAGAAACTTGCGGGTTTTTGGTGAAATTTCTTCCTTAGCACCATTGATAGGTTGATTGTTTTAACATAAATAGCAAAGGTATCCTAAGCTTTGTCTAATAGTGTTGTTGGTTCAAGAGATGCCTGACATTTGGAAGATGGAAGTTCGTAAGAGCTTCAGCACTCTTGTATGCCTTGCCATAACAAGTAGAGATAAAAAGCAATACTTCACTTGTGTGTTTGCTCTTTACAGTAGAAATAAAGGAAGTTATTCACTGATACCCTTTTTTGGCCGCTAAAATAGTAGAAGGCCCTCAAAGTGTTTAGCTACTTGAGGACTTCTGAATTCGGATTTGGATTTGGACAGGATTTAAGATTCATGGAGGGATGCTAGAGCTTTTTTGGGTGAGGGAACTTGGGAGCTTTCTTTTTTTTTTTTTTGGTGTGTTGGGTATTTGGTCTTATATTTTTGCATTGAGAATGACTTACAAGAGATTTCTAAATAGAGGGGGGTGATGCTAGCCAAATCCTTATAGATAACACTATAATCCACTAAAATTCCCTCTGCAATTCCATTACCAAAACAATCCAAATTCCCTTTTTTGTGGTGGAATGAAAATTATTTCTCAAGCCCTTCGCAACACAATGGAGACTCTATAAGTTAAATGGAGAATGTATCAGTAATTTCCTAACTCGAGATTTAAAATTAGAAGACGTTACGGACTCTTCGTGGAAAGCTCAGGTAATACATTTAAAAGCAAGGGGTACTCCTGGAATCGTCTTGCAAAAATTCTTCCAATTTCGACCGTTAAAGAATTCAAAATCCACTCGACCGTTTGAATACGCTCCTTCTACCGTTTTTCTTTCTCTCACCGTGATTTTCTCTCTCTCTCTCTCTCTCTCTCTCTCTCTCTCTCTCTCTCTCTCTCTCTCTCTCTAAATCCAGGGCCCCTTAACTTTAACTCATCTCTCTTTCGTTGTACATGGCTGATCTGAACAGTAACACATCGATAATGGAGTCGAAGCCTGCGCACCCACTTCACCAAATTGCAGAAACCCCAACTCACAAGCTTCTTTTGAAGCAATGGCTCAAAGAAGAAGAACTAATTCTCAACCGGATCGCCCTCAGAGAGACCCAAATCGACTCCGTCCGCAAAGAGATCACCCAACTCTACAGCTTCTTCTTCCTCTTCCACTCCACAGCTCTGATCCTCCTTTTCAGTGCCTCTTCAAAGGGGCCAGACGGCGGAGCCTGCCACAGATCTTGGATCCCGTCCCTCTGTTCCCTCCTCTGCTCTCTCGGGATCATCTGGGCCATCCGATACAAGACTGATGTGGAGGTACACTTGGAGAAGCTATTGGAGAGAGAGAAAGAGGATGGAAAGCTCTTGGCCAAATGTGTCGAGGAATTGAAGAGAAAAGGAATCGAATTCGATTTACTGAAGGAAGTTGATGCACTTCGGAGGGCTAAGAGTTTGCGGGTCGAAGCGAAAGCAGTTCGAAAGTGGTCCGCAAGGGACTTTGTGACTCTCTTCTTCTTCACCGTATCTTGCTTGGTTCTTGGTCTTACAAGGGTCGTCCTCTGTAACTAGGGATTTCAACCATATTCAGTAACATTGTTTTGTAACCGTTAATTTTGCTTTTGTTGGTCTTTGAAGTTTGATCAATATTGTTTTTGGTGTGGCAGAAGTCACTAGTTTCTGCCATTACACAGCAAAAATACGCAATTGAAAGGTGCTTCTTTTTGGGGAAGAAAAGGGGGAATTGCAGAAAACCCTGTTCTGCTTTTGTAATTTGGGGGAAGCTCGTTGGAGAATTTATGGAATAAATTTGTCATATTTTCAATTTACGAGTCTGGATTGATCGTGGGTTTCGTTATGGAAGTCTTCTTTTATGTTTGCAATTATTAGCTTGATTCTTTCTTTTTCATTTTTTGCTGTCTTTTCTTTTCGGGTAAATTGTATTGATCCTATTTTTTTCAACTTGGAAATGATTCTTTCGATTGAGAGGTGGAAACTTGGAGAAATGCATTTTTTATTTTCTGTAGAAAGTATTCTATGATGATCTCGTTGCTTATTCAGTATGTTCCATCTTATAAATCCATGTGCTGTAACCAGAATGATTTATTAATGACAAGTCAATTTTTTTCTCTGCGACGAAAGTCCCTATGAAGGGACGAGAGTGGGGGTTCTTAGAACCTCTCTCTCTCTCCCTGAGTGGTAACAAATTCAACAGGCATCGTAGTTATAATTTTCAACCGTCGTTAAAGTTACAGTAGTTAATAGTCGTCGTAGCGAAAATAACCATTTCTCATATAAATAACGAACAGATCTCTCATTTTTCAGACACAACCAAAAGAAGAGAAAGTGAAGATTTTTTTTACTGGGTTTGAGAGGGTGAGTTAAGACGGGTGTACAATGGTTAAAGGGATTGAGTTTGGGTTATTAAGCTTAAGTGTATACTTGTACCATTGTTTTTAATTTTTTTCAATAGTAAAGAAGGAGACTGGAACACGCCCCGTAGACGTAGGCAATCTTGTCAAACCACGCTAAATACTGGTGTCACTTTCTTTTGTGTGCTTTGATTGCTTTGATTTATTTTATTATTATTTTTTTGTCATTCGTATTGACCAATTACTGCGAGAATTCCCAACAAATAGTATCAAAGTTTCTAGGTTCGACCAAGGAGGTGAGGCATTAAAAACAAGTACATATAGTTCTTATTTACCGGAACTAGTACGATAGCAGAAAAAAGAATCTTGGTAAAAAAATTTGTGGTGGAACCTTTTGATGGAAAGAATAACTTTAGCCTGTAGTAAAGCACGGTTAGAGACATCTTGGTGCAATAAAGGCTGATCAAAGCACTTTTGGGCAAAGCAAATAAACCGGTAGACATGAAAGATGATGTTTGAGAGAAACTTGAGATGAAGGCTGTGAGTTCAATTCGTTTATGTCTTACACCAAAGGTAAAATATAATTTTTTGAATGAAGTATCTACTCCAGTATTATGGAAAAAATTAAAAAACCTCTATATGTCAAAATCACTCACAAATGAATTGTTCCTTAAAAAGCAATTATATCAATTGCGGATGGAAGAAGGAACAAATATTATGGATTATCTCAATGTTTTCAATAAGTTTATTAATGAACTTTGAAGTATTGAGATAAGAATTGAAGATGAGGATAAAACTATTCTTCTATTAGGATAAAACTATTCTTCTATTAGCTTCTCTTTCAAATTTTTTTGATACACTTGTGACTACATTTTTTGTTGGAAACAATACTCTTAGTACAGATAAGGTAACAACGACTCTCTTGGAGACGGAGATACTCAAAAAGCCGGACAACAATTCCCGAGCAGAAGAGTTGGTGGCTAAAGGAGAATTAAGCCAGCAATGCGGAAGGAGCAACAACAGAAGCTTTGAAAATAAGGGAAGGTCACATTCATAATCAAGTGGAACGAGTAGCGGAAAATTCAAGTGTTACTATTATCAGAAGGAAGGACACTTGAAGAGGGACTGTAGGCAAAGAAAGCAAGATCTGGAAGGAAAAAAAAAATCTCTGAATTCATATCAAGCGGGCTTTGTGTAAGATAGTGTAGACGGTAATAGTGATTTATTATCAGTCACCATAGGTACGAAGTATCTTGCTGACAAATGGATTTTGGATTCTGAATGTTCTTACCACATGTGTCGTTATAAGGAATGGTTTGATATTATAGACCCTATATTAGAGGAACATTTCTAATGGGTAATGATGCAGCTTGCAAGATTGTTGGAATTGAAACCATTAAAATTAAAATGTTTGATAGTATGGTGAGAACTCTAGCTGACGTGCGACATGTCCCTGACCTCAAAAAGAATTTATATTCTTTGGATAAACTTGACTTTAATGGTTTTACCTTCATTGCAAAAGGTGAGGTCCTAAAAGTTGTTAAAGGGGTCATGGTTGTCATGAAGGGGAAGAGACAAGAAAACTTACATACATTGTTAAGGAGTATAGTTACAGGTGGAGCAGCTGTGACAATTCCTTTGGATTCGGGTATTGATGACACTACTCTATGGCATTTATGCCTTGGTCATATGAGTGGGAAAGGACTACAAGAACTTCACAAACACAATATGCTTGATAGGGTAAAAACTCGTAAACTTAATTTTTGCAAGTATTGCTTGTATGGTAAACAGTGCAGGGTTAGCTTTAAAACAGGACATCATATGAGTAAGGATGTGTTGGAATACATACACTCTGACGTGTGGGGACCTGTGACAACTCCATCCAAAAGTGGAGCACTTTATTTTGTCACATTTATTCATGACTTCTCCAGAAAAGTATGGGTCTACTTCATAAAGCACAAAAGTGAAATGTTTGAAATATTTAAGTAATGGAGAGCAGAAGTTGAAAAGCAGACAAGAAAGCAAGTCAAGTACTTACAGACAGACAACGGGATGGAGTATAAACACCATAAGTTCAGAAAATTTTGCAAGACGAAAAGAATCACTTGTCATTATACTATACTAGGGAGGCCACAACAAAATAGTATAACAGAAAGAATAAACGTGACCCTGTTAGAAAGAGCAAGGTGCATGAGAATACATGCAAGCTTGCCAAAATCATTTCGGGTTGAGGCTATTAACATGGCATGCTATATTGTTAATAAGTCACCATCTTTGACTATTAATGCCAAAATCTCTGAAGAGATTTGGACAGGTAAACCAATTGATTATTCTAATTTGAGAATATTTAGTTGTGTAGCTTATGTTTACGTGCAAGAATAGCAGTAGTCAAAGTTAGACCCAAAGTCAAAACAGTGCATATTTGTTGGTTATGAAAAAGGCGTAAAAGGGTATAAACTTTGAGATTCAGTTGCACGGAATGTTGTGATAAGTAGAGATATCGTTTTCAATGAAAGACACATGTTGAATTTAAATATGTATGAAGCCAATGAGGAGGTGGAAGCTTATGGAGAAAAATTATCAATCCAGATAGAGTTAGATGAAACACGACAGCCTAGTAGAGATGCTGATGCACTAACATCTTCTCTAGAAGAAACATCTGATGATGAAAGCCAGCAAGAACCCATTACTATTGCTGCTGGAAGGGAGAAAATGACCCATAAGACACCAGTCAGGTATGGCTTTGAAGACATGGTTTCTTTCACATTAACTGTTGGTATTGGAGATTTATCTTTTTTCAGGAAGCGATCAACAACAAAGAAAGTGAAAAGTGAATGATTACAATAATGGATGAGATGGAGTCTTTACGCAAGAACAATACTTGGGAGCTTATTGAAAAACCCAAAGGATGAAAGGTGATTGGTTGCAACTGGATATATCGAAAAAAGGAACCTACATCACAGAACGAAGGAGAAAAATTTAAGGCTTGACTTGTAGCTAAAGGGTACAAGCAAGTTGAGGAAATTGACTATAACAAAAAATTTTCTCTTGTTGTAAAGTATTCTTCTATTCGTGTTATGTTAGCCATGGTAGCTATGTTTGACCTTGAGTTGCAGTAGCTTGATGTTAAAACAACATTCCTTCATGAGGAGTTGGAGGAAGAAATATTTATGGAACAACCAGAAGGATTCAAGGAACAAGGTAAAGAACATCTGATATATAATCTCAAAATATCTCTTTACATGTTAAAATAGTCTCCTAAACAGTGGTACAAAAGGTTTGATTCTTATATGGTACATATTGGCTACATGAGGAGCAATTATGATAGTTGCATTTATTTTAAGATGTTTGGCGATGATTCTTTTATTATTCTGATGTTTTATATTGATAACATGTTAATTGCTTCAAATAATATGCAGGAGCTAGATTTATTGAAGTCCAGATTAAGAGAAGAATTTGACATAAAGGATCTTGGTGCTGTTAAAAAGATTCTTGGAATGAAAATCTGGAAGGACAGAGAAAAAGGCGAACTATGAATGTCACAAAAGAAATATGTGGAGAAGGTGCTAGAGAGATTTAATATGGGAAATGCAAAACCGGTCAGTACTCCTCTAGCTAACCACTTTAAATTAACTGCTAGATCATGTCCTTCTACAGATAATGAGGTGGAGGAAATGTCTCGAGTGTCGTATGCTAGTGTAGTGGGAAGTTTAATATATGCTATGGTTTGCAGTTGGCCAGATATCTCACATGTACTCAATATTATAAGTAAGTACATGGATAATCCGGGAAAAGAGCACTGAAATGCAGTTAAATGGATATTCAGGTATTTGAGTGGTACAGTGGATTTCGGTATCTTGTATCAGAAACAAGATGAAACAGGACATGTTGGGAGCTATGTAGATGCAAATTATACAGGAGATCTGGACAAGCAGAGGTCTACTACAGGTTATATCTTTACTCTTGCAGGTGGGCTTATCAATTGGAAAGCTATGTTTCAATCGACTCTTGTTTTATCCACAACTGAAGCAAAATATATGGCAACGGTGGAAGCTGCTAAGGAGGCTTTGTGGTTGACAAGTTTGGTCAAAGAATTGGGGTTGAAGCAGGAAGGCTTGGAGCCGTATTACGACAGCCAAAGTGCAATTTATTTGGCAAATAATCAAGTTTATCATAAAACACATTGACGTGAGGTATTACACAGTCAAAGGATAGGCAAAAGAAGGCAAGATAAATTTAAAAAAAGATTCATACTGATAATAATACAGTAGATATGTTAACAAAGTCAATGACCACACAAAAGTTTAAGCATTGCTTAGACTTGATCAATTTTTCGCACTATTAAAGATTGGAAGAACATCCTAGGGCGTGGGGATGCACATCTACATCTAGATGCGGACATGAAGTTTCAGGTGGAAGCATGTGAATTTTTGCCAAGGTGGAGAATTGTTGAGAGTGGCAGCAAATTCAACAGCTGTCGTAACTATCGTAGTCAACAGCCGTTAGAGCTACAGTAGTTAAATAGCCATCAAAATTACAGTAGTCAACAGCTGTTAGAGCTACAGTAGTCAACAATCGTCGTAACTACAGTAGTCAACAGCCGTCGGAGTTACAGTAGTTAATAGTTGTCATAGCTACAATATCCATTTCTCCTATAAATAGCCAACGGATCTCCCATTTTCTAGACACAGCCCGAAGAAGAGAAAGTGAGATTTTTTATACTGGGTTTGAGAGAATGAGTTGAGACTAGTGTACAAGGGTTGAAGGGCTTGAGTTTGGGTTATTAAATTTGAGTGTATGCTTGTACCATTGTTCTCAATTTTTCTCAGAAGTAAAGAAAGACACCGGAGCACACTCCGTGCACGTAGACAATCTTACCGAACCATGCTGCATACTGGTGTCACTTTCTTTTGTGTGCTTTAATTGCTTTGATTTCTTTTATTATTATTTTTCTGTCAACACAAACAATACTTATTTTGGGCAAGAGCTTCTAAATCACCTTTATGGAGAAAAGAAACAAGATATGGAAACTAACATTGACGAGTTGCCACTGGGAATGCTAAATGCAAACGTAGCCACTGATTATAGAACAAAATCAAACATCATCTACAAGTTCTGCAATAGATGAGTAAGTCCCTAAAATTCCTGCAAGAGTTCCAAATATGAGTATTCCCATGATGCCCATTTGCTTGTAACTCCAACTCCGATAGGACTCAGAAATCTTCAAGTAGAAAAGACATGGAAGCAAGAATGAAGCAAGAACAACAAAGATCGATCCAACAATGGCCATCAAGGATTCAAAATATGGAAATACACAAGCCAGAACCACTGTGCTAAAAAGCAATGCCATTCTGATAGATATCCTAACAGGTTTCGAATTCTTGTAATTTTCTGATAGCCCACTTTCTATGCCATTTGCCACGGGGGTTAACATCAACGCATATCTAGTAACTGGAATAAGTAAAGTGGTGTAAATTGCTACTTCTGCACTAGCCTTCCCTGTTGGTAGATTCAGTGTAATTTGTGATTCAACATTATCTCCATACATGAGATACCCCACAATGGCCATTGACATGTAGGTGATGGTTGTGATAGTAAAGCTAGACAACAAAACCTGCAAGTCAGTAAAAAAAAAAAAATGGTGAGGTTTTTTATTCTCATTTTCATTCAAACTAGAATTCTTGCTTCTACATTTTACTGTATGCAACAAAAGTAAGATGTGAATGGTGTAGTGAGCACTTGTGTGTACTGTATCGTATTGTATTGTTTACCTTACTGAACTGATATGCATCTCGCATGGAAGTGTATACAGAAGGGACTACTGGATGTCCAGCAAAGCAAACAATATACAAGCTGGCTGCAGTAGGAATGCCACCCACGTTTAACAATGTTCCTTTCGCGTGGAAACCAATGCCATTGATTGCGCCAACACAAACAACAGAGCCGAGGATGATGAGGCAAGAAAACACGCCCGTGGCAGAGACATAAGAGAGTAAGCTAAGGTCAGTAAAACACATCGAGGGTAAAATCACAAGTGCAGTGATTATCACAAATGACTGAGTTCCATCTACAGTCAATGTTCCAATATTGATCATAAATTTGGGGAATAGTTTATGTAAATTGTCCCCTTCTAGTATCAAGAGCCCTATTCCAACGAGGTACAATTCTGAGTTCATAATAACTGAGACTATAATTCGGCCTCTTCTACCAAATGCCCGCTCGGCAATGTCAAGGTAACTTCTGATAGATGGATCAGCATCTAAGCATCTCTTCAGTAACAGTCCTGTGTAAAAGGTCATGGCGGCAACTAAGAAAAATAGCACTAAGCTCAACCAGCCACCGCTTGAGAGGGCATAGGGAACAGTCAGAAGACCAATTCCTGGGCAATCAAATCAAACAAAACCAAACCATGCAATAAATTATGTTTGTCAAGTGAAAGTAATAAAGTGAAGGGATGTATAATGAGCAGTGGATTAAAGTTTACCAAGGAATGCATTTGTTGTGTTGAAGCAAGCTTTCAAGAAACTTGATCCTGTACTTTGAGTCAGTGGGACCCGTAACTCGTTTGCCATTATTTTCCTTCAAGTGAGAGGCTGCCTGAATAAATTTTCTGAATTGAGAATGCTTAGTTGACAAATATTCTTGTCCAATATTGCTATGAAAGCTAGATATATAATCAAACATAAAGATACCCCAAACTTGTATAATTTTGGATTACAGTTTGGTGTCACTCTTCATCCTCTATGTGTTGTGAATGAAAAGCAGTGCAAACTGCAAAATAGTGGATAATGTGAATTGGCAAATCAACTAGGCAGAGGCGAACCTCTGCTCAACAGGGAGGAGCAAAACCCAACATACCATAGCCAGAGCAGCCTTTTTACTTTTATTTTTATTATAATCCCTGTCAAAGTGCTAAGTGACAACAATTTAAGAGTACATACCAATTTAAGAGATGGCTTTATATAATAGAGTACATATTTTAGCACCTTCATGGTGACAAAATGGGGATTTGAAAATTATTCGGCATCAAAATAATATGTAATTCTGGAGTTATATTTAGGAAAATATCCGTAAATGCTCAGGAAATAGGTTGAAGAAAATTTATACTGTAAAACTAAAAAATATGGGTTCTCATTGTATAATGGTCCTAAAGAGTACAGGAAATTTGAAAAATTGGGGGAACTAGTCATAATGTTGGGAGACTCAGGAAAAAATATAGAACTATTTGAGTATGTAGGATAAATTCCAGATTTGTTCATTTGATGAAAATATCGAAATAGACTCGGAGGGATTTCGAAGAAAAGAAAATCAGAGAATTTTGTTTCTATGGGTACATTCTTCTAATTTTCCAAACATGTAATGAGCGCGGCCCGAGTTGGTCGGTGACCCGTTATGTGAATGACCAGTAGCCAACTTTTTCTGTGGTTGTCATTGATCAAAGATGCTGACAAGAGATGAGAAGCTCAGGTGTGGCACTCAACAGCCAGAAAGTCCTACATATATATGTAGGACTGCAATTTTTTCTGGTGTAAGTTACGCTGTTTGGCGCTCTGCTTAGTTCTCTCTGGACAGCACAAGGGGTCCATTTCCAACATCTTGTTATATATGAAGATGATAGTGGAAAAGTCTGTAGAATGTTTCAAGTGGGAAAAAAAAAAAAAAAAAAAGAACAAACGAATTGAAGTAAACAAATCGAGCTGATTTTTGGTATTACTCGTGATCAGAAGGCATGAGAACCTCAAGGAAGGCTGTGCAGTGATAATAATGAGAAAGAAGCCTTGAAGCTTACCTTGCGAGGTAGAAAGGGTAGATAGTTGTGAGAGATAGTTATAGCTACAGACTTCAAAAGCAATTGCAGAAGAACATATATCTCTATAAAAAGGATATATATATATATATATATATGTCCTATGAAGAAGCTCAAGATTTGGAGAGAAGTTAAGATGGATCGAGGTGTATGAATAGATGCCAAGGCTTGGAATATCAAAAAAGTAGCACCCAAAATATATTAATTTAAATTAGTATATATTGAAGTTCAGGTGGTTGTTGAGATTGAGCATCATTCTTATGTTGCTTTTCCCATGCAATGTGGAGGTTTGAAAGCAGTCACATGCATAATTAATCAACTACCAGTCTGCTTGTCAACTACCATCGTCGTCTACCATTCTCTGCAAAAGATTTTTTGCAGAGTCCTATATTTATGAAGCAGACCCTTTTGGATTTCACTGGTATTGACTCCACTCCACTGTAGTCAAATGTCAAAACTTTAATTACTACCATTGCATAACATAATTATTATAGCTCAATTTAGCTAAACATCTCCAATACTGTTTTAATTAATCAATGGAGTAATTTTTGTCTTTTATCTTTTGTCTATTTTTTTTCCCCAATATTTATGCGAAGGTCTCCCCAACCCATATCAAGTGAGGATTAGGTAACCATGATCACTGGGCCGGTGCACCTGTAAAAGCAAAACCCAAACATGCAGAACTTCATTCTCATGCTCCAATGGTTCATTGAAAGGACAGTTTGGCCACAATAAAAGAATAACAGAGACTAGAATAATAATATTAGACAGATAGATGCGATATGTTTTCCATTAAAGAAAAGTGATGTGGGAACCAATCCCATTTCCATGCTTTATAACAAGGGGACAAGATTCGATGCGATTGTGTGGGGGTTGCTTGTATAATAATAAAGCATTTGTTGGGCTAAGCTTTTTCTCCTTTGATTAGTACTGTTCAAATATACCCCAATCACCATGCAAAAGTAACAGCATGATTGTCACGAGTGAAAACATGAGGTTTGATCTCTTTACAGGAGCAATCGGCCAAAAGTCTTGAACACTTTAGACCCAAAAACAAAAATGATTGCCATGAGTGATGGGGCCATGTACTCTGCAGACCATCATTGACATCTTTCCATCCCCACATATATAGCTCTTGATCAACGACTACACTTTCACCTTATCTTTTTCTTTTTTCTTTTTCTGTCCTGTTCCTTTTGTTTGGATACTTACTACACGTCAAATACGAAGGACAAACTCGTATAAAGGTTTGTTTTTTTCTTTTCTTTTCGAGACATACATATATGAGGTTGAAGAAAGAAAAACTCATTCAAAGCTTTTTTTTTTCTCCGGACAATATTTAAAGCTTCAGTAACTGTAACCGCAACAATTGTAGGGCTTGGGCTTAGATTAAAAAAGTCAGCTTGGAACATGCTCTTCCACACTTGAAATATTGTATCTTCATGCATCAAAGTTGGACAGGATGGCATTCCCCCAATTTTCTTGAGGTCACCCAACCCAACTCATTTAGTATATACGGTTCTTGGATGATTTTAAGAGGGTATTTAGATTACAACTTAAAAAAGTCATAAGTCAAAAGTTTAAATTAGTTCTAAAAATTTACTTTTTTAAATGGTTTTTCAACGATTAAGTTAGTTCTAAAAGTAATTTTTTTTTAAAACAGGGAGCCAAACACAATTTAAAAAAGTCATAAGTTACTAAAAAAAGCCTCATCCAAACACCCCTAAGTCTCCAAACAACAAACTTCAAGGGGCTGGCAGGTTGGATTCATGCTCGAATTAGTTGAGATTTATTCAAGCACTAATGTATTGCACTAGAATCAACTACTCCTGAATTCAACTACATTCCAGACATGATATCCTTTTCTCTACACACTAAGTGGCACAAAGGTGACAAAACATAAGAATATTTCAACATGATACAGAGGAAAACAATACTAAATTTCACCCCAAAAAAGAAGGAATCCCATGTTATGTATGTATTCCTGGTGCATTGATCTATGTTTCTTCCTCACAGAAACAACCTCCTTCACCTACCTTCTCCGATGATCTCTTGAAGCATCGGTTTAGTGGTATTCATCGGTGAATGGTCCGGATCAGCCACCATGCTTGTACTAGTTGATGAGCTGTAGTGACTATGCTCATTCTTCGCAGCACTAGAAGTATCATTACTCATAAAACTGGTTGTATCATTAAATTTCCAGTCGGTCAGATATCCAGGCCGTGAAGTTACAGCACTAACTTCAATGTCTCCTGAAAGCATTGCCACTGCACGGGACATGGATGGGCGTAGCATTGGGGATGTCTGGGTGCACAAAAGAGCTACTCCTATCACTCGTTTTACTTCTTCCTCACTAAATTCAGATAAATTAGCATCCACTAGCTCAATTTCATGGTTGTTTTCATGTACATGCCAAGCCTAAAAGAAGGAAATATTAAAATATGGCATGAGAATTCAAGATGGGAGGAATTACAGACAAGAATTCTAAATCATGTAACTGGAGCAGGAAGCCCATGCTGGTTGCATGAAAAATCAGACATGATTGTATGTGCTGCAAATACTAATGGCAGAGCTATACAATGGGTCCAAATTTGGATTTGGAGAAATATGGAAATGATAAGTGAGATATTGTCCTTCATAGCATTGAACCAACTCATTTGTTTTATTTGGCTCGTTTCTAAATCATTTGATCAGCGACAAAACTCAACAATGATAATAAAACAAACTTCATAATAACTTTATGTTTTTTGTTTCAGGAAGTATGAAAAGCTTTGTAAACTAACATATCATTTAAAATATGCTTTTAGATGTACTTCTCTTGCTTTTGAAAGCCCATAACCAAACAAATTTCCCTAATTAACATACTGGTGAGAGTGTCCATAACCCTATCTGCATGAGCAAATGCTGCTCATATGCAATGGATATCCAATACTAAGGTGACAAACATGTGATTTTCTTTTTGAGGTTTCAAATAATCTAGTCCTCTAGCAGATGTTTATAAAAACAGACGGAACGATTCAATTTCCATGCGACCTCAGAAATCATCCTTAAGTTTTTCCTGGTTTAATGATGGGTGCACCTGAACCAGAGTCATAACAGATACTGTACCCACAGCTAAAGCGAATATGCATGCGGTCAGAACTTTTCAAAGGAACAAAGTTTATTGAGTGCCAAAAAAAAAAAAAGGAACCATACCCATTCAAGAAGATATATCTTTTCTTCTTCCAAGCTTGAGTCAGAATTTTGCCTTCCACTGACAATCTCCAGAGCTACGACACCAAAGCCAAACACATCGGCCTTTTCTGTAAGGTGCCCACGCATAGCATACTCGGGAGCAAGATACCCACTACATCAGTAACAATGGAGAAGTCATTGCTTTTAAGATATTACTTCAGCTATGGACTATATCAAAAGATTATCAATTAAACACTAAAAGTGGAAGAATATATGCAGGTAGGGTGCTGAGACTCTTACATTGTCCCTGCAACACGGGTGCTTATGTGGGTCTTTTTGTCATCATAAAGTTTGGCCAAACCAAAATCAGAAATTTTGGGGTTGAGATCAGAGTCGAGAAGGATATTGCTCGCTTTTACATCTCTATGTACAATGCGAATACGTGATTCCTCGTGAAGATATGCAAGACCCCTTGCTACTCCCAAGCATATATCAAAACGAGTGGGCCAGTCAAGATACAAACTTCCCTTTCCTGCTTCATAAATGCCAAATTTAGTGAAATTTTCCAGTATTCTGCATCTTCAAGAATTGTAACATATATAGTACTGTAAAGGTGATATGATTATACCAAATAATGCTTGATCAAGACTCTTGTTTTCAAGATACTCATAAACAAGTAGTCGTTTATCTCCCTCAATGCAGCATCCATACAATTTTACAAGATTTCGGTGCTGCACAGCAGATATTGTAGCGATCTCCGCAACAAATTGACTCTTTCCTTGGTGAGATGCCACAGAAAGTTGTTTAACAGCAACCACCCTCCCATCATTGAGAGTTCCCTATTTGAGTACAAAACTTAAAACCTTGAGATAAATTGTCCAGTCCCAACAGTGGTTTTTGTTCTCCTGCTCCGGTTATAAATGTAGTAAGGAAAACCTATACATTTCTATTTCATGTATGATATTGCTTCATAGAAGGGAATTGCATTTTCCATTATGTTATTTCTACAAAAAATGCAGTAGACTGCCTCTCTCCCATAATGGCACAAAATGTGATTGTAGAAGTGCATAGCTGCCATGTCACAATGATTCCAAAAGCAAAAAAGAGGTGACGCGGCAGACTGCTATCTTTAACCAAGAAACTAGTTACAGAAAATCCTAGAGGAGCAGTACCTACAATTCAGATGATTGGTACCATTTTATGAAGCAATATGAAGTGCTCAATGACTTTTGTCCTTGATTAGAAGAATGCCTTACTTTATAAACAGGTCCAAAGCCTCCCTCCCCGAGTTTATTTGCAGCATGAAAATCTTCTGTTGCAGCCCTTAGTTCAGCATAACTGAAAGTGTAAGGTCTAGCATCTATACCTAGGAATTCTGCAAGTTCAATACAAAGACTTTGTTGTGAATATATTTAGGAAGTCATAACTCAACTTATGTATGTAGTACACTTATAAAGATAGTCATGATCATTCGGTGGCACATTAATCAATGAAAGATAACAGATTATATAGGAAAACATACACACATATTGAAATAAATTGTAATCACAGCTCCAATCCAAAATGGTCAATTAATTGAAGATGAAAAAAAAGTAAGGGAAAACTAAGGGAAAATTCTAGAATTGGTTCCATTGATAAAGAGTTGCCTTATTTTCCCACATTTTATAAAGAACCAAAATTAAGGTGTTTGCTTGAAGGGGAGGGGGAGGGGGAGGGGGTGGTTCAACAGTAGGACCTTCAAATAAACCTTCGTCATGTATAAACACATTTTACGTAACATATAAACAGCATCTAGCAAGCCTGATATTGCTATTAACACGTAGATACAGTGACAGCAAATACATGTCCAAGCAGCATTTAGAAAGCATTTCTACCAAAAGCTTAATTCTTTTTTTCTCTCTATGTTTACCTTCATCATCGTTCGTGTGCAGCTTTTTTCTTCTCTGGATGAAACAATATAACACAAACACAGACAGAAAGCTTACAACTGCAACAGGAACAACAATCCCTACTATCAAACCGGTCTTATTCTTCTTACTGGTTGGAGGGTTGTTACTAACAGTGGGGATGAAGTCTGCACAAAAGCTTTATTGTCAAAAACTAGGCATCAATATACTAAAATATCAAGTTTAAAATTTTGATCTCGCATCAAATAATTTTGACTCATATTACCTGGGGTGGCACTGATTGCTGAAATGGAAGGTCCGTATGTGCCTTGACTAGGTATGCAGCAAGTCCCTTTACCTGCCCAAAAGAGATGGATTTCAAGGTAGTTTTCTGATACCTGAGCCTTAAAGTCCTTCTGAACAGCTCGGAAAGAGGCCCCACCTGCCTCCTTTTGTATGTCAAAATCTTTCTGCTCCAGATTCCCCTAGAATGAACAAGTTAAGAACTTCAGGGGAAAAAAGAAAAAGAAAATGTAAGGAAGAAGAATATGAACAAGACAAAGTATTAAAATGGTTTGTATCAATGCATGGAGGTGTTTGACTAGTTATTATTGGTAATTATATGATTTCGGAAATTAACGGATAAAATTCTGAGAAGAAATCATGCTGGCAGTTGTTAACACCCTTGTTTGGACCAAAATTTCAGAAATATAAGGATAAAATATCAGGGAAAGGGAACCCACGTTAGAAAAACAAGAAGCTTATGCTAACATTCAAGAAAAAAAATTGATAATTAATCACAAATGGACTCTGGCTGGCACAGTGATAAAAATAAAGGTGTAAAGGGCGACAACCCACTGGCTATCAAGGGAAACAAGAAGCTTCAAGTCTAAATGCAGCCATTTGTAATGTGTAAGGACCAAACGCTAGATTGATACCCAGTCCACCATTACCAGCACTGAGGCTGATAAGATCAACAGGCCTATGGCCCTTTTCACCCTGCTATTTTCTAGTAACTCTTAAATTGGTAATAACAAACTGTAGAAGTTCAGTGGCATACACGCAATGAGGTGGGAATCTGAAGAAACTTATCCTAATGATCACAACTTGAGACATGATGGTCAATCATAATTTACTACAGAGGTAATGAACTGAAAGATGGAAAGGTTCAGTCTAAAAAAGATCACGGAAAACACAGTTTCTAACCCAACTCCACAACTCAGCACAAACCTGGATGTATATATCAAAAACACGCCTTCCAAGACTTTTCCAAGTAGTAGGATTCAGGATAGATATCTCTGCAAACTGGAGACTCACAGTATAATTACCATTCTCTAGCCCTAACCCATAGTATCTTAATGATCCAGCAGAAATTCGTGCTGTCTGGAACAGCTCTGAGTCCAAAGTATTTGTGAACTGAGATGAAGAAGAACTTGTATATTGAGGATTGTTGTTCTCGCCGAAGCGTCCAACATTACTCACTGCCCACCTGTTTGTACTAGTAACATAATATGTAGCCGGACCCAAAGTCTCGTTATCCCTCTCATATGTAATCTGATTACTAGAAGAAATCTGTGGACCACCACACTTAACTGCAAAGTTATAATCTGTAAACCAATGCGAAAGAGGAATTTGTTAGATTGAGTTCAAATAGGTCCTTTCAATTGATAAAAAATAAACATTAGCCATATCTTGTTGCTCATATGAATTTTAAGGGTTGAACTACACCAAATTATATAATTTGTGTTTGAAAATAGCATGAAGCAAAAACTCTATGACTGAAAATATGAATTGCCACCTTCTATCTCTTATTCAATAACCTAAGAATTCCCTGATATAGCTAACATATTCCAACTCCCTCAAGCTGATGACCTATGGATTTGACATAGAAGAAAAGGAATTCACTTCAGCTGACAAGCAAAAGCTTGTTCTCATAAAATAAAAAAGAAAACTCTCTCCTCATGTAGTCTTTTGAACAATCCTTACTCGACAATTACCTCACTGAAAAATGGAAGGTTCTAACGGGCCTTGATTAGCAAAGAGCTTTGTGAGCAATAAAAGTAGGCCAATAAGTCAATGACTTGAACCAACTCTACATAGGCTACAGATCTCAAGGGTAATTTCACTGGATCCACTTCCACAGATCGGACTCCAAGCAAGTTAACCACGGGAAAGGCTTATGCATTCATAGGCCTCCGACATTTGAACCCAAAGTACATGGGTCAAACATTCAACGTAGGCTACTTGTTTGGATTGCAAGATGCTCACAAACCTGTGGACTACCATCATTAAGAGCATGGAACATCAAAGAGTTGGTCTGCCACCAAGAAAATCTGACAAGATAATGTAAAAGTAAATAACAAAAGCTCATGGATAAAACAATATTCCTTCTCCAACTTCATCACCCCTGGGAAGTATGCATAATCAAATTACACAATTTAGTAAAACAGAGCCTATTTTTATACCAAAGAACCTCACAAAATATTCTTATGGTATTCTACCATTTATATACATGGACAAAGGCTTGACCATAGACAATAATGGATACCACATGCATAGGAAAGCTATCAAATAACCACTTTCTTTCCATATCCAAAAACCATTAACTCTTTTTTCCAGTTCCAATGGACAACATCAATTCCGCAATTGAAATATAATTTTATGCATACAGAGCTATTTATATGCATTTGTTTTTTTTTTTTGTTAGGCCCATGATTATGTGCTAATTCAACTTTAAGGTCAATGCATCATAATTATCCATGAACCCTCCAATCCAGAGACATCAATGCCTCTGGGCATGATGCCTAAAGCACATCATATCATCTATATTCAAATGACAACTAGAAATGAAAATTTAAAAAAAAAAAATGCAAAATTCTCTTCAAAAAAAAAAAAAAGAAAGAAGGGAAAGGATGGGTGTGTCATTAGAAGTCCTAGTTGACGTATTTTAAGAATCAGTAGAATTTGATGATTATTAATATTAATGCTAAAGAGAATACTAATCTCAAATTGATGTTCTCCTAAAACGCATATTATGGTGATACATGTTCTATACTCAGAATCACAATTACGCGAAAGGTCTAAATTGCACTTACAGACAGGAGAATTGCGATTGCAGGGAAAGTTCTTTTGAAGACAGTTCAGTCCTGAAGGCAGAACACTGAAAGCAGAAGACGAATGTATATTGATTATAAAAGTATCATATCTGATGAATTTGAGTAACATCAAGTGCTAGATTTATCCATATCTTGTTTTAAAAATGTTAATGAGGTTAGTATGTAGTTGCGTATTGCATAAATAGTGTTTTTGACAAGTACATAACTTTATTAGAAACAAAGATGCCTAATGTATTACAGAAATAATAATTGATGTGTTCAACGACAAACAAGCAGTCTCCTTTAACTAGCATTTTTGGAGGTGTTTGGATGACTAGCTTATAAGCTATAAGCTAGTTTAAAAAGCCACTTTTTCAAATGGCTTTTCTAGAAAATCGTGTTAGATATAAGCCACTCTTTAAGCCACTTTTTTAACATCACCCAAACAAAATTCAAAAAAGCCATAAGCATAAGCCAAAAGCTACTAAATAAGCTGGGGTCCAAATTTATTTTTTCCATGCTATGCCCCCCTGAACAAGACCACTATAAAAGAAAGCATAAGCGAAATAATGAATGCTGAGACTCAAAATATAGTTATAAACATATATCTCGCTCAACTACATACAGAAAGTATGTTTTCGATCACGGATAAGATCAATGTAATATCCCATTTCTTCAAAACTAGAAAGGTACTACCATCATTAATTTTTCTATATCTAGAGAACATATCAGCATCCCAAAAAGCTCACAAATTATCGCATTCAGCAGAACTATCATGCATGCTTGACTGCTCATGCAGGTGCTGGTAACCAGCTCAAGTTGTTCAACACCAAAACAATTAAAAAACTCACAAATTATCACATTTATAGAACTATCATGCATGCTTGACTGCTCATGCAGGTGCTGGTAACCAGCTCATGTGATTCAATGCCAAAACCATCTAAGGGGAAAGAAATGAACTTTCCTTTATTGTCATTAAATGTTCAGAGGCAATGGAATAAAATTAAAAGCATACTGTGGGAAGAGAATCACCTGTTGTTTGAACTTTCTATTGTGAAGTTATTGGCAACTAAATTCCTGTAGATACACCCCAGAAAATCTAAACGTCAGTTTCGAAAGTATAAAACCAATGCAGAAGATACAAAAACGATACAAAATGCAGTTATAACACAAATTCAGAAAAAGAACTTAAAATTTAAGAGTTGGCAACCAAACTATTACAGGATACCAGGATGGCAAACCACAAATATTGAAAATAAAAGCAGAGAAAAAGAGTCGTAAAATTGTTTACATACAATTGCAAGTCTTGTTGGTTGATCCAAGAAGGAAAGCTCCCAGATAATTCATTGTATGACAAATCTCTGCAGGCAATACCAAAATAGGAATGTTCAGTTGATATTCCATCTTACTGAAAACTGAATAGAAAAAAGATGTACATCCAAGAAGAGACACCCAAAAAGAAATGCTAGGACCCTATTTTAGCGCATGAGATCCTGCATGTTCTCTTAAGTTTGCTAGTTGTATATATCTCTATATGTACATATACTCATGCATGTATACTTGGATCGTTCCCTTGCCTAATACAGGATTTTTAGCACATGGTAGCAGGGTTATCTAACAAATATGTTGCTGTTGATAAAGCTTGATGGCAAAAAAATTAACCCTGTGCTGTTTCATTGGAGTTCAATAGAAGATTTTGCTTTTAAATCTATATAACCAAGGCATTTGAGAAACATTATACTAAATAAAACTATTTCTTCAGAATTGCTAGGGCCCAAAAAGGAAACAACTTCTCAACTTGTAAAGAGAGTTCATTGATAACAGCATGTACATGCATTTTAACTAAGCTGCACATGGTTATATAAGAAGAACTTACATATACAGGAGAGATGTACTGTTTTTGGCAGGAAGGGTACCGGTTAACTTATTATTCCCAAGAAACCTGAGCATAAAGAAATTAGTTCAAGCAATGTGGACTTTGGAGCATATGTTGGGGAGTTTTTTTAAAATAAATGAGCAGAAGGTGTTTATTACAAGTAAGAGAGTTTGGTCAAGTTGAATAGGGAATCAGGAATCTGTCCTGTTAAATTGTTAAAGCTCAAATCCCTACAAAATTAAATAAACCACGGTGGTAAGAAAGAAAAAGTAAAATGTACTAGATACTAAAGTAAACACCAACAAATATTAACTTCATAGAGTTGGCAGGCTGGTTTTGATCCCCCACTTCCCCAACCTGATTATCAACTGGCCAGATTTCAGGTTGAAGAATATGGAACCAACCCAAAATCTACAGCAATAACTTACAGTTGCGACAAACTCTTATAATCTCCAATATTAGATGGGATAGAACCAGAAATATTATTATTCCTGAGAATTCTGCAGAACACGAAACCACATGATTATCTAAATTTCTTAAAAGAGCAATGGAGAAGCACGAAAATGAAAACCTAATACAGAACAGATTTATGAGCTATAACCATATCGCCTTACAAGATGTTCAGAGACGTCATATCCTTAAGAAACACCAGTGAAGAGCTTCCATTAGATAAATCACTTATTCTCCTACATGAATGCATGTTAACAAGAGAAAAGATTAGCTTTATTGATATGCTAAATATGAACAAAAGCTATTGAAAGAGTTGATACTCACAAGTCCGTCAACAAGGTTAAGTTGGAAAATGTCGATGGTATCGGACCTCCAAAGGAGTTTCCCTGAAACCTCCTACAGAAAAATTAAGATATGGCAGATTTATAGATTATGCAACAGAGGTTGCTGAATATCGTTAGAATATCAAAGTTTTACATCGCAGTTACTACACATTAAAATTTCAGTTCAAGCTATACTCTGAAGGTGATATATCAAAATAAAGAGAACACATCATAAATGTTACTCACAAGCTAGTAAGCTTTGACCAATTCCCTATGAAATCAGGTATGCTGCCTGTGAGTTCATTGTCTGAAGCCCACCTGAGATCCTCAAAAATTCTTCCTTGATAAATTTGTTCACAGAAACAATTAATTTGAACAAAATATTTATCTTCCTAGATAAGAAAAAGGGTAAGTCAGAAAGCCCTTACACTGTCTGGAGGTTTTGTAGAGCAGCAAATGTTGAAGGTATAAGCCCACTAACTCCAGCACTATCAAAGTAGCTGTCATGGTGGATAAAGGTCATGAAACCAGTGCTACACTATTTTGTCCTCAATACCAGCAGTAAATTTGAAATTTTTTCAATAAGGATAAATCAAGAGTTGACAACTGGTTTGCAAGCAACCAGCCCATCAGTAGAAAGCTACATGATACATGTACCAAAACTTCATATGTATTGACTATGACAATTATGTCCCAGAAATAACTGTATGAATTTGCACAAATGAAACTCACCATTCAGGGGGCATGGACAAGGAGGTTGCAATAAATATAACAATAAATCATATCACAGGGTAAAACAGTTAGCAAAGTATCACATAGATAATAAGTCTTAAAACCTTATGATGTTTATAGGGTGAGTCTAAGGACCACATCAGCATTTGTTTAGTGTACAGCTTTGGAGAAAGTGTAGTGACTAGAATATCTGCCAGCTACTCTGCTATGGCATTTATAGCAGCCATCAATCACTTTGTTTACAGATCATTATGACATTAGAATACCTTTAGTTCTTCTCAACTCCACTCAACAAAACCTTCTGCCAATTACTTGGAGTCGGTTACATGAATCTTGCTTTGCCATTCCATTTGATCAAGGACCATTAAGTTCTTCTAAGGAGATAAATAAATAAATAAAAACTTTAGTTTACCATCATGAATTCTGATTTCTTAATGTTGTAAGTGAGAAGTTGCAATAGCCACGGAGAGTTATGGCCATATTTCGCCTTCTGTGCTCTCATTGTTCTCAATACTGGCTACCTAAACAAGCTCATCCAGGTAAAATATGCTCTCTCAATCCTATGTCCACTTTAAATCAGAAAGAAAATATTCCAAAATCAAATTAGTTCAGACAGATGTCATCTTCTGGATAAAATTTAGCAGTTTATGCGGTGGAACTGTGAAACACATATATTTCCTAAGATATCCCATAAGAGGTGCACTGCCTCAGCATCTAAAGCTAAGGCTAAGCCACCCAGGAACGTTGCCTGTTTTTCCAAACTATGGGATACACAGACTAAGGAAGGAACTGTTTGAAGGAGGTAAGAAGAGGAAAGTGAAGTGAAAGGTATTTGGTGAGCTTCCACATCTAAGTGACATACAGACTAAGGACATCTTTAGCTACATGATGAGCATGATGAAAATATTTCTTACAACTCAATTGCAGTAAAAGAAGAATTCTAAGCTAGTAGAATCTAGTGCATAATAGTATGTCAAATGGCCATCTTATGCTACCATTTCCCAACTCCATTCATATGGATACCAAATAAAGCCCAACAAGAGAAGCATCATTTTTCTAGAAAATGAAATAACAAGGAAGCAATATCTCAGCAGAGTCAGCACTTACAGTTGCTCTAATTTTGTCAAACTCCCAAGCTCTGATGGCAGAGGGCCAGAAAAGTTATTTGAACCAAAGGCCCTGGAAAATTACCAAGTCCACAACATCAAATAATTTGAATCAGTAATATTTGAACAGTATGCAGAAAACAGGTATGGCGTTCAATTATTGTACAAGTGATTGCAATGTTGCATTTAATGAGGTCCTGAATACGACTATAGCAAAAGCCAGAGATTGAAAAAACAGCAATTAACAATCGCCAGATGTTAATTAAGAAAAAATATTTGTTTATGCAAACACATGTGGTATGTGAGCCTGTATAGCAGCACCTTGTTGCCTCACAATCAATAGGAAATCAAAACATCAAGCTGTCTCTTAAAGACATTAAAAGTTAAGAATAACATACAATGATCTTAAATCAGTAAGTTTTCCAAGTTCCTTTGGAAGCTCTCCCGATAATGCATTAATACCCAGGCTCCTAAAACATTAACGAGGTGTCAGAACAGTAAAGGAGGTAGCTACACAAGGATAGAATAATAACGACCTGGCAAAATTTCAATAAAAAATACAGTGGGCTCACAGGTACTGCATCCGAGTTAGATTGCCAATGGATGCAGAAAGGGGACCTGTCAGGTAATTTTGGCCCAAATTCCTGCGATATATGGAAGAAACTTAGCATAGTACACATTTCAATCTGGTGAAGTTCTGCATAATAATTTCAAAGGTTGCAGTTTGATAGCAGTTTACACAGAAAATAAAATGGTAGAAGGAAAAGGACAACTTCACTAAGTTAAAACATCAATGGAGAACCATACAAATTGGTGAGGGAAGTCAAAGTCCATAGCTCATCTGGGATTACACCAACAACATCTAATGCATAGACCTTCCTGTAAGAAAAAATGGAAAAGAAAGCAAGCAGTTTGTGAAGGATTTCAACAAACAGTACTAAGTGCTCAGTTAAGTTGGACCATATGTCAAACACATGGGGTGCGTGGTGAAAAAAGTCCTTAGTATTAGACACTTACAGTGCGGTAATATGGCAAGTAGTGCCATTGCATTCGCATTTGATACCGGGATTGTAGTCGTTTGCGTCGATGCTGGTTGAGTCGATGGCGGCACCACTGCATGGTTCTCCGCTAATGTTCCATTTATTTGATTCCGGTATCCTCAATTGCCCGAAGATGTAATTCAAAGCACTCACTGCCAACCAAATTCATGAATCATATATCATATACATATATACATTATACGTAATTGTGAATCTTAAATTAAAAAACATCTTATTTAAAAAAATTTAAAAAAATGTTTTTAAATAATAAAAAAATTCATTATAGAGCAAAATTCAATTGTGCAAGCAATTCGACCTTTCGGTCAAAAGTTGTCCACAAGTCAAAAGAGTTAAAGTTTGGATGGTGACGGTGACCCAATTTGTTTTAGGAAAAATTTTATTTATCACTCTTGAATTTCGTTCACAATTTCATTTTGATCCTTTTATTTTTAATTATTTTACTTTGTCTTTTACATTTTCAATTAAGTAACAATGTGATCCTCCGTCAAATTTTTATTAATAAAGGTGACATAAAGCTCTTTTTTTATTTTTTTATTTTAAAAAAATAAAAATTGTATTTGCTTATTATTTTTTATTTTTAGTTGTTTATAAAATTCAAAAAATGAAACAAAAAATATTAAAATGGGTGTTTTTTAATTTTCAAAACATTATTTTAATACTATCAGCATAAAAATAACCTACAAATGTATTAAAAACAAAAAAAAAACCCCATTTTAGTATTTTTTGTTTTGTTTTTTGAATTTTGTAAAGAACTAAAAATAAAAAAATATTAAGAAACATTACTTTTTATTTTTTTTAAAACAAGGAAAATTTCACTTATCAAAATAAAAAAACATTACCAAAAAAATAAAAAACAAAAACAAAAACGTTACCAAATTTCACTTATCAAAAATAAAAAAACATTACCAAAAAAATAAAAAACAAAAACAAAAACGTTACAAAAAGCAATGTTTGTTTAATATTTTTTTATTTTTAGTTGTTTACAAAATTTAAAAAAGAAAACGAAAAACACTAAAATGGATTTTTTTTTTTTTTGTTTTCAATACATTTGTAGGTTACTTTTATGCTAATAGTACCAAAACAATGTTTTGAAAACAAAAAAAACACCTATTTTAGTTTTTTTTTGTTTCATTTTTTTAATTTTGTTAACAACTAAAAATAAAAAATAATAAACAAATACTATTTTTTATTTTTATTAAAAAATAAATAAAAAAAGAGCTTTCCTTCACCTTTATTAACAAAAATTTAATAGAGAGACCACATTGCTACTTAACTGAAAGTATAAATTAACCAAAGTTGGATTGTGGTCAAAGTGCAGAAGTGATAAGTGAAATTTACCCTTTATTTTATTAAGAATAAATTAAATATACAATAATAATAATCTTGAGAGGAAGGAAATTAATTTTGAGATGCAAAGCGACTTTAACTTTGTAATCATGGAGCTCAAAAAAATATATAACAAACTTAGATTATATTTCAAAACTAGCATAAAATGGTAGACGTAGACTCGGGCGGTTTCAGGATTTTTGTTCAGTGGGGGTAAAATTATACAGCATTATACATAATTTTTTTTAATTGATAATATATTTTTTTTAATAAATAAAGAGATAATCATATTAAAGATACTGAAAAAGGACATTGTCTATGTATAAAAGTTGTACACATAAACTATATCAAAAGCTCGTTTTTTCGAACCAGCTTCAGTCAATGACGATGTGACTGCCCGTAGATGCAGTTAGGACTTTATAATCCACGTCTGGGGTCAGGGTTTGCAATTTGAGCTGACTCACATTGAAGACGTTTGAATATATAAGTAAGTATTTAATAATCCTAAAGTGCCCATAAAAGTTGAATTATTTTATGAGTTGCTCTTGAATTACTATAAAATAATAATAAAAAACCTATATCAAAAGCTAAATCCATATATGAATAAAAAAGAAATTTCATTACAGAGCAAAATTCAGCTGTGCATACAATTCAACCTTTCGGTCAAAAGTTGGGCTAGGGCCGGCTCAACACTATTGGGGGCCAAAGGCGAGAAATTTTGAGGTTTTTTTTATATTTTTAATATTAATATAAAATTTGTATATACAATTATATTATTTTACTTTTTGTTAAGGCTATTTTACAATCTTGAAATTTAAATAATACTAAAAGTCTGTAACTATACAACTATAAAATCTCATTTATCACTGTTGATAATAAGATTGTAGATACAAATGATAACTTGAATTTGGTATAACTTCTACAACAGACCAATCAAAAAATTATATCCAAATTAGTAATATTTTTACTAACAACAACAAAACAAATTATGAAATAAGAAAATTACAAACAAAGTTATTCAACAACATAGATAAAACATTAATTTTACTAGTGTCAATTTTTAATAGTGCGAAATAAAATGAAGAGTAGTGTTGTACTAACACAAAATAACTGTACTAAATGAGAATATGTTAATAGAAAAAAACAAATTATATAAGATGATGAGTTATTTGAAATTGATGATATTTGATAATTTATTTTCAATCTGTGTCACGTATAGAGAGAAAGAGTTTTATAGGTTTAGACTATTGCCATTTTCTGAATTTATTTACTTTGTATATAGAGGAAGAGTTATTTAGAAGACTTTTGATCTATCTTATCTTTAAAAAAGTGATAATTATAACTTTATTTTTTATTAAATTAATTAGTGTAAGTAATTTTAGCATTTTCTTTTAAGATGAGGGGCCTTTTACAAAAAAAATATTTAAAAATTATTTTAGACTAAACTATAATAAATTATTTTTAAAAATTTGGAGGCCTTAGGCAATCGTCTTGATTGCCTAAAGCTTGAGCCGGCCCCGAGTTGGGCACGAGTCAAAAGAGTTAAAAGTTTGGACAGAAATGCTATCTCTGCTCATTGTCTTTCACGCGTTCACTT
This sequence comes from Euryodendron excelsum, assembly GCA_033060915.1. Taxonomy (NCBI): domain Eukaryota; kingdom Viridiplantae; phylum Streptophyta; class Magnoliopsida; order Ericales; family Pentaphylacaceae; genus Euryodendron; species Euryodendron excelsum. The sequence goes on along the minus strand of CM065386.1, from coordinate 785,111 downwards.
ATTTTTTTATTGTAAAGGGCAATCGATTTTGTAATGTTTACGAAACACTCTATCGTAATAATTTTAAAAAGCGAGTCTCTCAATCAAGTGTTTTTAATGTAAAATCAATATAAAATTTTAAAAGACGAAACCTCTATTCTTTCATCATATTTTACACCTTTCTTTAGTAATAAAAATTTGAGGTGGACATGAATGCCCCCACCCGTTGCTGACATATCAGTCCACTTTATTACCAAAATCAGGCGCTAACAAATATTGGAGCAAAAACAATAACAATGCACTACCTTAGTCTATGTAGCTTCATTATATGTATATATATATATAATAAATATATAGATAGACTATTTCACAGTTCACATATCATCAAGAAGTAATTTTTCGCAGCATCCCACAGCCATCTATATTTGAACTTACCATTTTTTAAAGTATTCATATTGTTTAAATTTGTTATTTTTCTTTACATATATAGCTTTGATACGTGTTTAATATACTTTTTTTGAAACAAGATAAAAGAATTTGGCATAAAAATATTAGAATGTGAAAAATATGTATATATAATTATACAAGAATCATACGGACATTAATTAAAAAGTCGAGATCAAAAAATACGATAATATTTATAAACAATTTCTTTTTGCACATGTTAGTAGGTAGAATTTTTTTCTCATATATATTAATTTTTTAAAACATATTATTAGCAAATTGTAATACTAAAGTGTTAGGAAAAAAATTTTTAATTTTAATTTTAATTTTATTCTTTAATACTTGTTATAAGAATAAGTTATATTGTCAATTTTAATTTTTAAGTTGATACTTTGATTATTAATAAGAAGCTCTAGAAAAATATGTTTAATAATTTAAGTATATCAACTATTAAAAAAATATCACAAATGTATATGATATGATAAAAGTTACACAAATCATCTATACACAATTTTTTTATAATTAATAAAGTTGAATGAGTTAAATAGTCAGTAATTGTACTATTATGATTATATATTATGTATATAATCAATAATGTGCTAAAATTATTTTAGATTATATCATAACCTTTTATTGAGTTTTTGTAAACTGTGTTATACGTGAAATGTTTAATGCATGTACTAAAAAAGAGTGTTTTCTATTAGGTTTTAAATTTGGACTTAAAACGAAAATTTATTTATTTATTTATACGTACGTATGAGTATTATAAATGAACAGTACGAGCATTTACTAACTAGGATTTCAATCAGTAAAAACAGAACTTGTTTGTATTTTGTAAGATGTATATATTATGAAGGATTTATCTCGTAACATACATACATCTTTTTTCCTAGTTTTCATATCTATTTTGTTTGATACTTAAGGCCAACAACTATTATAGATATAGAAATGTAGAGAGAGAAACGAAGAGAGAGAGAGAGAGTACTAGCCTTTTATTCTTCTCCCCAAACTAGGAGTTCTGTGATGGTTTGGTCAATCCTCACACATTACTCATGTTTAAATCGTGTTAGGTACTAAGTTTGGGATTATTTTGAAGCAAATTTCATTTTCTTGTTTATGTTCTAGTTTTTTTATTCATTTGACTTGATGCATTGTGTGGCTCACTTTCCAAGAGAAACTTGCATTACCCCTTCTTGGTTAAACCTTTTAAACTCAAGGACCCGTGGTCGGCAAATAGACGCGATGGTTGAAAGAGAGTGTCAAAAGTGACTGTGCCTAGCATTCCTCAAGTTTGGATGGTGATGGTGACCCAATTTGATGGTGATGGTGACCCCATTTGTTTTATTAAGGATAAATTAGATAGACAATAATAATATTAATAACAATAGTAATAATCTTCAGAGGAAGGAAATTAATTTTGAGATGCAAAGCGACTTTAACTTTGTAATCATGGAGCTAAAAAAATATATATAACAAACTTAAGATTATATTTCAAAACTAGCACAAAATGGTAGCGTGGAGTTAGAGGCAGATTCAGAATTTTTATTCAATTGGGGCAAAATTATATAGCATTATACACAAATTTTTTTAAATGATAATATATATATTTTAATTTTTTTAATAAGTAAGGAGATAATCATATTGAAGATGTCGAAAAAAAACACTGCCTATATATGAAATTGTACACATAAACTATATCAAAAGCTCGTTTCTGGGTCGATTTTAGTTAAGGACGGTGTGGCTGCCTGTAGGTGCAGTTAGAGCTTTATGACTCGCGTCTGGGGGTTAGGTTTGCGCTTTGAACTGGTGTCTCACATCGAGAACGTTTAGATATGTGAGTGAGTATTTAATGATCATAAAGTGCTCATAAAGGTTGAATCATTTTATGGGTTACTCTTGAGTTGCTACAAAAAAAAAAAAAAAAAAACTATATCAAAAGCTAAATCCATAATTGGCTAGCCAAGAGCCTATGAGTATAGGGTTAATTGGGATTGTATTGTTTATTTGGCCAAATAATGACAGGTGTATGAGATACATATAATTTTTACTACAAGTCACTAATATTCAATGAGAACAAATATAAGTATTAGTAAATCCATAAAGAAGAAAATAAGTGTTTCTAAATTCAGTGGGGACAAATTATCTATTTATAACCTAAGATTAAATAAATATATAAAAACAAAATCAAAAGTAGTGGAAGTACTGGAACCTTATTGTATCTGCCTAGGCATGTCAATTGGGCTGGGTAAGGGCCCACTGGACTCGGGCCGAGCTTTGCAAGCTACCGCTAAATTTCAGGCCGGGCTATAATTGAAAATGTTAGGCCTAAGCACAACTCATGGCCCTAAGCGCGAGCTCGGGTTTGTGCTTGGACTTTTGGATGGACTTGATAGGTTTTTTGGGCTGGCTTAATCATTTTTTTTTAAATTTAATTTTTTAAATTAGTAATTAATAAGTAGTAATTACTAATGGTTAAAATTAAATGAGACAATTAGTCAGCTTATGAAAATCATACAAACAAATATAAATGATTAAACTTATAAAGTATTGATTAATGTAAACTTATATAAACTATTGAATATATAAGACATACATTTTTAATTAGTAATTGATAATAAATAATGATTCAACTAAGTTAGAGACTGAGTTAAACTTATAAAAATTATACAAAAATATATAAATGATTAAATAATTAAACTTATAAAGTATTAATTAATATAAATTCATATAAACTATTAATTATATAAAAATATATTATTATTTATAAATTTATAATTTCAGTAGACCTAAGGTTGGGCTTTTTGGGCGAGCAGAGCTTGGGCTAACAAGAGTAAAGCATAGGTCTGCTCATAAGGGGTCAATCTTAGGCCGGGCTAGGCCCAAGATCAAGCTCGAGCCGGACTTTAATCCCGTGGGCTCGAACGGCAATCTCAGGTGAAATTTACATCGCTGGGTCTACCCTTGCGTGGAGTGGAGTTGACAAACGATCGCCCAAACAAAGAAGAAAAAACAAAAACGGAATTTTGACTAATGAATTAAAATCTTACCTGCCCAAAATTAAAATACAAAGAAATGAGCACATAACCTGCGACCCATTCACGCTATCATTGGTGGAAAGGCACCCAAACAAAAAAGGGATTTTGACTAATGAATAAAATCTTACCTGTTCAAAATTAAAATACAAAGAAATGAGCACATAACGTGCTACCCATTCACACTATCATTGGTGGAGAGGCATACAATCAATTTGTAAAGTTGACACAATCAAAATTACCCGAATAAGATAAGTAATGAGTCGCTCTCTCTCTCTTGAATATGAAAGTTTTAATCCCTAATGTTAGAATAGTAAGAGAGAATGAGAGAGAAAAATCCTATAATGGAATCTCAGTATTATAATGCATTGTATTGAAGTAATAAGGTAGTTTATTATATTGAGAGATAACCTTTATATATAAGCCAAAGAGAAATGGTAAATAAGTAATAGATAATAGGAAACTAAACATATAAAGAAACCATATATTCTAACATATCCTCTTAAACTCAAGTAAGTAAGATATTAACTTGAGTTTGGAAATGATATCATGGAGATAACAAACAATGCCACAAACAATTTAAAAGGCCAAGAGAACTTTTAAAGTGAGAGAGGAGCTAGGAGATTCAGAGAGGCTCGATGAGAGAGGAGCTATGATGATTTAGAGAGGCTCAATGCTTAGACACGCAAAGCGTGTGTAGAAGAGCTACGACGTGTGCAGGCATGTGACAAAGTAAAATTGTTTTCAGCGAGACTGATAGCTGAGGAGCTCGTTGATTGAGAGTCAGAGTTCGACACTTGTTACGGGCACGTACTGAGGTGGATGAGGGACTCATTGATTGGGAGTCAGAGTTCGGCATTTTTGGAAGGCGCATTCTAAATGGATGAAGGGCTCAGTGATGGGGAGCCAGAAATTAGCACACGGAGGCGCACTGATATGGATGAATGGCTCATTGATGGAGAGCTGGAAATCGGCGCATAGAAGCGCACTGAAATGGATGAAGGGCTTATTGATTGAAAATCTGAATTGATTGTAAAAACGTGGTGTGATTGCATTCAGAAGATGCCGCAAATCAATGGCTCTGATACCATGATAGAATAGTAAAAGAGAAAGAGAGCGAGAAAAATCTTAGAACGGGATCTCAGTGTCATAATGTATTGTATTGAAATAATAAAATAGTTTATTACATTAAGAGAGAACCATTATATATGGGTCGAGAAATAGTGAACAAGATAATAAAAAACTAAACATATACAAAAACAATATATTCTAATCTATAAGAAAACCTATATTCTAACACCTAAATCATCGATTTAGCCATCTGAACTAAGTTTGGTTATTCTAGTTTTGGACAAATCATGTCTGTTTTTTACATCAACTTAAAGAGGTGGGACTCGAACCTTTCCTTCACTTCATAGCGTAAATTAGGATTACCAACCTATAAGAATGTCAAAAGTTTCTTCCTTGTGCTATAAAGCTTGCTTTTTGCTTTAAGAAAAAAAAAATAGAAGCCACCCATGAATAGCCATGAAGTGATAGCTTCTTCCTCCCTTGTTTACATATCTTAGCTCATGATGGTGCAGCTCTGGACTACCCAGAGATGTAGACCAGATTGGTTTGGATCCGCCCACTTGTAAGGACTCCTATGTTTTTCTGACTAAAGAGGAAGAGAGCGCACTCTGTCTCTTGAATTAATAAGTAAATTAAAACATATACCTACACCCACGCACAGAACCCCAGAGAGAGAGAGAGAGAGAGAGAGTACCTTCAGAAGGAGCTGTAGTACCATTTGTCTGATTTTGAGCTCGAGCTATCTCAACCAGGCCGAGGATGCAAACAAAGTAGAAGGCCAAGGCACATACCATGGGCGATCCCGCCATTACTTTCATCTTCCCTTGGTCAACAGATTGGCCGATCAATGGATTATTTCACGCATAAATATATCGAGAGAGAGAGAGAGAGAGGAGAGAGAGGTGATATGGCTGGGCAGTGGAAGAGACCCGTAGATAAGATCGAGTCTAACAAATCCAACGAAAAAAAAACACATAAATTAATCTCACAGCGGAGATGACAATTGTGTGCTGTGGGTTATATTATATAATATAGTTTTGAAACATAATAAGAATCTTCATTAGCTAGCCAGGACCAAACCCCATGCCCACGCACCTTTATAATCTGTACCTCTTCACGCGCGCAACGAAGGCAACCAAACCCCTTGGCATTGTGAGTTTGAAAGTTGCAATTAATAAGTAGCTAAAAAAATTATATGAACAACACACAACCCCTTCGTCCACACCACCATTCTATAAATCCTCATCCACTCAAATAAACGTCTGGTTTGTGTTTTTTCTTGGCAAATGATAATGTCGAAACTCACATTACTGCTTTCACAGTACATTTTCATCCGATGAACGTTAAAATAGAGTACAAGTAACAAATCTTTTTGTAATATTAACGCCACCGGGGCTTTTATTTTATTTTTTGTTTTAAACTAGTTACGATTAACAGGTGACTGTGTAAATAAATTAAGTTTCCAATCATCTTAATTGATCACAAAATTAAAAGTTAGAAGTCTCCTCGTTGATTCAAAAAAGGACAAAAAAAAAAAAAAACTCAAAATGTCAGGCCCAAATGATAGCTGCCACTACAACACTACTGTGCTTTTATCTATAGCTGGTGGAGCACTTTGTGTCATGATATATATAGCTGTCACAACAAGTACTACTGTGCTAATTAGTGGATCACTTATGTAATGGTTCATTGGATGAGGAGGATCGATCTCGGGACGTTAATTCATTGGCAACTTTAATTAGCTAGCTAGCTAGGTTCATTCATTAATGGGGATCAGTCCCAGCAAATTTTGGGGATCAGTCTAACCATACAAAAATAAATTTAACTCTCTCTTTTTCACTCTCCCTTCTTCTTATTTGCTTTTTTATCAAAAATCTTCTCTTTGTATACATTATACTATATAAATATGCATATTTTCATATATATATGAACAAGTAAGATAGGTTGGGCAGTTGGGACTTCAGTTTTTTGTTTTCAATATAATTTATATACTATTAAATGAGCTAACAATCTTTTGCCATTATGTTTTTCTTTTATACCACTTGAGAAAGAATATAAAAGAGTACAAAGTAGGTGTGAAATTAATAACTTTTTACATTAATAGTTAAAAGATTAAATCACGAAATGGGTTGTGATTTCTTAAGTAGACATATGTATATATATATTACATATATAAAGAGATTCTAATAGTACTTTCAGTTAGTCATGTATATAAGTTTCAAGAAAATTGACCCTTTTTTATTTTTCACAAGATGCTAAATATTTTTTCTTATTGAAACATGATTATTCTTTTTTATCTCGTGAGACATTTTAATAGCGTCAAATTTTATATTTAGTAGGTTTATGAAAAATATTACCCTAACTATGATTTCTTTTTTTTTTTAAATTCCAGTGAGGTCAATTGAACACATTACCATGGTTTTGGGTTATCTCAATCTTACTCTTGTGTGTACACACCCACAAATATATATATATATATGTGTGTGTGTGTGTGTGTGAAAGGCGTAATTATGAAAGCTAGGTGATAACGAATGGGCGGTAGGTCGTGATCAGGACAAGTGAGGCACCGAGGTATGACTTGAACAATTCGTATTCCTCCAAGTGGGCTTAAATCAGTTATTAGTTTAGTACTATCGATGGGGTCTGGTAACGTACAGTTCACTGCCAACATTTATAGGTGTGCACTGCCCTACAATTTTTGTATTTTGCAATAATACTAACAGGTATCTTCCATAAACTCTGATATTCATACACCAATTAATTAAATTGAGGGCCCAAATAAAAGAAAAAAAAATGATTTTAAAGAGGAATGAGTGTTAGAAACTGATTATCACTCTCTCTTGATGATTAAAAAGTATATAATTAGTTCGGCAGAGTTTCCAATAGTCACTTTTATTAAATTGTAATGTTCTATTTTATTATATTAGCAACTTAAATTTATAATAAAGCGAATAAACTTAAAAAAAAATAACACAGACAAAATCTTATTAACCTTAACCACTTGGATATTTTTTCTATTGATATAGACATAAGTGAATAAAGAAGGGTTAATTATAATCGCACTCTTAGACTAATTACTGATTATCATCATGCCCTCTTAAACTCTAAAACATAACAAATTAACCCCTTTACTTACCAAATTGTATCAATTAACCATTTCTATTAGCAATATATTAGCAATTAGTTAGGAGAGTAGATAAAAAATTATCATTTAACTTGCATATGTTCATAAAAAGTTTATTTTATACCTAAATTACAATTTATATTTGTGATAATTGTCTAATAACTAAAATACCATTTATTTTGTCCCTATATTTACATATCATTTTAAGGACATTTTACTAATTAGGCAATTACTATAACAAGAAAATATCAATTTAGGTATAAAATTACACTTTTGTGAACATGAATAAGTCAAATAACAAATTTTTATCCGTTTTTCTAAAAAATTATTAATAAAAGGGGTTAATTTATATAAATTGATAGTTTTAAAAATTAACTTGTTATATTTTAAAATTTTAAAAAAAATATAATTATACTGAGTTATAGTTAAAAGAATTTGTTTTTAATTAACCCAAGTCGCGCCTGGTTTTGTTATCCCTTGTCTTATACCCTCGCAATGGGTTGGTATTGGGATGTGCCTTTAAGTCGTTGACAACTGTGCTTGTTTGATCAATGGATGGTAGCCTGGAAACACTAATGGTATTTCATATCTTTCGTATATTTATATTTTATACCAAGAATTACATTCTCTTTTTGCAATGTTAAATCCTTTCCATAGGTCATCTTCTTCTAGGAAGATGGTTAAAGCTGCTGAATTAAATGAATACCCAGATCAATTGGAAGATCTCAATAAATGGGTTATACCCTCTGTCCAACCTTCTTTTATCTATAAGATAGGAACTTTTGACCTGAAAGGTGTAAAAACTGTTAAAACAGTTGAACAAACAATAAGTCTGCAATCTGATAAACAGACAATCCAACTACTGGATTCTGTCGATATTATAAGATATCAACATAAATATAATTTCTTACACATAGGACTCATACAAGTTGCTTTTAAACCTCTTACCTTAAGTGGTTTACCAGCTAGTTTCCTCACTGTCCTTAGAGATGCTAGATGTCTCGATTGGAAGTCTTCCCTTATGGGAATTATGCAATCTAGTGTGGCCCATGGACCAGTTTATTTTAATGTCTACCATAATCTACAATTATCTCTTACAGATGCTAATCTATTATACGCTGTAAGTTTAAACACTAAGCTTCATGGTTATAACTTTAAACCAGGATCTGAACCCCTTTGTCTCAGTTATCGAATCTACTTTAAGGCTCTTCATACTCTTGCTCCAAATTGTAAATGGTTTAGTCCTTCTGGAAGTACTGTTATAATTGAATCTAATCTTCTTAGCTCTAATATAGCTACGAATCGACAAATTACTTGGGATGAAGTTCAATTCCCAGAAACTTGGCAGCTCCAACAAGCTGTTCCATCTGCTCCCTTGATCCAAGAAGAAGTGGATCAAATTATACAAACTCCTGAAGGTGATATAGAGGTAAGATTTACTTCTGGAACTTCCCAAGGATCGAGATCCAGATCTCTTTCCAGATCTTCTTCTATGAGATCACTACCTCCCTATAAAATTTCTCTTCCAGAAACGTCTAGGGCTTCTACCTCTAGACTCTCTGAAACTATTGAATCTGTTCGAATTTCTGATCAACAAATTCCTCATGGAATTCCCAAACCTCCAGTAGATATACCTACTGCTTCTGAAATGGATTTCCGTATTTAATGGATTTAAGTCCCGGTAGTCCAATTAGAGCAATCCTTAATAAGGAATTGTTTCAACCATATTATAAAAATTTTTGTGATTGGTATTTTACTAGTTTCAGTCCTACTGAATTAGAAAATTATAAAAACAAGTATTTTCAACATTTGGATCATACCCAACAATTAGACCATTTTGTACCATGGTTCCTTCATTTTTATGTGAATAATTTCTCTATTCATGTACTTGAAGAAAAAACCTGGATGACAGATTCTGGATCTGTTATTCATTATGTATTCCCTCCTACCGAACCATTAAAAATAACTAGTTCTTCAACGTCACAGATTCTAGAAGCCAATGCTTATGTCAAACCATCTTTGGTTGAGATAGTATCTATCACTATGAAAGATCTAAATCAAGCTTTTAAACAAAGTAATTATACAAATTTATATTTACAAACAATTGGTCAACAATTATTGCATCTAGATCATAAGTTAGATCAATTACACAATAAACTTTCACAAATGAAACTTCAAGAAGTTAAACCTTCTAAGGATGCTCAAGCAACTATACAACCTCCTTTAGATATTAAGGGATTTAAATTAGAATCTACAGATGAGTTTGTCTCTGTCCTAGAAAAAAAACTCAATTCTTTCCAAATTTCTACTCTTTCTGTTAAATCAGAATCTATTTCTGACGAACAAGATAATTCTGATAAAGATGAAATTAATAAAATTGTGGCTGAACCTAGGCGTTTAGAACATTATTATTATAAACGACCTACCCCACAAGATGTATTATTTGAAGAAAACGATAATTTTATTCAAAATAATTACCAAGGAAATTCCATTTATGAATGGAATCTTGATGGTCTGGCTGATAAACAGATATTTGACATGTGTCATCGTATCTGTATGTATAGTACTATTTGCAAACAGCGTGGTAATACGGATAGAGCCATAGCTCAAATGATAATTAGTGGATTTACTGGCACCATCAAAGGTTGGTGGGATAATTATCTCACTCCAACTGCTAGATCTGAAATTTTGGATGCCATTAAATAGGAACCTACTCCTACCCCTAATGATCCTAACCATGTTACTATTACGGAACAGTCAGTTTATACACTAATTTTAGCTATCTGTGAGCATTTTACTGGAAGATATTCTAATAATAATGAAAATATTAGGACACTGCTTCAAAATCTTAGTTGTCCTACTCTTACTCATTTTCGGTGGTATAAGGATGTATTCCTTAGTCAGGTTATGCAACTTCCTGATGCTAATAGTGATCATTGGAAGTCTAAATTTCTTGATGGTCTTCCCTTTCTGTTTGCTGAACGAGTTAGGAAAGCCCTTCGAGATCGTAATGATGGGATTTCTATTCCTTATTCTAATCATTCTTTTGGCAGTCTTATAGACACGTGTATACAAGAAGGATTAGCTTTGTGTAATGACATCAAGCTCAAAAGGCAACTTAAAAAGCAAAGGCTTACTGAAAAATCTCAACTTGGAGATTTTTGTGATAATTTTGGTATGGATATGCCAAAACCACCTCCAGATCGTTCTACCCGATCTAGGGGAAAAAAGAAATTTAAATCTAGAATTCCTCATAGGAAAAGAAAACATAGTCAGGATGCCTCTACGAGCCAACCTTCTAAAAAGTATGTTCAAAAATCTTCTCATAAAAAGAAAACCTCTACTTCCAAAAAAGAAATTAAATGCTGGAAATGTGGTAAATTTGGTCACTATGCCAATAAATGTTTAACAAAAAAGAAGTTGAATGAACTTCAAATCGATGAACAGCTAAAAGATACTTTAGCTAAAGTCTTTCTAAATAGTGAAAGCGAACCCAGTAAAGATTCTTCATCTGAAGCCTCTGAGTCTCCTGAGTTAGATCAGGTACAAGACGATGATATTTCATCTTCTAGTGATATTGACCTTACTCTACAGGAATCTTGTTTCGGTAATTGTAATTATTACAAAGCCATAGTAGATATGCATGGTTTAAGCATTAATATGCTTACTCAAGATCAGGAAATAATTATAAAAATTTTAGATCAAATTCCTGACACATCTATGAAAGCTCAGATGATTGAAAATTACTTGAAACAGGTCAAGCAACAGGATAATATTCCAAAAATCTCTCATGCTTATAGCATGACTGAAGTCATGAAAAGACTCCAGCATCAACAGGACAAACCTGTTACTTTACAAGATTTAAAAACTGAGATCAATCAGTTAAAATCTGAGATTAAATCTCTAAAAACTGATAATTTAAGTCTAACTTCCCGGGTTACGAATTTAGAACTAGGACGACAGCTTACTAGTTCTTCGGAATCATCTCCATCTTCTCTTCCCCAATATTTAGCTATGTTTGATCAAGTTACTTCACAAAAGTGGTATATTAAAATCACTTTATTCATTCATAATGAATTATTAATTGAAAATCTTACTGCTTTAGTTGATAGTGGTGCAGATCTGAACTGTGTTCAAGAAGGGTTAATTCCAACCCAATATTTTGAAAAAACAAAACACTCTTTGACCTCTGCTAGTGGTAATAAGTTAGAAATACAGTATAAAATCACGGATACTCATATCTGTAATCAAGATGTTTGTATTTCATCTACTTTTTTACTTGTTAAAAATTTACAACACCATGTTATACTTGGAACTCCTTTCTTACATAGTATTATGCCTATTGAAAAAATTGATTCAACAGGTATTTATACTAGAATAAATAATCAACAACTAGTTTTTCAGTTTATAACTGATCCTCAAACTAGATATTTGAATGAAGTTAAAAACATCTTGTTAGCTAAAGAAAATTAAATTAACTTTCTTAAACAAGAAATTTCGATATGGACTATTTCTGACTCTTTAGTCAAATCTAAAGTTCAAGAAAAAATCAAATTAATTGAAAAACAATTTCTAAGTGAAATCTGTAATGATCATCCTAATGCATTTTGGGATAGAAAACGACATATTGTTTCTCTTCCCTATGAAAATGATTTTTCTGATAGACAAATACCGACAAGGGCTAGACCTTGTCAAATAAATCAAGAATATCTTGATTTATGTAAAAAAGAAATTGCTTCTTTATTGGAGAAAAAACTCATAAGGAAATCATATTCTCCTTGGAGTTGTACTGGATTTTATGTCAATAAAAATGCTGAAATTGAGAGAGGTGTTCCTCGATTAGTTATTAATTATAAACCTCTCAATAAAGTATTAAAATGGATTAGGTATCCTATACCTAATAAAAAGGATTTACTTGATCGCCTTCATAAGGCTTTAATATTTTCAAAATTTGATTTAAAATCTGGATACTGGCAAATTCAAGTTAATGAATCTGATAGATATAAAACTGCTTTTACTGTTCCAATAGGGCATTATGAATGGAATGTTATGCCTTTTGGTTTGAAAAATGCTCCTTCTGAATTTCAGAATATTATAAATGATATTTTCATTCCTTACACTGATTTTATTTTAGTTTATATTGATGATATCTTAGTATTCTCTCAAAATCTGGATCAGCATTTTAAACACCTAGATATTTTTCGCAAAATTATATTACATAATGGACTAGTAATATCTGCCCCTAAAATGAAACTTTTTCAAACTACTGTCAGATTTTTGGGTCATAATATCCATCAAGGACAAATTGTCCTTATTACACGAAGTATTGAGTTTGCTTCTAAATTTCCTGATGAAATATTAGATAAAACTCAATTGCAACTATTTTTAGGCAGTCTAAATTATATCAATCCGTATTATAAAAATCTTGCCAAAGATTCTGCTATCTTATATGATAGGTTAAAGAAAACTCCTTCTCCATGGACGCCGAATCATACTTTGGCAGTTCAAACAATTAAAGCCAAGGTTAAAAATCTTCCATGTTTAACTCTTGCTAATCCTGCATGGTTTAAAATTGTATAAACTGATGCTAGTAATATTGGTTATGGTGGTATTCTTACTCAGGTCATACCTGACACGGAAAAAAAAATTTTGGTCAGATATGCTTCAGAAAAATGGAATTCTGCTCAATTTAAATATGCTGCTGTAAAAAAAGAACTCCTTTCTATTGTCAAATGTATATTTAAATTTCAAGATAATTTACTAAATCAAAAATTTATGTTAAAAACAGATTGTCAAGCGGCGAAATACATTTTTAGTAATGATGTTAAAAATGATGCATCTAAACATATAATTGCTAGATGGCAAGCACAGCTATCTGTGTTTGACTTTGATATTAAGTATATCAAAGGAACGGATAATTCTCTTCCTGATTTTCTCACTCGTGAATTTCTACAGGAATGAATCCTTATGATAGAGGAAAAGGAAGGGGATCTAACCCCAACCGAAGACGTGGCAGGGGAAATACCCCCTCAAAAGGTCGTGGTTCTAACCAGGCCTCCTCATCTGGAATGAAACCAGAGAAAGATAAAGTCACAATCATATCTGTGAATGATCCTATCTATGCCAAGTTGCAACAATTGATTGCACAAGAAGGCCAATCTAGTGGCTCTCAACAAGGTATCTCTAACCTTGAAGCATCATATGCTCAGATGGTAGAAACACCACCCCATTCTCTAACCCCTATTCCGCTTCCCTATACAGATCATATTTTGTATTTGGAACCTATTGATAAACAATGGGAAAATGATCCATGGTATCTCATGGAAAAATATTTTCAAAATTTTACTTATCCTTTTGGCAGCCAAAAATTTCGTATGGCTATGCAAACAATTTTGGAAATTACAGACTCCTGTGATTTTACAAATTTTTATTCTAATATGACCAGTAAAACTGGCCCCATCAATTTTTCAAAATGTTATATCAAGAAAATTATATTTCCACATGAATGTGGACTTATTCCTCATAATGAAAAACAATTTATTTTACATGATCATCCCCATACCTGTAATTATTGGGATTATGTTCAAGCCTTTACTTTGACCTTTTTCTATGAAAACCCAAAACGAAAACATACTTGGTGGATTAAAATTAATCCACAAATTTATAAAAAAGGTTGGCCCCAATGGTTTTATAATTGGTGGAAAAAATTTGGGCCTCTTCACACCATTCTCCCTGACGTTGTCCAAGAACAATTGCGTCTTTGGGCTGCCTATTCGCCCCAAATCAATAACATGGACCCCGCTCATTATATGGATGGATCCAACCTTCTCCATTTTTTCTGTGAATTCGGATTACCCTGGATCTGGGCCTGGACTCCTATTATCAAAAAGGACCCAGATAATCTTCTCTGTCTCTATAGACAATTCCATGTTGGATGGTGGAATAAACTAGACAAAGAACTCGACAAAACTGTAGCAGAAATAGCTGCTGTTGTGAAGGATTATCAACAGGAATCTGAATTCCAAAGATCTCAATCTCATTCTTCTACATCTAAATTGGAGATCATGAAAACTGCATTAAAAATGCAAAAACCTCTTATGAAGGATAAAGATTTAATGTATGAATGTCTTCGCCAATTAAAAGGAGAATTTTTGGCCACATTCAAATCGGATTCTGACTCCGATGAAGAAATGCAATCCCAATCATCTCAGCACACCTGTCTGGCAGGAGAATCTCAAGACCCATATGAAGAGGATTCGGATCCTATCCCTACAACTGAAGATCTTTTTGATGCCATGCTTGATATTATGGCAAAGAAAAAGACAAGGAAAGCTCGCTCATCTGCTTCTTCAGATAAGGATAAGGACGACAAAAAGTAGCTGTCCCATGTGAAGGAATCTCTTCACATTCCAGACTGTCGCACTACACGACAAAAAAAGCATCTTGCCTTTGACGCAAATGGCCAACCGACGCCAACTCATCTGGGCCCCACACTCCATTCTGCGTCATTGCTTTATATAAGCATTTTTTTTGACTTTTGTACAAAGCTGTCTCACCGGACTTGTAAATTAACATTTTGGAATCCAGAATAGTGTTTTATTTTTTGGTTATAAAAGGGACCCTTCACCCTTGTTGAAGGCACGCATCCATTCTCCCTTTTCTCTCCTGTTAATAAATTTCTCCTTCTAAATCTTTGCTTTTATTTACTTTGGTAGGTTTATTTGTCTTTCCTTGATATTTCTTAGTTATTATTTTTATCTGTTCACACATATCTGTTTTGATGTTTTGATTATAATATCTGTTTTATTATTGGTTGTTGTTGTTAGTTGTTGTTGTTATATCTTGACTATTATTGTTATTATATTTACCTGGGAATATTATTGACAAGTGACCAACATCCTACAGCAAGGATGACGGAAATTGTGTCAACTTAATCTTAAACTGAATCAAGGTCATGTTGACCTAGGATTGAGCGCTTTTTGGTCATATATTCAACTAAGATCCCTCAATACAATACAAGGCAGACCTCCAAAAACATTAAAGATGCTGTAAAAGTTTCGGACTTGTTTCATGATGGACACTTCAATGAAAAGCTTTTCCAACCTTTAGTCATTATACTGTGTATTACAAACAGAATTAAGCAAACGACAGGTTAAAATCCACACATAGAAATTGAAAATCCCAATGATCAGTAACAAGAAAGAAGGGTCCAATGAAAAGGTTTGACATCATGGTTACGAGGAAACAGAAGAGCCCAACCATGAATTGTTTAAAATTGTACATTAAAAGTGAACATCCAATTCCTATCAAGTAACTGGCAAGAACTCTTTCATAGCTTGATCACCAAGAAATTTTCATCATTATATTTGTGTCACTAAGTTAAGTGACCTACATCCTACAGCAAGGATGATGGAAATTATGTCAACTTTATCTTAAACTGAATCAAGGTCATGTTGACCTAAGGATTGAGCCCTTCTTGGTCATATATTCAAATAAGATCCCTCAATACAATACAAGGCAGACCTCCAAAAACATTAAAGATGCTGTAAAAGTTTCGGACTTGTTTCACAATGGACACTTCAATGAAAAGCTTTTCCAACCTTTAATCATTATACTGTATATTACAAACAGAATTAAGCAAACGACAGGTTAAAATCCACGCATAGAAATTGAAAATCCCAATGATCAGTAACAAGAAAGAAGGGTCCAATGAAAAGGTTTGACATACATGGTTACGAGGAAACAGAAGATCCATCCACAAAAAACTAAAGCAAGGGTTTACAGGCTTAGACTCTCTAAGATATCAATCACTAAACTAAACAAAGTAGCAATAATAGCATGGTTGTGTGGCAGTTTTTTTAGGAGTCTTTGGTCCATTTTGACCAGTAGAAGGGTCTATTTTCACCAGCATAGTGTACCAAAAATAAAGAAATGGACCTTGTTGATAGTGATATCTATATATTTTGCAATCTTTCTTTGAGTCATTTCAAGACAAACCAATCCACTGACACATTTCTCTCTCAAAAGAAGAACGTTGTGAACATATGCATAAACGCCCAGCACTTTGTGATTCGATTGGGTATACTTTATGTTGTTAGCTTCTTGGGAAAGCCCATGGACTATGAAAAATATTACCCTAACTATGATTTCTTCTTTTTTTAAAATTCCAGTGAGGTCAATTGAACACATTACCATGGTTTTGGGTTATCTCAATCTTACTCTTGTGTGTACACACCCACAAATATATATATATATGTGTGTGTGTGTGTGTGTGAAAGGCGTAATTATGAAAGCTAGGTGATAACGAATGGGCGGTAGGTCGTGATCAGGACAAGTGAGGCACCGAGGTATGACTTGAACAATTCGTATTCCTCCAAGTGGGCTTAAATCAGTTATTAGTTTAGTACTATCGATGGGGTCTGGTAACGTACAGTTCACTGCCAATATTTATAGGTGTGCACTGCCCTACAATTTTTGTATTTTGCAATAATACTAACTGGTATCTTCCATAAACTCTGATATTCATACACCAATTAATTAAATTGAGGGCCCAAATAAAAGAAAAAAAATGATTTTAAAGAGGAATGAGTGTTAGTAACTGATTATCACTCTCTCTTGATGATTAAAAAGTATATAATTAGTTCGGCAGAGTTTCCAATAGTCACTTTTATTAAATTGTAATGTTCTGTTTTATTATATTAGCAACCTAAATTTATAATAAAGTGAATAAACTTAAAAAAAAAATAACACAGACAAAATCTTATTAACATTAACCACTGGACTTTTTTTTCCATTGATATGGATATGAGTGAATAAAGAAGGGTTAATTATAAACACACCCTTTGACTTTGACTGATTATCATCATACCCTCTTAAACTCTAAAATATAACAAATTGATCTCCTCAATTACTAAATTGTATCGATCAACCTTTTTTGTTAGTAATATATTAGCAACCAGTTAGGAGAGTAGATAAAAAATTATCATTTAACTTGCATATGTTCACAAAAATTTTATTTTATCCTAAATTAGAATTTATATTTGTGATAATTGTCTAATAACTAAAATACTATTTATGTTGTCCCCATATTTACATGTAATTTCAAAAACATTTCACTAAATAAGCAATTATTATAATAGAAAAATATCAATTTAGACATATAACTATATTTTTGTAAATATGTACAAGTTAAATAATAAATTTTTATCTATTTTTTTAATAAATTGTTAATAAAAAAAGTTGATTTATATAAATTGATAGTTTAAAGGATTAACTTATTATATTTTAAAATTTTAAAAAAATATAATTATATTAAATCATAATTTAAAAAGTGTTTTTAATTAACTCAATAAATGCAGCTGAAAGGTTAGCCAACTGTACTGTCTAGAGACACCTGTCAGGGATGGAACACGCGCTTCGACAGAAGGTGGGGCTTCCAATTGAGGGGGGACAACTTCAACATATTTGGAAATTAGTTAATCAAACATTCTAAGGATATTTAAAAATGAGATTGTTGACTTTTAGGCAGTTCAACATCGTCGGCCCTGCTACCCCTGTCAATCTCTTGTTCAATGGCCAAATTCCCTAAAGCCGAGGCGGCCATTCAAAATACATGAGTGATGTGTGACGTACAGCCCCAAAAAGGGAAAATCTCTACTCCCACCCTGACAACACACCTCTCTGATTTGACAATTAAAATTTTTTTGTTTTTTTATTTTGCCCATAGTCTCATTCTATTATTTTAATATTGCCATCTAGTTCAATTTTTTTGATAATTTTTTTTTCTTTTACTCCCACCTTCTAGTTTTTAATTAAAAAAAATTTGATCAAAATTTTTTAATTTCTTTTTACTCTCACCTCATGAATTTTTATATAAATAAAATTTTTATGATCAAATTTTATAATTTCTTTTACTCTTACCTCTCAATTTTTTATTAAAAAAAATTTTGATCAAAATTTTTTAATTTCTTTTTACTCTCACCTCCTGGATTCTTATATAAATAAAATTTTTGTAATTAAATTTTATAATTTTTTTTACTCCCGCCTCCCGATTTTTATAAAACAAAGAAATTTTGATCAAATTTTTTTAATTTTTTTAATTTTCTCTCTAGTTATAAAATTTAATGCAAAACTAATTAACATAAATTTTTTTTTTGAAAACACTTAAGTAAATGCTTGCTTAATCAATGGTAAATTTAGGTGTATAGAGGGAGAGATATTCGAACAGAAAATCTCTGATCTCATATTCCCTAACAATCCCACTCATTGATGTGACCTATATTTTTTTGTTCTTTTCTTATTTTTAAAAAAAATCAAATTAATCAAAACAAAATAAAAATAAAATAACAAATAAAAAATAATAAAGTCTTGCTTGATTAGTGATAAATTCAGGTATATAACAGGAGGCATATCTGAATAGAAAATCTTATTTGAATAGAAAATCTCTAATTTCATATTTTTTATAATTTCTCTTACTGATGTGACTCATATTTTTTTTATTTTTTTTAAAACAATTCAAATTAATCAAAACAAAATAAAAATAAAACAATAAATAACAAATAACAA
The DNA here is from genome assembly GCA_033060915.1 of Euryodendron excelsum. Classification (NCBI taxonomy): domain Eukaryota; kingdom Viridiplantae; phylum Streptophyta; class Magnoliopsida; order Ericales; family Pentaphylacaceae; genus Euryodendron; species Euryodendron excelsum. The sequence continues at coordinate 765,896 of CM065386.1, read as the reverse complement.
ATAACAAATGTTTGCCTGATGTAACCCCTATTTTTTTATTTTTTTATTTAAAAAAATTAAATTAATCAAAATAAAATAAAAATAAAATAACCAATACATGTTTAACCATAAAAAAAAATATTACACTATTATTTTGCACTAATAAAAGCTTGAGGGTAAAATCGGACAAAAAAAAAAAAATTTGACGTCGCGTCAACCCACCCCGTGTCAGGGGGTGGGAGTAATAGGTCTCCCAAAAAGGTTAGGTAAGCATTATGCAAGATTGAAAAATCAACAGCATTGGGCCCACAGGGCTTTTTTTTTTTTTTTTTTTTTGGGCAGACACCAACAATCTACTGGTCGGTGAGGCATGATCAATTGTCCAGACAAGCAGCCCTCAAAGTAACTAATATCACTGCGGTGATTTCTTTCTAAGAATTTTACATGCAAGTCAGAAGACTCCAATTCGGATAATTTTGACGTTGCACAAGTTATATATTCTTATTTCATATTTTTTTTAGACGAAATAAATTCGGTTGAAATTTTACACACTTACCAAAATTAAAAATTATACATTCTTGACAAGTGTGAAACCCTTGACCTATTAAAAAAAAAAAAAAAGAGTTCTGGCCTTGATTGCCATTAAGCATTAGGCGTTGGGCAGAATGGTTCGGGTGCATCGCCATTGATGTGGCCCATCATTTCAGAAGAAGGAAGATTGATACCACAATCCAATATCATCTTAACATCGGCCTCATGTAGAGTACTAGGAGTGTTTACAGGTTGGATAGGTTAGATTTGGTTCCACTCCAATGAATGATTGGGATGGATTGGTTCAGTCTCGGTTTGAGTTAGGTTGAGTTCGGATTTGGTGAAACAAAAATCAATTTTTAGTTGATCGGGTCGGATTTGACAAATAAAGGCCCAACACTCGAACCGAATATGGTTTGGTTAGTTGAAATCTACCTGTTATCCATAGAGTACTCGATTTTGGTTGATTTTGTGTCGAATCAGTTCAGACCGGTAAAAATTTTGAACAGCCCTATAGAGTATTGCATAAGTGCTTATGTTATTTTTTTTTCTTCTTAACTCTAAGTTAAGATATACGTAATCTAATAGATTGAAGTAAAAAACCGGACTATACTTGAGACGATTTTTATTATGATCATTAAAAGCAACCCACCCCGTGTGGGTTCATGTTACCCACTCGAGCTTTAATGTTGAACCTCACAAATCTTGAGTACTCTGAACGACTACTTCACCTAAAACACTATATTTTAAGTCTTTTCTTAAATGAAACTCACTACATTGTGGACAAGGTCAACTAGAGATCAGGAGACCAATGTGCGCCTTTGGGCATATAAGCTAAAGATTTGTATGTTAATAACTCCAGTATTTGTATATTAGTCCTACAACATTGATTATCTATCTAGTTGGCAAGTTGTGACTGAATGAGTCATTGACCTTGCGCTTGAGTGATCCAAAACACAGAGATACAACATATATAAACTTTGGATATGATATTTGTTAATGTCAAATTTCTTTTACAAAATTTTAATGCGGGTCAATGAAGTAAAGAACGATCTAAATAGTAGTAGTTGGTACTTAGCATCAAGTGTCAAATGCAATATTAAATTTCGTTTGACATTTTTCTTTTCTATTTCGGATGACATGGCAACTGAACGAGAGCTGTCTTTTCACAAAATATCAATTGTGAAGAATTTATATTTTTGTTTTTTTTTTCCTGGTACGAGAACACAAAATAGAAAACCAACTAACCATGGGCTAACAGTTGGGCCTTCAACGAAATCCAATTAACAATCTAAAATATGGGTTTGCGTGTAGGCTCACTATTTACCGGTTAGACAAACATCTCAGGCCCCGAAAGTTTAGTCCAACCACTGCCCGTTTGTAGACCACAATAAAGAAGGCCATGTAGCCCAACTTCCAAAACATACTCCTTCCCTAAAATTGATCAAAGGTTTGAGATTAATGCTTATCGATATGAATTTAGACAGCACTTTGTAGCATTTTTCTTTACTTGTAATGTGGATGTGAAGCTCTTAAAACTTAGGATTGGTGATGCTTTATTAAAGCTTAAGTGGAATTCAGAATACTAAGTGGCGGCAAATATACAACCGAATACAATATCTTTCTAAAAACCATGGATGCTCCGCCCCCTTCCCCTGCGAAAATAAATGTCGACAAAAAAACTGCTTGATAGCAGCAGCCCATGAGCCAACTAGGACTAGCCTAGTTAGCCAGGATCTTAACTTCCTTTTAAGAGGTCAAATGTTCGATTATCCCTTCTTGATTTAGGTCCTCTCCTTTGTAATTCCTTCCAATGTATCCAAAAAAGAGAGCAGCAGCCCATGGGCCCAGAAAGTATACAGAAACCCAAGCCTTAGTAATGCACCGAGGCCAAGCTCAGCCCAATGGTTTTGTGGCCGAAGAGTACAAGCCAAGCCCAAGGCTAAGATTTTATAGTGGTAATTCATTGCCTCTAATTCAGCGGCTTGATCATCTTGAACTACTCCTATTATTTGGCTTCAAATTTGTTAAGTTTGACTCATCAACAAGTCAAATTGATGAGTCAATGTTCTGACTGACCACGTGTGAATATATATATATATATATATATGTATTGCTCTTGTGACCGCTTGACTGAATATATTTTAGTAAACAATAGCCCAAACAGATTTGATTAGTCCTTGTTATTCTGAACAAGAAACGTAAAAACAAATCTGCAGCAACTAACTAGGACTGACAATTTTTCCTACGACCAAAAGAAGATCGGCCTTATAAAGATGCATGTATTCAACTGCGTGGGGACTCGGCATTAATTTGTTCATTTCTCGGATCGGCGGCTGCAAGTTTGGCAGTTGGAAAGAGACCCTTGACCAGCTTCAAGAAACTGATCGATCACGCACACCCGCAGGCTTTGCTTGAATCATTTAATTTAATTAGAAAAGTCATATTTAACAATAATATTGTGTTTAACTTGGCTTGCACTATTCTCTATATACATCCAAGGACCGTGTTCACATTGGCCTGCCCCACACACTTTCCCTTCAATCATTTAGCTTTAAAGCATTATGATAATATTTTGTATTCAATATTCTCTTGGGACCATATAGTCTCAATGATCAGCCTTTGAAAAACTTTAGAACGCAAAAGTCATAATATTCGGATTTTGTGACGCTAGCTGTGGAACTAAAATATAATTGCGATGGATATGAATACATATCATCGAAGATAAGCAAATGTCAAAATCCTTCCCGTAAAATCATGTGTTATCAATTTTCTTCGTTGCTTGCGAATCTTCTAACATTTTTCATGGCTTCTGAAAGTAGAACTTTCAAAGGAATCATTACTAGAAAATGACTGTTATCCTTTTAATTAATAACTTAACTTGATTTTGAAAATGACTAATTTCCTCTCCCACATGCGTACCAATAGACTTTACCCTCATATATTGCGTGGAAAATTATATATTAGCTCTATTCAATATGCGTGGGATATCCAAAGACAAAAGAGCCAATAAAAAAGCTAAATCAAAGGACGCAAAAAAGCAACCGATTGAGGACAGAATCATGAGAGAGAGAGAGAGATGTTGTGATGTTGTTTTAAAAGGGTAACCCCACCACTGTTTCTTGGTCATCACTCTTTTATTTTTCTAAGGGAACAAACACTCGTGACTCTTAAGACAAACCAGAACGACACAAATTAAGCAGGGGCCACATTTGAGGCCTTTTCATCAATCTTTGGTACTGCCAAAATGCCACCTACCCACCCCAATACTCCATGTCATGCCTTCTTCATTTCCCATACTTAGTGGGCAAATTTCATTACTGTTAATCTCCTCCACTAATTGTTTGGTAAACTTATTCATATCTTCACCAGTTCTTATGTTTGATCTAATTTTGGCACATTTTTTCAAAGCAGGACAAGGGATCCGTAATTAAAAAAAAATTTTGATAATACAAGAGATCTCATGATGTCTCTATCCAACCTAACTCTTTGGCTTTGCAATAATATGTGAAGCAATGTGTTCACATGGCTGCAGAATTCAAACCCAACAATTAACATTCTAATTACACTTCACACCTACTTTACTTACTATTCTCATCAATGCCCCTCTTATTTTCTGACCACTTTCATGGAAGAATCTCAACTGCCCAAGATGATAAGTGGTTTGGGCTTTGACTCGGCGGCTGTGGTGGGAAAAAGCATAACGTGCTTGTGCTCTCCCTTACATCTCTGTTTGATCAGAGCAATTAATACGCTTATCATTTAATGGGAGTGAAGAAGAACACATGTTCTAATATATAAATATGTATATATATACATGATACAGCTATACATGATTTTGAATCTTGATTCACTAACATCACCCAACCATTTTTTGGAAGTTGAATTTCACTCAACTTATGCCGAACCTCATGACGAAGGCTTCTAGCCAACTGCTCCTTGAGCTCTGTAATACTACCATCGACCCTAAATATAAAAATTTTATGTATTTGTATGAATGATTAGTCAAAAAAAAAAAAAGAATCAAATTTGAGACGTCATGCGTGAAGGAATCAAAATGTGAGGGAAATTGAATTTGAGACTTAATGGCACCGAACTTCATGTTTTCTCCGCTCGGCTGCTGCGCAATTAACTCCCAATCCCGTGTCAATTGACAAAATGCTCGACTCCTGTGCCGTAAAATATGAACGGTAGGCCTACTGCGTGTATTGCTAAAACTATTGTGAAAGTAATGTATAATTGTCCAAGTATTGAAAGGCTGCATTTCTTTTCGAGAGTGACTATGGTTTGTCTGGCATTCCAACAGTTTAGTTTGGAAACTCGAGTGCTTTAGGGTATATTTGATTGTATCTTTAAGGTGCATTATTCCTAGTGGTTTTTAGCCTAAGAGCATTTTTTAGCAAAACAGTAACTTTGCTATTTTAAAACTGAAAAATAAAATGATATAAAAGGGCTTCTAAAGTACGGCAACCAAACAATATCGAATGTCTTCCCAATAATAAGTTCTTTAAAAATCTCTTAACTCCAAAACATATCATTAGTATTAGAAGCCATTGCACCACCTAACCGGGCCTATATATGCTGTACTAGAAACAGTTTAACCCAAGTATGAGAATGTTATCAAGCCCCCGCTTGGCGGTGTCTTTAGTTTAGAAGTGATTTTGTGGCCTTATCAAATGCTTTAATGCTTGTTTTGTTTTTTTTTTTTTAATAAAGCAATTTGGTATGTAGAGGGCATCTACAAGGAGATCTTTAAAGTGATTCTTTTAACTATTTTAGATATTCAAATTTTAAAAATTACCCTTCAATCGGCTCTCTATATGACACTATATTTTACAGAGTCATTTTGACTCTCCAAATTTAGAGATCTAAAAGTGACTATCTAAATTTTAATTCATAAATTACTCTCACTCATTCTTTTATTTTATTAGGGTGAATGTTAAAAAATAAATAATTCATAAAGTGACTAATTAAAATATAGAGTATTATTAAAATATTTTTTAAAAAATAACTAGTTAAAATAAAAAATTAAAATTTTAAGTATATTTTGACTAATTATTTTAAAAAATAACCTTAAAAATTCTCTAAAACCACAAAATATTAAGAGGCTTTAGCATAAAAAAAACGTAAGAAGTGCTTCTCAAGTTTAGCAACTAAAACGTTACTAAACTTTTTTACTGCTACTGTTTCCGTACAAAACTTTTCAACTCAAAAGCGCTTCAAGTCACCGCACCATCAAACGAAGCCTAAATAGGATATCATATACATATTAAACAAAAAGAAAAAGAAAAATTCGCAAGGGCGTGCGCTGGAAAGAAACGGCTCCACTTGGAAAGGTCATTGTTTTCTCTCGTTTTGTAGCCTTTCGATCCTCTTTTTCTTTTGTTTATTTGTTTTCTTGTGCAAAGGTAAAGAGCGTAACTGACGCTGCCGGATATAGATGTACAACCGGACTTTGGTGGGGCCCGTCAACCAACCATTTCTTTGATATCCAATCCACGTCACCTCCCTGCCCTTTCTCTCTCTCTTTTTTTATTATTTTTTTCTTTTCCGGGGGCTGTTGGTGGTCTCCGTGTACGACTAAGTCCTAACAGTACGACACTACGGACATGTCCGGCGCTGAAGCTTCCCAGAGTCCCCTCGCTTTCGCGGTTCCCACCACCCTGCTCTCCGTCGTCTCCGTCGTAACAACAATGAGACCGTCCACGCGTGAACACCACTCTTATACTTCTAGTATACTAGCGTTCCGGTGCCAACCATATATTTTTTCATAAACACAAACATAAGAATGGAATAAGAGGGCAGTGACTCAAAACCATCTAATTAATTTTATAAATTTTTTAATCATGTAAATATATATTTTTTTCCTAACACATGTCTGTCTTTTATCACAATTGTTATATCTAGTATTTTAATTTATCAAAAATTCTTCATAAATTATTATTTTATTTGTTAATGTTTATTAGCTATTTCATTAAATTTTTAAGCCAAAAAAACCATAAACTCAAAATCAAATGTGTTTTGGTAACTTCTATCAATCCATTACCCAGCTAGTAAACAATCTCTAATTGATTTCGTCAATTCTCCTATCATGGAAACTAATTTTATAGATATATTTTTTCGGTTGTTAACATCAATCTATTGATTAATGACTAAATACCCTCCAATCGATTTCGCCAGTTCTCCAACAATGCGAACAAGTTTTATAGAGGCGTCTTTTTTTTGATTGTTAACATTAATATATTAACTAGTGACTAAACACCATCTAATTAATTTCGATAGTTCCCAATCAGGTGTAAAAGTAACACTCTTTTTTTCAATTGCTACCTTGATTGCACCCCAATGGGTTTGTGCAAATTAAGTGCTGGGTTTGACAATATTGGGCAAACAAGGTGAGGTGCATAAGCAACCATATTGATTAGTTGGTTTAAGAGGCAAAATGAATGTTATAGTTGATATGAGGGTGCAATTGTATTGACGAACTCAAAGATTCAAGTCAGCAGCTGCAATTTTGTTGGATGTTTGGTGTGAAGCAAACTGTGGTGGTGAGGCAGTTACATGCAACGTAAGGTTTGAATATAATTAAAAAGATACATGAAGGATAATATAGACATTTTGACATACGTGTGCCAGTGGAAAAACCATCACGGTCATTTTTATTATAGGTTATAGAAACGGGCATAAATTATGATATTCCTATGTTTTCAAAATGAGATTATGATTATTACCAACTTTTAATTTTCTTTTCCAATGTATATGATTTTTGTTTACGTTTATGCCTTCAATTTTTTTTTTATTTGTAGATGAAAAGGTTATTAACTACCAAAAAAAAAAAAAATCTTAAAATATTTGACAAAATACAACTATAACAAACGGGGCCTAAGATTATCTTGGTAAAAACTTATCTTGTTTTGCTAATTATATATCTTACTTTGCTGTTTTCTTTCAAACTTCATAGCGTAAACGCACTTTGTTAAAGAAAATTTTGTTTGGTGACGTTTTTTTTTTTCACAAAAAAAAAAAACAAAGTTTGTTTAAATTTTTTTTCTTAGTTTTATTACAAAATTCGAATAAAGAAAATAAAAAATATTAAAATAAGTGTTTTCTCCATTTTCAAATATTACTTCGATACTGTTAGTGCAATGATAATCTATAAATACTTATCATCACTACAAAAAATATACAGCAAAAATATACAACAATAAACAAAATTTAAAAGCATAGATGATGCATTATATAAACTAGAAATTCATTTTCCAGGGTAGTGAAGCAGTAGTGACCTTTCAACGCATGCAACTAAAAATTGAAATACAATGGACAAGAATGTCAAATATCAATGACTTAGCTACTCTACAATATTCCAATAGTCACGATTGTTAACTCACTTATCATCAATGCACCCCTGGAACAACCAAAATTTTCTGCATAAGACGAATATAAAAAAAGCCTTTCTAAGGACTTTAAAATCAATACTTATATTATCTTACCTTTACACGCAGTATTTTTCTTTTTTTTTCTTTTTATTTTCCTTTTTTAACTGAGAGAGGAAACTTGAATCATTACAATATAACTAGGAGTGTTCACTTGTCAGTCGGGTAGGATTGAGGAGTCACCTGCCACCTAAATCAACTACATAGGGTTGAAGAATTTTAAAACCGCACTTGACTCATAGAGTGATCGGATTGGTTCAGGTTGGATACAATTAAGTTCGAATTGAGTGAAAAAAGTAAATTTTAGTATAAAAAATCGAGTTGAGTCAAGTCGAGTTGGAGAAATAAAAAACCGTCATTCGAACAGAATATAATCAATTTGATTGAAATCTACCCGTTATTCATTTATAAGGTGATCAGTTTAGATTAATTTTGTGTTAGATCGGTTTGAATCAATCGAGTTGGGGAGTGAGTCAATTTTTTAAACACCTCTAAATGTAACGATTCAATGTACAATATATGAAATCTTCAATTCAATCATTATCAAAATCAAAGCTGGCGGAGAATTTTTTTTGATGCCCCGCCGAAATAATTATAGAGGCAAATTTTGGGGTGTTAGTTTTCAGTAGCGAGTTTATTTTTGTCGTGTTACGTTTGAGATTCTTAGAATATTCTCCTTTAGTCAAAAAGTTTTGCAAGTAAACGAATCTAACATATCCCCAAATTGAGTTGGTTTTTTTTTTTTTTTTTTGGGCTACAACACTTCCATCAATTACGCTTCGTCTAGGATTACCATTCATGTAAACCGTCTAAATTATACATAATGCTTCATATCAAATATTATAGTTCTCCCCTTCTTTGGGGACGGGGGGGTTTAACAGATATCCCAACTTATTTATGGTTATAAATGCACAAAATCAGTCTATGTCCTATGGAACACAAGGGTAAATACACTTTGCCTTATTATAATTTTAGTACAAATTATATTATCCTATTAAGAAAAAATTTAGTGACTAAGTAGTACTGCGTACTTGGAAATAATTCTTAAAAGATAGTAACATGTGGTGGGTGAATACATATCAACTTAAATTTATAGAGTAGTGGGGAGATTTTTAATCTAACATCCTATCACATTTTGCCAAATGATATTTTTTTTAAAAAGTCTGTTTACTACTCCACATACTCAAATTACTAATGTATTTATCTATCAATGTCACAATTTGATAAGAATTACTAACGAGTACTCAGTATTACTTAACCATTAAATTTTTTTTTCCTTTGTGATTTGAAAGTGGACACATAATTTTATGTGATTTGAACTTAACTACAAAATAGATTAAAACTGTTATAATTAATTGCAATTGTATAATAGGGGTATTTTGGTTTTTTTTTTAAAATAAAACATTAAAAAGACAATTTTACTATTTATATCAAAATAAAGAATTCTCCTTTGTAAGAGTATTTTTGTTATTTATCAAATCTATTAAGGTTTCATCTATTTTGTAAATAATTTTAAATTATAAAAGAATTATATATTTACTTTTCAATTATAATTAGCCATCTAATTTTTACTCCTATTTAAAAAGAGAGAGACCAATCTTTTTATTCATCAATTTTGAAAATTTAGCAAACGAAAGTTACTTTCTCTACACCCAATTAAAAGTTAAAAGACCTTTTATAAAAGTAGGAGGAGTTACGGAAGCATGAATTGAAAGGGTGTGGGGGCTCCAACCGCAAAGTTGCCTTGATTTTGGCGCACATCGCTAAATCCTTATCCCATAAAAAGAAGAAAAGCAAGGATATCTTCGTGTAGGGATCTTTATAAAAGTTCCAGAGTCATTTCCACTCTCAGAATAACATGCGTGACCACAAACGCATCCGAATACCAGCAGCGATGTGGAGAGTACGGATGACGCGCGAGAGGGAGGGTGAGAAGGTGAAAAAGCAAAAGAACAAAAGTGACACGTGGCCAGAAGGCGTTAAAGGGACACACATCACGTAAGCTGTACTGCAACGGACTACGGAATGAAAGCAAACAAACAAATAATCGAATAAAAAAAAGAGAGGTTGGTGATTCTGATTAACTCTATTTTAATTTTTATACCGAATTCCTTTTATTTTTTACTAGACATGAATGGTCCATTTATCTTATTATATATGGTTTTAATATGGGAGGGCAGCTAGGCCTTAGGTGGTTGATTTTATCTATTCCGTTTCGGTACGGACAATTATTCAGTACTCTTTGCTCTGCTTCTCGTAAGTGTAACGATTCTCTCTCTACTGGGTAGATTCATACTCTAAACACAAAATGATAGGAATTTATATTTTTAAATATCAATTTTCTTTTTCTTATTCTTGATAGCTCCCTTATATTTTTATATTTTACATTCATTTGTGTAGGGAAGAACATGGATGGGAGTGTATATTTTTCTTATTTTCTTTTATCTTTTCCTGCCATTCCCATAGCCAAAATGATGTTTACAATTTTAGCTTTTATTCTGTCAGATTTCCAATAATTTAAGCTCTTACAAATTAGGAACACGAATGATCTTAAATGAACCAAATAAGTTAATTTTGAAAGACGTTTGACCACTAAGACTAGTTTATTGATGCTTACTTGGACTTAGAGATTGTTTTTAATGGTGAGCAATCTAATTAAAGAGCTTAGTCTGACATCTATTCTTACAAGAAAATCTCACACCGTAATTTTTTTAAAATACGAATCAAAGTGTACATTTCATAATATATTTAAAAAGAGTGACAAGTACATATAAAAAAATATGTATAGAATAATGTAGCTAATTTGTTAGTGTATCCGTTTCAAACAAAAAAAACTCAAGACAAAATGACCTAGAATACAAACTCGCAACTGTTATATTATTCTGGTACAAGATTTTATACTAAGAAACATAAAAGAATAGCATTCTGCATTTCAAAATGCTTCAATGCTACTGTAGCACATGCTGACGATTTTTAGCTGTTAAATTTACATACATTGCTTCTTTTCATGAAGATGAATTCTAGAATTGATAATTGCTCCACTCCTAATTTGAATCTCTTTTTATTTTATTTTATTTTATGTTACTTGGTGTCTAGCTTTCAACTAACTTTTCTTTTAAATTTGTGTAAAGTTATTATTTATATAAATTATATAAATTTTATACATAGCATATGTAGTGATAAGCAAAGAGAGAGTGTGAAAAGAAATCAAAATGGAAACGTAATACTAACACCACTCACCCTGTAAGACTTTTGAAACGGTTGATTAAGCCAAGTAACTCAAAATATATGGCAGAAATCGAGTGATCCAAAATAGAACTGACTAGCTCAGTTAAGCCAAGCAAGGTACTAGAAGTCTAGCACAGCCAAACAGGTCAAATTGATTCATCATAATTGTCGAGATTTGCACGCCATATGTACTTTGGACTGTCTCTCTCTCCCTCTTTTACGTGTGTTTATAGAAGAAAACAATGCTTTTTCATTATCCTTTTTCTCCGGATGTAATTAGGATTTGTATATGCGGAAAGAAAAGTTTTTTTTAGAAAGTAGCATGTGGAAATAATAGTACCTGCCAAGTACGCACACCTGTACCTTTCTCTCTCTCTCTCTCTCTCTCTCTCTCTCTCTCTCTCTCTCTCTCTCTCTCTCCAATGCAAGGACCTTCCCCGAACGTTTTCCCAATATTTATATATCCCACCGCCCCCTCCCCTCCCCTCCCCACTCCTACCCCCGTCCCCCCTACTTTCTCTCTCTAAACACCCCACCCCCCCCCCCCCCCCAGCACACACACATTCTCTCTATATACGCAGCAGCGCATCCGTATTCTCTCTCTATATCATCATAGCAGATTCGCTCTCTCTCTCTCTCTCTCTCTCTCTCTCTCTCTCTCTCTCTTTCTGTCTCTACAATCTTCTCTGTCATTGTTCTCTCTCTCGCTAGAAAACCGATCGATGAAGAAGCTGATCCGACGGCTGTCGCGTGTGGCGGACTCGTCGCAGTACTGCCTCCTTCAATCCGAGTCTCGGTCGCCGTCTCGTGACTGCCAGATTGATTCCTACCGTACCGGTGAGGCCCGCCGGTCCAGAGTCCGATCCGGCACCGTAGTACCTGAGGGTCACCTGCCGGTGTACGTCGGAGAAGAGAAGGAACGCTTCGTTGTGAGCGCAGAGCTCCTCAACCACCCGATCTTTCTGAAGCTCCTCAACAAATCGGCTCAAGAATACGGATACGAGCAAAAAGGCGTCCTTCGCATCCCCTGCCATGTCCTCGTCTTCGAACGTGTCCTCGAAGCTTTGCGTGTCGGCGACGAGTCAGTCCACGATCTTCTCAACTCCTTGTCCGATGACTTTCTCTAGGCTTTTCAACGGCTTTCAATCGTTTTTTTTTTTTTTTTTGTACATACACTCTGCGATCAATTTCAAAGTGAAAACGAGTCAAATTAGGGTTTTTTTTTTTTTATAATGTTTATTGCTATGGTGTAAAGAGATAATACTGTGTGTCACTGAAACAGGAATGAAGACGAGGTTACTTCGTTTTTTGGGCCTTATTTCATGATCTTTTTCTCTTTGTTCAATTTATATCTACTGTTCGGTCCTCGAAGAAGCATGAGGAAACGAAAGACAGAAGATTCGGAATTCTATATTTGTGTGCTCTCTTTCTTCCAGTTGGGAAGCGGAGCCTGTGTTACTCGCCGGAGTTACTGCTTCTTTTAATAGATCCTCAGCCAGTAGTGTCTCACCTGACATTTGGACATGAAAATTCATTAAATTTACATTAATGGCCTCTGATGTTTAATATTTTTGTATCTTTATATTCTATATTTTTGGTCTTTACGTTCAGTGTCGCAACCGACGACCGGCGAACGGATCCTGGACATTCTCGGATGGGATGGGATGGGATGGGATGGAATGAGGGATCGTTTTTTTGGAGTTTTTGGACTTCGGACAGTCTGTGTAATCTCCGTGATTTCCGGCGGCTCTTTTAGGCCCCATTGGGTGTGGGTCTTTGGGCTTAGATTTGAAGTCTCGAGTTATCTTTGTCATTTTGCATTGGAATATAATCAATCAATATTAGAAACCCCTTAAATCTTCTAATGATCAACCAAAACAAAAATATCACCAATGTTATTTTTTATTTTCTCCATGTTCTTATGAAAACTTTCAATGATAGTGGGGTGTTCCATTATTTTTTCTAGGTGGGAGCTTTTTTTAATTTTTTGAATGTAATTTTAGACGGGCATTTTTATTCCCCCATCACAATCTAATTAAATTTCAAGAATTATGATTCACGGAACACAAGCATTTCATAATTCTTGGGATTTAGCAATTCTTTCCCTATTTGTTTTGGATAGGCATTTCCTCCAATTGGGCTGTAGGAATTTGTACTGCCATTGTGTACGTGGTAATATGTTATTTTGTCATGTATTTATACTTTTATCCGTATTTGCATATCTTTTACAAATATAGTAATTTATGAATTGTGTCAAGAATATAGAAAGAGTAAAAGGTGTTTAACAACACAATTTTAATACGTGATAAGTTGGTATACTATCACCTACATAGGATAACAAGAATTTCACTAGCCTAGGCTAGAGCATAGTTATCATAATGAGAAGCGAAAGCGGAAAACATTAAGGGAAACGGAAGCGGAAAGCATAGCCAAAAAATATAGGGAGAAACGGAAAGCAGGAAACGATTAAGAAACTCAATAGGAAACTTTTTCGAAACTCAATGAGACTTTTAAGAAACTTAGTGGAGACCTTTGGAAAACTTAGTGACGATCTTTGGGAAACTTAGTAGAGACCTTTGGAAAACTTAATGGAAACCTATGCAAATAATTTCATAGATACTTAGTTAGAACTTAAGAAAAAAATATATAAAAATTAACATTTTAAGTTTCTGAAGTGTTTCCTAAGAGTTTCCGTTAAGTATCTCAAAAGTTTCTTAAGCGTTTCCGAAACGTTTTTCTAAATTTTTTAAACAAGTTTCGTACCAATTCTAAAAATGCATTTCCGCCTCCCAAATGAATTTTCATGTACCTATGGGCTGGAGGAAGTCCTTGTTATTTATTTTTATATGATTCTGAATAAATTTTTTTATAACTCAACTAAAACTTGCATTACCAGAAAAGAAAAAAGTAAGAGAGAGAGAGAGAGAGAAGATTGGTGCTAATAATAACTTCATTCTATGTATTAGGTGAGGAAATGACATTAATGATATTTCTGGTACTTGGGATAAATAAAAACCTTGGGTGTTTAACACATGGTTACCATATCCATGAATGAAATATTAAATAAAATCAATGAACAAATAAAGAAAAGAAAAAAGTACCTGCTTTATCAAAAGAGAAAAACAGCTTTTCATAGGGTTTAGTTCTGCATTTTTAACAAAGTAAAGTCAGGTGAAAACTTATCCCGTTGCCCACAATTTTTCCTTTTCTTTGCTGTTTAACAGTTCTTTCAACCCCACAATCCAACAGAAACTTACTTACCAGCGATTATTAGAAAGCATCCCACAATGTTTAAGCATAGTATTATTCTACTACATGCTTCATTAGAAATGATTAAATTGAACTGTATAAACAGAAGAACGAGAAGGAGGAGTATTGTTCAAACTTTAGAATCATTACTTATCTTTATATTCAAACAAATTTTATGCTACATACATACGTAAGATAAGGGTCTTTCCCTCACCTAAAACAATAGGGACATGTCTCTAATTCCTTAAACATCTGCTTCGCGACCTAAAAATATTAGGATTAGGTAAGATTTTGGTGAGCATTACGCTTTACCTGGAATTGCGACAAAATTATCGTAATTTGTATGAGGTTGCTGCACCCGGATCCGGCTCCTCCCTTGTTATAGCATAAACTAGCTAGAGATTTCCAGTTTAATGCACAAGGATACAACACATCATCGAAACCAATTAATACTCTACAAACTATTATGTCGACATGTGTGTGAAGACCTTAATACACTGCACCATATCATAATCTTCTTTGAGTTTAATTTAAAGATTTGGTGATGTGGATAATTGGAGATCTCCAGTTCTCCCCAGAGAGAGAGGAGCTGAATCTGTTGCATTCTTGTACTATTACTTGGAACCGAAATTTGTGGTACAAATTAACCTCACTTTGGTTTGATGATGTTGTTTATTGTAGGGTTTTCTACAATTTCTTGATTGTGCTTATTAGCTTGTCTTGCAAGGTAGCCAATTAATTATCTTATGGTAGCCTTTAATTAATTGGAAGTTTGTAGTTAGGAAAGGCCTACACTAACTGGTACAGCCTATTACTATTGAGTTATATATAAAAGTTTAAAAAGAACTACAGTGTCTCATTCCACTTGGGTTTCCAAAGACTGGTGCAGCTAATGAACAATTAAGTGCTGCCATTGCCAGCTCTTTGTTTCTTAGGGTTCCTCCCTTGTCACTTTGCTGCTTCCAAGTTTAACAAGTGATTTGTCTTAAATGATTGATAGTTTTCAATTACTCTACAAATGGATTAATTCATATTGAATGAATATATAAAACAGGGTTTTTGATCCTTCTAGCAACATCAACTTCTCGACTAAAACTGGTCCAGATGTTTTCAGCAAAGCTACTTCTTTTGAAGTTCCAGAAATTTGACTGATTAAGTATTCGTGTCATGTGGCCTATAGATAGGTGTATAATTAAGTACAATTTGCCTCAAATATATTTCTAGTCTTTCTTCAAAGGGCATGGTATGGTTAGCATTTGGAAATAGTTTTTCCATACTACAGCCATTTTGACTTCTCATGAATCTTATCTAGGAGGGAAAAAAAAAATTTACACTTGTAGCAATCTGAATTAGTGGGATTAAAATGTGATCATGATTTTTCCTTTTAAATTCTGATTGCATCCATATCCTAGATATCATTATGTGTTATGGATGATTGCTAATCATAATCAATACACAGTTAGCATTGTAACATTGTGAATACAGAGGCACGAACATAAAAAGCAACTAAAAGGGCATGGAAGGGGATGTCCAATTTTTTCTTAAAAAAAAGGGAACAAGGGAATAAAATATTTTGATTTTCCCTTATAATAAATCAGTCCATTGTCATGGAAACTGTGTGAACAAGGTTCATGCATATGCTTTAAAGAAAACAACTTGTACCAAACTGATTTAAGTTAATGATACATATGTGAATATAATTAAGAAGTAGGTTAAAGCGTCTTAAACATGAGATCTGATAGCTAATGGGCGAATCGTCCTTATCTTTTTGACTAGCTAGCTGATGACCCCACGGCAGGAGACTAATGCAATCTTCTTATAAAAACAACTAGAAAGTGAGGAATATTGTAATATGTACGATTAAAATCACTTGATTGAGGAGGAGTTAATAAAGCATCCAATGGCCCATGAGTACGTAGACGGCACGATTCTTGAAATCGACATTTGGAATTGACAATTGGCATTTGCAATCTCGCAAGAAGCCAAGGCCAAACCAAGTCTGAAAGTTGATCGTTTTTTGCTTAATTCCTTTCAAAAACACGGCTGAGAAGATGCAATAATCATTAGATAGAGATCAAGTCGAAGCTCGATTCAATGTTAATGACTTATATCACTTCTGGATTGAGTTAGGCTCTGTATATAGCATCATGTTCTCTAGTCTGACTCTTAATGATTTTTTTTTTTATCATGGACGTTAAATCATCAGTTTGACCCTTATTATATGTTCAAAATTCTGACTGCTCCAGTTTTTATTATTATTTTTTTAGTTTTATATTGCTATTAATGTTAACAAACCACGAGGAGGTACCCAAGTCTATACTCTTAACAATATTTATTTCTTTAACTGCAGAAAATAACAAAATAAAAAATTGCTTCACTGAAGAATCATGTTACGTTCCGAAATCCCAAAGGACTGTGACTAGAAATATGATAATAAAATATAAAGGGTTTGATCAGTTGGGTGAACCACTTTATGAAAATAAACTCAAAAGGCCATAACTACTTGGCCTTTAGGCCAAGTTAAACCTATTTGAATGTGAATTCAAACATATTAATATGTGGTAAAAGATTTATCGCACGTATTTTTATTTACTCAATAATAATAGTAGCGAAGATCCTATCAAATAAAGAACAAGCTCAATTTTACAAGACAAACAATCGCCCTTATAATGGTTATTACATGCATGACAACATTCAGGATATATTCCAATCTATATGATCTTAACAAACCTTTTGTCAAGATCAGGAACTGCTATAAAGACAATCTTAATCGCAGAACATTGCATCTACAAAATGATGGAATTGTACTTATAATAATGTCTTTGGTTAACTGATCGACTCTTGACTCGTCTCTTGCTTGCTAGATCTAACTAGAGATTTTATTTTGATTAGTGGACCCATAAACACGATTTTGGGCTTGTGTGTTTTTGAAATAATCACTTTTTTCAGGCTCATCAACTAGCTAAGGTACAAGTTTAATCTCTCTCTCTCTCTCTCTCTCTCTCTCGGGTAATCAGCCTGCTGATTTCCACAAAAGCAAGAAACAAATATTAAAGTATCTAGCTTACATATTGAAACTACTGTGTTTAGCTGATAATTACAAAGGATCTAATAAAGTAGTGGTATACTTGCTAAGGGCATTATTACCTATGCAACCCAAGAAAAAGAAAAAGAAAAAGAACAGAAAGTTACAATATTGTCCAAGGGTGATAGAGATTTGTCAGTGAAATATGAGAGTAATGTTTTTGCACGATTATCTAAAATTATCATAGATTAAGAATCTGTTTATCCCAATATATATATATATATATATAGATATATTGTCCAATGTCCCTTCCGTCATAACAATGGTGTTTTATTGATAGTTTATTGACCTACTGTGGCATCCCAACCCTTGTTTTGATGTCATCTACGTACTATACTGGTGAAGTCCCAACACTTAATTATTTTTATTCCTTCAATATTCTTTTGTCAATACTAGTAAATCTCAACTATTAGTTTAAAAAAGTAAAATAAAACAGGTTCATTGAATTTTCTTCTGCCAGCCATGTGAAAATAAGCTATTTAAACTGTACAACCACGTAGCTGAGACTGAGAGTGAGTAGAAAGTAATATATAACAAAATCAATGAAACTAATCAGACCTAACCTACGATGTGTTGTTCATATACGATTGGGCTTGATTAAGGTTATTGAAAGGAATGTTCTTGTTCTTCTTCGTCATCATCATCACAAAAGAAAATATATAAAATAATCTGTCATCAGTTTAACTATTTTGAAGAAGCCAAGGTATCTTTGCTACGCTTGTTAGGTTGTTTTCATTTGAATGAAATGACAGAAACATCCGAGAAAAAGTCAGACATGACGAAGAAAAAACATTAAAGTGTGCTATATATATGTTTATAAATATAAATATGTATGTAGAATTAACGATAGCGAAGCACATGCCTCGATCGTTTACACACTGCGAAGTCTTCATGGGATGTATCTAGCTATTTCGTCCTCACAAATCCCCGGCGACAGCTCAGGTGCTTGCTCTATCTTCTGATTCTTCCCCATGTGGTCGAATTCAAGCCCTAAGGTTTCATCGCCGATTAAATCAACCGTTAATCAGCTTTAGGTTTCAAACGGTTCGCAAAGTTTGAAAACCATCCAATCCTTGAGAGAGTTTTTTTTACATTTCAGAAGCCTCCTTTAATACTGTCTCTGTGATGTTTATAGTTGCAATGTTGCATATTTCTATATATATATATATATATATATGTATATGTATATGTATATGTACAGAGAGAGAGAGAGAGAGAGAGAGAGAGAGAGAGAGTGTGGCAGTTCAACCTCAACGCATACGATGGCCAAACAGTCGAGGAGGGTACCCTAGCCGGTCGTCTCACTCTCTCACTCAACAAGGGACGAAAGGCTTCGTCTTGGCTGGGCCAAAAAAGTTCAGGCCCACTTAAAATGGAAGTTGAAAGTTGGAACTACTATAGTAGGCCCAACTAGAGTGGGCTGCAACCCAGAGACAACTTTGTAGCTAATGGTCGTGACCGTGAGTTGTAAGCGGGCCAACGACGTGAAACTTTCAGCTTTGCACTTCACATAAGGCAAATGATTTTCATAAGACCCAAAAGAAAATGTCAAATGTTAACATGTGCTTCTAAAGTATATTTTAACTATATTTTATTTAATTTTATAAATTATTAAAAATTAAATTTTCATAATTTTTAACGTTGAAAATTCAAGTTATAATATTTTGTACAACTATACAAAACATGCTTAATTGTATTTATCATTATGTAGCATAGCCGATTAAGCTTTGGACTAGCTTAGAATTGTTTATCCATTCCTTATGCTCACATTAAGCTTTAAATTTTACCTTTTAGTGCACATACCTTTTTTATTTTTGTTTTTAATGATAGAGATTTGAAATCTAAGCAGCTCAACTCAACCAGTTAGTAAGACGTAATTATATATATATATAGATATAGATAGATAGATAGATAGATATATAGGTATATGTATAAAAAAGAAGCAACACATCACAATTTGCCATTTTTTGTCAAGGAGAAGGTTGCTTAGAGAGAGTTTGGAAGGTTGTTAATGAAATCAATCAATCAAAACCTTAGTTCAAAACCTCAATCAAAGATTGCTTTAGGACACTTTTTTTTTATTTTTTATTTTCTCTGATGACACATCCAAACTGTTTTCTTTTTATTTATTTATTATTGTAGATTTTCCATTTGACCTTTTAACTGTATATGATACTGAATTTTCTCAAAGGAAATTGACTATCACCTTAATTGCAGCTCACCAACCATTTGATTGACATTAAGCTTGAAGTTGATGCAATTCCTAATATCATCCTATTTTCAAATCGCTTGTGTAGTTTTTCCACTCCATTTCCAGTTTTCTTGTTTAACAACTTCTCAATTAAGTAGACCTTTCGGTTCCAATCCAATAATTTAATGGTGATCACCCTATAGCTTACTTTTATCTTACCCTCCTACTGTGCTGAAAGTCTCATGCATGGACCGTCTCAAAATCACAATTTTATTAAATAAAAAAAAATATATATATATATATATATATATCTACCTTAATGGCCAATGAATAAAGAGTCTCAATTCTTTTATTTTATTGTCTACTTTTTTTTATTTTGTTTTAGGTGTTGGGTGTTGAGAAAAAGGATATTAAGTGCATATCAAGCATTTAAGCTTTCAGTTTATGAGCAACATTTGAACCATTGCTATAAACATTAACGTCATTTCTAGCGTGTTAGGTATAGAAATGAACTACTCCAATAAATGCCTTATTAATTAGCTCCATGAATCAACCATATAGCATCTCTTTCAACGAAATTTAGGAGTTAGAGTTTTGCCAATGTCAGTATTACTAATTGTCAAATGTTAACATGTACCTTAAAGGCACATCTTAAGTATGCTTTGTCTGATTATACATAGTGTTGGTAATTGTATTTTCAATGTTGAAAGTTGTAAAAATACAAATTTCAACACTTTGTACAACCAAACAAAGTATGCTTAAATTATGCCTTTAGGTCACATGTTAGCAAGATTTGTGTCATTTTTTGGTTTTTTTTTTTTAAATCAAGACTTATCACTGATAGAATATGCATTAATTTTGAAAAAACTCAATTTATTAACTATTTTGAACTGTTAAAACATTTTTTTGGAACTTTTTGAAAGTTACTTTCTGTCCATGAAAACATTTTGTACAATATCATATGTCTAAAATCATTTATTCATATTGGATTTTGGTATATGTGTTTTTTATAATGTTTGCAACGGGAAGGATTAAAGTATTAAACAGTTGTTCCATCATTTCGTACTAACGGTTTAGCTAATGGTACACGATTGAATTGTCCATAA
The DNA here is from genome assembly GCA_033060915.1 of Euryodendron excelsum. Taxonomy (NCBI): domain Eukaryota; kingdom Viridiplantae; phylum Streptophyta; class Magnoliopsida; order Ericales; family Pentaphylacaceae; genus Euryodendron; species Euryodendron excelsum. Next base: position 745,097 of record CM065386.1, on the reverse strand, counting down.
CTGCAGCAAAATCGTGCCCAATTTTAGGTAAGTGCTATTTTCAAGCATTTATGGGACACATCCATATTTCGTATGGTTGTGCCATTTATACATTCTAGAATTAAGTAAGAAATGGAGATTGAAAACACGAATAACAGGTTGTATTAAAATCCCCGAGGCCAATGACCGTGACTAAAGTGCTAATAACTTTAAATGCATGTGAACAAAATCACAAGCTGAAATCCATGGAGAACAATAAATAAAGAGAACCGTAGCTTGTTTGTTAAAATGATTAGAATGGTTTAGCAGAGTAACATCATACATAATCCCAAATTTCAAACCCTATATTTTTTTTACAAGATAGTAGAATTTTTAATTTTAGTTTGTACCAATATTATAGTTGATGGTCATAATATTAAAACCAAAAATAACACTTCTTTTATTGAGATTTTTTGTGAATTCATATAATTTAGGGGGTGTTTGGACGTAGTTTATTTAGTAGTTTATAACTTATAGCTTATGCTTATGACTTTTTTAAAATATGTTTGGGTGAGTGGTTTAAAAAAATAAGTTATGTCTAATCACGTTTTTTGAAAAAAAAAGTAATTTTTTAAAAATAGTTTATAGCTTATAACTTATGGCTTATAAGCCAATAACCCAAACAGTACCCCCTTAGTAATAAATTGGTTACTGTAATTATTTTGTTTATTTTATTTATTTTAAACACTATAAATTTAGAACTTTTTTTAAAGAAATTGATGCATAAAAATTTAAAGTTATTTAGATAAATATATATATATATATATCTAGATATTCACATTTAGAAAACTTAATTTATGCGTATGTGACCTCTCTCTCCTACTGGCGCTCATGAACCAGCTTTACAAATTAGTTACTTAGAGTGAGAGATAAAATTACATGTAACATTTTTAAATATGTAATCCAAATTTATTAATCACTCTTAATAGCACTTCTTGAAATTTTCTTAGAGGAGATGTACCAATCAAAGATTTCAAAGGAGCTGCCCATTTCCAAATAAACCACGTTGAAAATCTTGGTTGACGCACACACGCATGTACTCTCTCTCCTTAATCATGTCGGCTTTATTTTAAATATGTTTTATTTAATTGTCCAGTCAAACAAACGCACCCTTGAACACATGTTAAGCAAAACCCTATTCTTTTTTTTTTTTTAATGGTTGCGCAGGAGCTTCCAAGGCACAGCTGAATGTCATGAATGCAAAGACATTTAATACTGATTTTATTAGTTGACTGATGCTAACCTGTAACAGAGTTAAAGTTGTATACGGAACGCCCTCGTGGCTGTGTGTGGGCTCTATTTGAGAAGTACTGCAAGTTCCATCAGATGGGAATGAATGAATGAATGAGAGAGAGCATTCCCATGTTTTAGTCGGCACCAAATACTATGTAAGATGGTCCAACAATGTGCCAAATCTTGAAGAAAGCACTACAAAACAAAAAAAAAAAGGAAATAAAATATTTTATTTTCCTACCCAAAAATAAATGATAAAAGATAAAAACAAAGGAAAGAAGTAATACTTCCTTGTTTTTTTTTGGTTTTTTGGTCTACACTAAGTATTACAGTTTCATAGAACTAGTTTGTGAATGAAGATAAAGTGGTAAACTAGTATAGTCGAACCAAATAGTAGACTACTAGATTGTTTAAACTTGACTTAAAAATTTAACAAGCTTCAAAATTGTGTTCAAAGCTTGCTTTATTGAGCCAATATCAAGTAGTTTGTTTTTTTTTTAGAATCTAGTTATAAATCACGTATGTTAACTTATCGAGTCAAAGTCAAAAAATTAATGAGTTTCAAAAGATATTTTAACTTGATTTGTTTATATTAACAAATCAACCTCGACGAATTTTTAACAAATCGAAAGCTAGTCATTGGAGTTGAATTCGTTTCAAAATTCTAGATAATGTAGGTACAAACTTTCTTTTATCATCCTGTATAGTTGCTGATATGGTATGGCTTGATAAACAATATTTTCTCCATCAAAACGTAGAATTATTCCTCTGCAGTAATATGCATACATACATCCATACAAATATGATATATGGGTGGAGTTGAAATGGGGCAAATGTAGATTGACATGGTGAAATATTTCCTTATTGTGAGCTAAAACACTCAGCGCAATCAATCTAGCCCTCTTCTTGCTGCAGAATATTGATGAGAAGAGCCCCACCATGTCTTCAAAACGTTCTAGTAGTAGATTGTGAATGGACAAAACCAATTTGATGAGGTATACTGTATACTCTTGTTGGATGGTTGCTTTGTTCTTTGCAGCTATTAAATATGTAATTTGGTGACACATACTTTTGGTACTGCTGTAGTGATAATACCAATGGTTGGTAGGACCTGAAGAAGTCAATTCAATCGAATGTAATGGAACATCAGTAGGTGAAGTTTCGTACACACTATATTACTGCAATATTTTGTATTTTCTCAATATTTTTTTCTCTTTTAAACTTGTTCTGCTCAGTTTATTTAAATAGGTTAAATGTGAATTTTTTTTATTTAAAAAAAAAGTTAAATGCATGAACTAAAAACTCATAAAAAAATTTAAAATATTAAATTCCAGTTAAAAAAACTAGTTAAATAAGATGATCTAAACGAGCTTACCTACTTTATTTTATTTTATTTTATTTTTTTGTGGCTTTTCTTGGTCTGATTGTTTTATTCACATTGTGAGACCTATTCTCAATCAATCAGCACTTCTTCTTGTTCTTCTTCTTTTGTAAGTTATTCTCTCCTCTACTTCATCTAAATTGCTAAATAAGGAAGCCAATGACTCAACTCTCATCTCATTCGGGACTCATTTAATCATCCTTAATGACAAATCCATATATTGACATCCCCTAATGAAGTACACTAACTACACCCCATTGGGTGGGGCCACACACCGTTGGGTCCTATTCCTCCACATTAATTTCAAATGTATGCTTGATTGCTTCAAAGAAAAAGTCAGCCTGCTTTGATTATGCCCACCAAACTATGGAAGCTTTGATTTTTGTGTTATAACCTGCCTTGGTTTCACCTAACTCCATTGTTTACAGACCATATATGACATACCCATGTTCAAATATTAAGAACTAATTCAAATAAGAACCAATACAAAATTTCAATCAGACAGAAGTACTTAAGCAGAGATGCTGCAGATTGTGGGTGCATGCAGTAACTGCAATCCCAATTCACAAACCCAATCAATCTATGCATTGTTGCAGTCATCAATAATCAGAACAAAAACAGAGTCCAGCTAGTTTAAGTATAATTTAGTACCAATTTTAGAAAATGGGCTCATTCAAATCACATCTAGAGGTATATGGAGATATTCAATTGGTGATTGATAAGAAAAATTACTGTTTGGACATATCCAAAGCAGTACATATGCCACTTTAAAGACTCACTGTACCGTATATATAAATCTCATTTATTGGGTGTAAGCCTGTTAGGTATATATATAAATTGCTCAAGTAAATGCCTTCTATTAGCAAGAAAAATATTTTTTTCTTTTTTGAAAAAGTTTAGGTAGATGCTCTTTTCATTCATTTATGAGCATCTCATAAACATTTATAACCTGCTAAACTGGAGAGGCACAAGAGATAGTACATGTAGCCTATTAATGTAAGTTGAGGGCCCTTCTTCAAGTAAAGGATGAGCCTTTCCAATCAATCAAAACAGCATGGATACAAGTCACTCTCTAAAATTAAATGGTTTTGCCATTAATAATCAGGACCTTCTTAACAAGTTATAAAGGTTGTTTGTTTCCTTCAGAAATCTTTAAATTCTAACATGTACCCAGGAAGCTTATTTATTTATTATCTGGGGTGAAAGAAAAAGGATACCTCATATATCTGTATGTGAATTGCTTGAGTATATAGCAACTTTGCAATGGCATTCACATAAGATTCAACAAAAAAAGCTCATCTGGGTTTAACTATGATTTCAAGAGTTAAATATTGCCAGATATGTTAATAAAATTTTCAATTTGACTTTCTACGCTTTACAAGCTTCAGTACATTGGACCTTTCTGTGAACCAACCAACCAACATTGAATAGGAATAGCAGTTGGGAGTCTTTGATCAGAAACAACAGAAGCCACTTATTTTCTCTGAATTTTATCCAGAGAAAATGGGTTTTTAAAACTAGACATTAAACTATTCTGAGATGGTAGGCGTATACCTTTTATGGATTTTGACTATGGCTTCAAGAGTCAAATATATAATCAAAGATGTTCATAAATTATACAATTTGACTTTCCGAATTGTACAAGCTTCAGTCTGTGAACTAAATAACCATGAATAGCAGCTAGAGAGTATTGATGATCAGAAACAACAGAAGCCACTTATTTTTTATTTTTTTTCAATACTCTCTATATACGGCCACTGAACACACACTCAGAACATGATCTGATTGTTCTGAATTTGCACAGAGAAATTCACTGACATTAATCTCCTCTGAGATGGTAGGTATACACCTTTTATGGATTGAGAAAGAAATAAATTCCATTTATTATCTATTAGGTGTATAAATGGAATGCTTTAAATAGATCACATTAATCATTATTAGCTTTTTCATGAAGCAACCATAAAACACAACCTTTGACAAAGCTTTAGGTAGACGGCTCTTTTCAGTCATTTATAGGACACAACTAGTTTTTCGTGTTCAATATCACCATAACTTTATATAACCTACCAAAAACTGGAACTAAATCATCTGACCACTTGGGATTCGCGAGGTAAATGATGACCATATGCTAAGCAACAAGTTTCCTGAACACAAGTCACTGTCTGCAATTAATGAGTTTTACATTCACAGTCAGGGCATTATAGTTTTCATACAAAAGCAATCTTCAGAAACACTTTCAAGTCACAAGATGTAGTGAGGGAGCTAACAATCAAGAAAAACACATGCTACAGCCTATGTTTCAAAGAAAAGGGGGGAATTTGGTGTCCAAATACAATGGAGAACTCAACATAAAGTGGCATAGCAAAGTCCTTTTGAGATACTATCAGTAAGGCTTAGGAAAGCGTTGCATTTGTATACCATCAAGCCAAACATGCCCTAATACCAATTATTAAGCAACAAGCTGGACCAAAGAGAGCTTCAGGGTGTAGATAGTTGCTGTCTATGCTATACAATGATATAGAACATCAATACAATAGAGGCAGTTAGCGAAAAGATGGAGAGAAAAGCCATGAAAACTTTTATCTTAATTTGTAAGTTCTACTAGAGGAGACCAGCCCTTTTAAATGTATATACTCCCATTCTTTCACTTACAAACCTATCTTCTATCATTTACAAAAATCAGAATAATTGAATTCATCCGTGAAAGGGTTCTCATCAACTTCTCACATCGATATATTAAGATCAATCCGAGGTTTCTTCATTGCAATTGGTGACGGAACAATAGTATTGCACCGAGGGCACTTCGGGTTGTTCTTTGATATCAGCACGTAAAGCAGGCAACTTGGACAGCCAGCTGCAAAGGATGACGACGATTTCTCCTCGTAATTCAGTTTGGTTTCTCTGACTGAAGATGAAGAATTTGAAGGCGGGGAGGATGATTTCGACATTGATATTGACCTCTTCTTGATTGTTTCTTTCTCAGCTCTTTCAAGCGCAGATTTTACTTTATCTAGAGTGCATACACTTTGGTAATTCAAAGATGATGAAACAAGCTTTAGGTCTAAGCTGGTGTCATCAAAGAGGTTTAGTGGCTGTTTCGATGATGGAGGGAAGTTTAGGTCTTCAAACTTTGGAACTGTTTCATTGGACTGGTGCTTATGGTCTGATGACGAAGAGGATGTGTTTGGAGAGTTGCATCTTTGGATATAAACGTTTCCTGACTGTAATTCACGAAAATAAGAAAATCAAAATTAGAATATCAAGATACTATATCTACAAAATTTTAAGTAAACAAGGCATTAATTGCTAAAGAGAATACAGGATTAGTTGTTCTATTTCTGAGGAATTGAGAAGGATTGAGATTGACAAACAAAAAGCACCAAAATAAATGATCATATAAACAACTGCTAAAGATCTTCATATGCGATTTTAAGCTGCAGAGAATCTATGAATATGGTTAAATCAAGGTAAGCTGCATATGATCGAACACGCCATAACTATAATCAATAAATAGAAACTAAAGGAAATCAAAAGAACAAAATTCACGTAGATAAAAACAAAATACCTTCATAAAATACTGCTAATACTTACCTTAAAAAATCAAAATGATAAACAAAACTATAGACAAATCTTTTCCACAAAAGAAAATAAATAAAGAAGGGGAAATCATCTCGCAATCAATGAATTCATAAAATTGCAAAAAGAAACACAATTTTCTTGTCATTTAATCTGTTTAGATCTTATCCCAAAATAAATAAATAAATCAACAAATACAAGTAATTAAGAGACCCCACTAAAATACATTAAATATGGATTGTTCTGCTCATACGGGATACTCCTGCATACATTTAGATAGGCACACAGATAGAAAACAGAGAGGTACAAGAAGAGATCAATGAGGGGAAGCTGACATACTAATGATGATATTGAAGGGTCTTCGTTGAGGATTTCATCCCAGCAGTGAATAAATGAGTGCAACAAATTATTGTAAAAACACATATCATCACGATATTACTTAACATAAATGCTGCTGATTTATTTCGCAATTGAGTAAAAAATAAAAAATTTAAATTTGGAAAGAATATGAGACAAATTAAGTGTGCAATCGATTAAATTCGTTAAATGTTATAAAGAGAGAATCCGAAGAACAAACATCCAGAATTAAATACAATAATAATAACAATAATAATAATAATAATAAATATCAGAGGAGAAGCAGAGCAAAGCAAATAATTGGAATAATCTATACCAATTTTGAAACCAAAACCCAGTGTTCAACCGTGAATTTGGGCTCACAAAGATTATTTACTTTTTTCTTTTGTAATTTTCTCATAGGGTATCAAGCAACCAATATAGCACACAAAGTTCAAAATTTTCCTTTCTTTTTTTTCTTTCCCTGGTCCTCGGGTTTCGCAATAACCAAACACGAAAATCAAAAATCTAAGTGGATGATGACAACAACCATACCTTCAAGTCGAGACGCTTTTCCCAGCCAGTGGGGACCTGCAAGTCGAGGTCCAATTCTTTGGAATCGAGCGTGCAACACCCACCAAGCAAGTCCTGAGTAATCAGAACCGCCGATTTCCCACCACCCCCTGACTCGCTCACCCCCTGCTGATCCTCCTTGTACCCGTTCATTATCCGAACCAGAGAGCTTACGTCAGCCGCCATTTCCACAGAGAGAGAGAGAGAGAGGACTTGGAAAATTGGATGAAGATGGAGCGAGAGAGAGCTTTGCTGGGTTTGGATTAAAGGTAGAGAGAGCAATATGAGTAAATGGAGTTCCGTTATAGGGGTGTATATATAGAAGATAATTATGGGTACTATATTTGATTATATATGCAAAAAATTAAATGGTAATTAATGAGGGGCTTTGAAAGAGTTAAATGAGGAGGGGGAAGAATTCAAGGAAAGGAGGAAAGCGAGGTGGGGACCCAATCAGTAATGGCGGCATTAAATGCTAGGGTGGAAAGAGGAATGCTAGTGGACAGCTGTTCTTTAATAATGGTATAAATAATAGTCCTTTAGCTTTCTACATACCTAAGCTAAAAGCCAAATCATTAATGAAAGGTTAAAAAAAACAAAAAATTTTGAGCTCTTTTTTAAATTGAGTTATACCCACCTCTATTTGCCCTCATTTCTCTCTTTGGGACCCCTAAAATTGTTTTTTTGCATTTTGACTTGTAGTAGGCCATTTATAGCGGCTTGACATTGGCATTTGGCATGAGCTTGGAATTGTTGTTTAGTTTTGATGCATTTATTTTGGAACTTAATTGGTTGCAACATGGTTGGGTTGACAGCAACATCTTGCTTAAATTATAAATGAATTAAGACTCATACCCACCCCTGATGGGGTATGATAGTAAAACCAATTATGATTTTGTTGCACGATGGCCAAAATTTCTATTAAAATCAACTTAGCAAATAGCAACGATCATAGGACATGTTTGTTTTGTGGGATAAGACTTAAGTATTAGATTGTTAATCTGGTAGTCTTACGCTCAGTCTAATCTTGCATTTGTTTCTATAAAAGAGGATTGAGATAATTTAATTGGAGCGTGTCTTTCATACCGCATACGTAATATTATATAATTTTATGGTGGAGATGGAATAACTTAATGTGGTAATCATAGAACTAAATCGCGGTTGCGGACATAGACGCGGACGCGGTCGCGGTGTAACGGACACGGATGTCGCGGACATTACGTAACGGGATGCGGGCATCGAAGTCGTGAATTTTTTTTTTTTAAATTAGCAAATTTTATTAAAATTTATAACTATGTACGTTTTAACTTAAAAAAATTTATGTTATAAATTTTAATTAATTTTGAGCATGTTTGATGACTAAATATGATATCTAATAGGCCACAGTATAAAAGAATAACCTTATCCTTAAGTTGTATGACATGTTCATAAGTCTATAAATATTTATTTAGGCCAATAAAAATAATTAGATAAACTCATGGTGCAATACAAAAGTCCAATTGAAGAGTTGCAAGAGGCTCATGCGCAAGTTATGCTCTTACCAAACAGTGAATAACCCTGACACTTATAGTTACAAACCCACGTGAAGTAAATATTTTACAATCACTTTCTCAATTTTGAAACACAACACGAGGTCATGCCTGATGAAATACTCCACTAAAACTTGAAATTTTATTTTGCATAGAAATCTGAGTTGTTCTTCCTCTTAAGCTCCGGCGAGTACAGGTAATCACCTCCTCCCCCTCTTCTCCTTTTTCTGCTACTGCCGCCACCGCCTTGCAGCTGCTGCTGCTTCTCCTCTCGTCGTCGTCGTCGTCGTCCTCCTCCTCCTCCTCCTCCTTCTTTTTCTTCTTCTTCTTCACTGCGACGACTACTATTACGGTCTGTAACGACTTTTACGCTAATCGTAACGACGTTCCAATTTCTCCGTTACAAAACGCCTGTAACCGACTTGATATCTGTCGTTGTTGTTACGGAACGGCCGTTACGACCGTTTTTTAGTTCTATGGTGGTAATTCATGTTTCAAGACTAAATAACAAAATTACTATACGATGGAATAGTAACCCAAGGATTATTGTACCGAAATTAGTTATTATCTCTTGTCTCATCTCTCAAAATAGACATTACCATAATAGACTTCATCTTTTTTTAATTATAATGCCAAACTATTATTATTTACATATTTAGAGTTAAAAACATAGAACTATAAATTGAAACATATAACTTGCTCTATGTAAAGCAATAATTTCATTAGGTCATCATTCAACTAGACACTTAATTCAATCTCAACGACACCCTATTTTGGGCTGAAGCTATCCACCGTACAACTCTATTAGTTAATGTAAACATTTGGAATAAACATGGCCCGTGAGGGCCTTAGGCGACATTGATGGACTAAATGGTAGGTTTGCTTCACGGGATAAAATTGTAGAATTGGACAAGCAAATTCGTGTTTCACCTCATACATATTTTTTGGACATGACATTTTTATATTGTAATTATTGAATTAAATAATCTATTAATCTTACGGGATGATGAGATATGCAATTTAAGAATTTGGAATTAAAATCCAAATTACAAATTACCATCCACCGAATTTATAATTCCAAAATTTAATATCTGATATTAGTTGTTGCTTTATTCTATCCTGTGTACCAAAAGTGACAATTTTTTAAAGGGTTCTTTTCACCATAAAATGACTTTTTTCAGGAGTTTTATGATTGTCCAGGGGCATGAATGCAAATAACTCATCAATATGAAGATGAATACTTTCTCTCTCTCTTTAAATGACAATGCATGGGATGGTACAAATGTACAATGTCCATTGTGAAAGAGAGATTTTCCATATTTCTTTAGTAGAAGTAATATATTTTGCTTGGGCAGCAAATGCAAGTAATTAAAGATTGCTGTAAAGCTATTGAATTCAACATTTATTATTGTCAATCTTCCCTCATGCTGACCGCACCTTACATGCATCTTACATCTTTCTTATAATTCGTTAAAATTTGAGACTATTTACAGCAACATCTTGAATTATGATTTAATATCGCTAAATCTCTAAATTTTAAAAAGTGATATATTGACCCCTAAATTTTAAAACGTGACAAATTGATCTCTTAAACTACTAAGTTGTATCAATCAATACCTTTTACTAGCAAATCATCAAAAAATAGATGAAAAAATATTATGTGATATGCACATATTCAAAAAAGTTTAATTTTATTCTTAAATTTGCCTTCCCTTATTATAATAATTCTCTAATGACTAAAATACTCTTTGAAAATGGTGTGTAAATACATGGGCAATTCAAGAAAATTTTAGTCATTGACAATTATTACAAAAAGAGAAGTTCAATTTTGGCATAAAATCATACTCTTACGGACATGTGCAAGTCGCATGACAATTTTTCATCCACTTTCATAACAAATTGCTCAATATACTGCTAATAAAGGTGTTGATTGATACAAATTAATAGTTTAATGTGTTAATGTATTACGTTTTAGAGTTTAAGAGATTTAGTAATACTGAGTTATAGTTTAAAAGATATAGTTGTAATTAACCCGAAATTTTATAAAGCTGCATTTTCAAAGGCTCTTTAAAATAACCTTTTTAGCCATTTTAAGATAGTCAAAACTCAAAAATTGCCTTTTAATAGGCCCTTGATTTTGGAGAGCCTCCATTTCTCAATATCTTTTATCACTCTTAGACGCAAGACTGTAAGACTCATCATTAACAAATTAATATGAGCCATATTAACTTGTGTCTAGGAGTGGAAAAAAGAATTGAAAATTGAGATTAGATATAGTATTTTAATTTTTTATTTTATTTTATGGATCTTTCCTCTTCTCTCTACTCTTTTTATCATGTTTTCTTAAAGTGTGTATTAAAAAAAATAATAGTATATAAAATGGCTAGCTAAAATAGAGAGCAATGTTTGAGTATTTATTACAAAGTGGCTAGCTAAAATATATTTTAAATATATTTCAACTAGTTATTTTAAAAAGTACTGTTGGAGATGCTGTAACAAGTTAAACATGCATTATATACTATACAAATATGTTGTTATATACTTAATATATACCCTAAGAGCACATGTTAGTGTTGTCTTTATAAAAGGTAAATGCTAACAAAATTAAATTAAATTAATGAAGTGATGGAAGACACAACATATATAGGCAGTTGGGGGACCATCCTCAATTATAATGTCTCTTTCGGTTTTGTCCAAAAAACTGAGTTGGTTAAATAGATACATCATTCTTCCCTAATAGACAAATAAACATAAAGTATAAGAGTTTAATCCACTTAAGTACAACACATCTTTTTTATAGTACAACAAAAAAAAACCCAAGACTAATGAATAAGTATTGCATTTGGAGCCTCCTTGTGTAATAAAATTATACCAGATCAAAATTAGACTTTAATAATAATTGTACTCTGTTGAATAATCAATGCGTTCTCTATAATAAAAATACCTTTATCGGTCTTTTGGCTAATGTATTTGTAGTATTTTTACCAATCTTTCTCTCCCTCTTTTTTGTTTGGAAAAAGAAAATAAAAAATAAATTTTTTTGAAAAATATGTGCTCTAATCTAACTACTAATTTCTTTTTATGGCACTGTAACTTCTAATAAATATATTTTTTTTGGAATTTTATCCATTTTTATTTTATTTTATTTTATTCTTGGAAGTGTTATTAATTTGGTTCATATTCGAACCACTTTTGAAACAAATGGGCTTTGGAGCCAGGTCTGTCCTTGCCTGAGTTGAAAAACTTGGAGGCCCAACCCAATAAGAGAAACCTTGAAAAGAAGCCCTGGGTGGAGTAAGTTGACCTTTTTTTTTTTTTTTTTTTTTACTTTATACTTTTGATGCTAAATTTTTATTTCATGAAATAATGGGATCATGATCACGACGAATGCTTAGACGGTGAATCAACTTTTGATATGCCGAGTAGGAAAACAATGTTTGGATTACGATTTAGGAAACTGAACCTTACATTTGTGAAAGATAAAGGAAAGAAAAAAATATAAAAAAAATTAAAATAAACTTACTAAAAATATATTTTGCATTTATTTACTTGTATAAATAAATAAAACATAAGTGATTTTATTTTTCTTCCGTTTTACAAGTTAAAGTTTAAAAAATAGCATTAGTCAATTGGACTTGCGGGTATTAAAAAAAAAGTTATAAACACTTCGGACTGAGGGAAAAAAAAGAAAAAAGGAAACAAAAAAAAAAAAGAGGACAAAAAAATTTCGGACTCTCAATGCTCTGCGCCACGAAATAAATTCCAATATGCTCCATATATAAATGCCGTAGCGTTGTTGATGTCACGTCTCTCTCTCTCTCTACAAAGTCCCTACTCTCTCTGTTCTGTTCTCAAGTGTGAAAAATAAACATGCAGATCTTCGTGAAAACCCTAACCGGAAAGACCATCACTCTCGAAGTCGAGAGCAGCGACACCATCGACAATGTCAAGGCCAAGATTCAGGTCTATCTCCTCTCCCTTTTTCCGTATACATTTATATATATACACATATAAGCATAACCACCGAACTGTTATGATTCAATCTTTTATTGCAATTTAGGGCTTTGGTTATTGGCTTCGTATATTATTGATTTCATCGATTTTTTTTTCCTTTCCTGTTTCAGTTTTAACCAAAAACGTTATTTCCTTCGTTTATCGTTGATTCGAGGGCTTTGCTGAATCTAGGGTTTCTGAAAGAGTTTTTAGTGTTTTTGATTGCTTCCTGGAATTTATTGGGGTTTCTAGTTGCTCCTTTATATGGTTTTGTCCTGTGCCCAGAAACACGGCTACAGTTCCCCGCGAGTGTACGTATATACACTTAGCTTAATGTTAACTAAGGGTTTTGATTCTTTTTAATATCTTATTAATGCTTCTTGTTATAGCGGTTAGTATTATTTTAGTACTCTATGTAATTGTAAAGATTATGTCCTTTTGATGGTAAAATTTGTTTTTTTGCTTTATTCTTTTTTTTTTTTTGTTTCCCTGAGCAACATTGATTCGTGAATAGAGTGACCCGCCTGATGGTGTTCTTGGTAATGGTTTCCTATTCTCCTGAGTAAATCCAATTCTAGATGAAACTCTTTGTATTTGTTCACATTAAGCAAAGGTATATGTAAACGAACAATATTGTAATGGTTAGAGACTCCAACTGCACCGCCCATACTAATTACACTCAAACTACCTCCACAGATTTAACTGAAATGGCACATTGATAGAACCACAACTACACAACTGTACATCCCTCCTTTGTATAGGAGATAAGCAGTTCATCTCAGATGAACTGATTGATTTGTTAACTTTACCTGCCGAGGCCACTTGTTTCTACATCATGCCCCAAAAATTCTTAAAAGTAACTCGAACACAAACTCTCATGCCACCAAAATTCTTAAAAGTAACTGCTTGACTTAACTTGTTGCCCTAAAAAATGTTTCAACATTGTCAAAGCTTGCGCTGTTGGCAAGTCAAGAAAGGCCATTACTTTATTTGACTCCATTGGCCTAAAATACTATTTGAGCTCAGGTTGATTTTCTTGCATCAAAAGTCAATTCAAGCTTGAAGAACTTAGTTTGTTTACATATCATGTAACACCCACATAGGTTCTTGAAATTAAGAATCATATTTCCTTCTTTGGAGATAATGAATAGTGCGTATAATGAGAAGGAATGACAAGGGAGAGAAGTATTCCATGAAATAAACAGGGATAACAAACATGAGAGAAATAGAGAAAAGAAGATAAGATGAGAGCCGAAAAGACAAGGGAATAGAATAGATAGGTTGGGGCAGGTTTTTAGATAGGAGAGAAGAGTTCCCAGGAAGAGTTAAATGATAGGGGAAGGCAGAAGATAGAATGATTTTAACTCGTGGTATCTACTGTGTATGAGTTGCAGTCGCAGCGTGTTACAGTAGTGGGAGCACTAGCCAATGTGTAGCAGGAATTGAAAATCGAAATCATGAATTTTTTTTTGAGGAAAATATAAAAAAACTCATTAACAAGCATGTTCTGATTTTTTTGGTCATAATTTGGATATTTGTAATAGATGATAATCAACATTGTAGCAGCTAGAAAATACTTTATAAATGATAATTGAATTATATGAGGGTTTTAAGGCCAAAATGTTGGAGAGTTTCATTTAGTAAAGGAATTTCACTGTCTAGAATAATTAGAAATTCTACTAGAATAAAAAAATAAAGCAAGCTTAAGCCAATATTTGTTAGTACTTGGTAGTTGGTTACATGCTTATACTAACATCAATTTCTGTTTAATTCCTAAATTCACTAGCCACACCCAAAAGGAACGGCATGGTGAATCTTGTGCTGTAATTGTTTCTCCATATTACTTTTTGTGTGTTTTGTACGCAAGAGAAGTGCTTTTATGTCTGGATAGTGCATATATGTTTCATGCTTGGTTGTGCGTTTACGTTTTTCTTACCAAGCTTCTTAAGCCCTTAGTGGTATTTGGTTTTGTCTAACCTTTTGGGAATTGAGAGATTTATGTTTTAGGCTGAACTTGTGCACTTATTTGTCTTTTGTGTGGGAGACGTTTACTGGATTGTGGCTCAAGTTTCATTGTATAATCTCTATTTTTTACTAATGAAACTATTCATTTAGCAAAAAAACGAAAATAAATAAATAATTACTTGTCAAATTGTATATTGTTATTTTAACCAAATGACAAATTTCTAGATTACAATGACATTACATAATTATAAAATTAATTGTTTAAGGAATAAAACATTTTCATACGAAATATTGGAGAAAAAGAAAAAATAAATTTATCTACTGTATCAGTGCCTATAATAGCTGTTTGAGCCAATATGGTATCATAAGGGTGCCATATCGGTTTATTAATCGCTGATACATTAGTATGTATCCGTAATGGTAGGGCAAAAAAACTGACATGTAAGGGTATGGGCGAATATTTAGAACTTCGGAAGATGGTTAAAATAGAACAAAGAGGAAGTCATGTAGGAGGGAATGAAGAAATAGAATTTGAACGAAATATGAACTAATCATTAGTCTCATCTATTATTGGAGGCTTCCCAAGTTTTAGATAAAGGTGGCCTTTTTGAAGAGTTAAGTGAGCGGGAAAGAGAGAAGATAGTTAAAAGAGAACAGAGAACATAGGAGGTCTGCCATCAACAAAACCCCCTGCCCCCCCACGCCGGGGCCCGGGGGGGAGAGAGGGGGGGGGGGGGGGGGGGGGGGGGGGAAGATTATTATTGGAGCCTGGAGGCTTCCCAAGTTTTAGATGAAGGTGGCCTGTTTTTTAGGCTCTATGAAACCCTAAATGCAACTATAAACATTCTAAAACATATCCTCACCAATAGAATAACATATGGAATCCTAAATTGGATTCAAAATCCACAGAAACTCCCTAGGAAGTTAGACTAAAGCAGAACTGATTTTAAGATTCCTAAATGGACAAATTACTAACATATATCAATCGATACTTCAACTTCTCTTGAGTCTTGCACCTATGGGTGTCCATCAAATAAGAAATATGGGGCTCTATTTTTTTTTTTTCTCCTCCTAAGTGATTTTTAAGTTCAGTACTATAGTTCTTCAAGGTCTTGTTTTGTGTTGATTTTTGGCCTTGGATAGTTCTACTTCTATCATGATTTGGCATATGATTCTTGTTGATTCTTTGATTACCACTTTGGGAGTCTCAAAATTAGTTTCTTTAATGCTTTACCAAATACAAAACAACTGTTGGTTTTTGCATTGCTACAGAGTTATAGCATTGGCTGGTTTGTTCCTGCTAATGTAAGTCACCTATTCATACCTAGCTTGGGTTATACATTCCTAATTGCCCTTTGTGCTTAATGTAGAGTTTTGTTTAGTACTTGCATATATCATAATCCATACAGTAGTTTTTTACGTGTGTGGAATCAAAATAATTGGTTGATTTTTGCTTTCTTTATGTGATTTTTCCAATGCTCTACCCTACACCCCCCCCCCCCCCCCCCCCTAAAAAAAAAGAGGGGTCCCCATCTTGTACCTCCCTGCTGTGTGGTTCTTTATGGTAGGATATGGAGTTTGTCTGGGCTATTCAACCTTTCTTAATGTTCTTCCAGGAGGTGCTGTGTTTGTGTTTAGTTAGAGCCTAAGGTTGTGTGTGTTATCAGGACAAGGAAGGTATCCCGCCAGATCAACAGAGATTGATTTTTGCTGGCAAACAATTGGAAGATGGCCGAACTCTTGCAGACTACAACATCCAGAAGGAGTCAACACTTCATCTAGTTTTGAGGCTTAGAGGTGGAACTATGATTAAGGTGAAGACCCTCACTGGAAAAGAAATTGAAATTGATATTGAACCAACTGATACCATTGACCGGATAAAGGAAAGGGTCGAGGAGAAAGAAGGAATTCCTCCAGTGCAGCAAAGGTTTGTACGATCTCTTAGACTTTAATTAAACTTAATGTTTTCTTACATGATTCAGTGCAGTTTTATCTTCACACGATTTGGTGGCAGGATTTTTGTCCTAGGATTATTGATGGAAAAGCTTTAGTTATGGATAAATAATTAGATTTCACATGATCGAAACTGATTATTCCACTGCTTGCATGCTTTTAGTTATTGTTAAGCACAAAGAAATTTGCTGCTCCTTTTCTTCCTGAGCGCAACATTTTTTGTGTGGTTATTCTAGAATAATATTGATTGTTTCACTTTTTAATGTGTCCTCTGTCTACAGGCTTATTTATGCTGGAAAGCAGCTTGGAGATGACAAAACAGCTAAAGATTATAATATTGAGGGAGGCTCTGTACTTCATCTTGTTCTTGCACTTAGGGGTGGTAGTCTCTAAATAATGTTTCTGATGTTAGACAAATGAACATGTTTGGCTTTTATTACATACTAGTACGTTATGAATGGCTGAGCTGTATGTACTGTGTGGGAAAACCAGAAAACTTGTGGGAAAAGATATTATAATCAGTTGCTGCCCTGGACATAACGCTTCATTGTGTGCCCATATGTCATGGTGAATTGATTTTATGCAGGCTTCGTTCCGTCTTTTGAGTTGAACTGCCTTTTTGTGGATTGCTTATGTCATGAAATCAAGTTTTAATTAATTGTGAATTTATGAATTATACACAGACAGCTTCGGTATTATTGGGGACGTGTAAAACCTAGTGAAAGCGCAGATTCCTCTGCTTATTTTGAGCTCTATCTTTTTGTTTGGTGGCTAGTGGGGCCCAGATGCATTCCAGTTCCATGTTTGGAAAATGGAGAGTATGTTGGGGTGAGTTTAGTTTACTTTACCCAGCTACGTCTGAATAATTTTCAAAGCGAATTGATCTTATTGTTGCTTGGTTTAATTACTGGGATTATTACTTTGTTTCTTGGGCTGTGAATCTGTGCTGCAAGATGGACTGAAGTATAGCCCCATGCCATACAACAGGCGGAAGATGGGAGAGTACCTATTTTTGTGTAAGGGCTTCCAACTCCCATCTTTGAGTTTATCAATATTTGCATTGAATCTGTTGATGCTGCTTAAACAGCAGTTGGGGCGGGCTTATAAAATTATGGGTTCTGGGAAGTGTCTTTGCAAGTGGAAAGAGGAAGTGTACGTGTTGCCTTCGGTTGTCCTGAGGATAAATGGTCTTATGTATCATTCTAAGTTTGAGAGACGACTAAGGCCTGCTTTGGTAGGGTATTTTAGCCAAGCTTTTTTGGGTGGATTTGTTTTTGTTTTTAAGCAAGAAAAAAAAAAAAATCGCGAATTGAAAAATATTTCAATGATCAATGTATGGCACATTAATAAGCCACAAATCATGCCATTTTGCCCATTGCTTACCGACGTTATAGTAGAATCATCAGCCAATTACGTTCAGTGTGTACGTGTTACGAAATATTGAATTTAAGCTTAAGGAAAACCCTAGAAGCCATTGACAGAGGAGACATGCCTGCCACCGTCCTAATCAAGAGTACTAGTTATTATAATCATTGGATTCAATTGAAAAATGAAAGGCATGGATTAGCCTCCGATTAAAATCAAAGATTCAGTTGGCTGTGGCATTGTGCCTACATACATTGAAATTTGTGCCTAATTACTAAAGTAAAACCATTTGACGTCCCTTTGTCAAACTTGAACTCTTAAAAATCAAATTCTACACTCCCTCTGCGTGTTGAACCAAAAAGGGTACACTTCCATCCATACCTGTCCAATAGTGATAGATTCATCCAGTTGAAAGAGCACCACTTGGCACCACACCCAGTCTCGCATAAGACACACGTCATGCACATGTAATTATCTTCCCTCTCTCCTCACTCTCTCTCTAAACTGGTATGTATAGTCATAGAAAAGTCATCCATGGTTAGTGAAGCTCTACTAACCCAAAAGGATGAAGATGTCAAAATTAGGTATCAAATGGTAAAAGCCTTTAAACGTTTGGTTTCCCTAACTGATGACTTAGGGAGAGATTAATTGATATAATATGTGATGCGCATTTAATCAGGTTGGACTTAAAGAGTCTGGTAGGATTGCATGGTGCATGGGTTTGTCATAAATAAATAAATATATATATATATATATATAATTATATATATACACACACGTATAAGGTGGGTGTCACTGCTTTATAATATTCAAAGGGCACTAACTTGGGCGGGTGACCTAAATCAATAGACTCGGTACAATTTTCCTGTCACTCTGTGGTGCTTTCACATGGACATGGCCGCAACCTTGGACATGCACGCCATGAATCTCACAACATTCCACTTGCTTATCAAGAAAGCAATCACATTAATCAATCTCTAAAAGAATATTTAGACAGTGAAAATCATTCTCTGCGTGAAATGTACACATAGACTATAGAGGCTAGGCCACATAACAGAGGTAACTGTCCTTGTTGTCTTCTATGAAACTAGAGGATAGGCCCCATAACAGAGGTAACTGTTCTTGTAACAAAAAACTCTGATAATCCTGGTATAATAAACTTATAGAGACTTTAGTACTTGCATTAAAATTAACTGATTGAAAATATTCTATAATTCAAACCAGAAAGTTAAGGTTAGGAGAATAATTTTGATCACACAATAGTAAGATAAAAATTGAAGGTAGTTGTCATTATGGATTGCCCTATCTCAGATCATCTGAGATGACTCTATTAATTGATTGTAGTTGTCATTTTGGTTCCTTTTTCTTCTTTGATTTGGAATAAAGAAGGCAACAGTAATAATAATTTTCTACATATTGCCATTATCTCCAAGGAGATATATTACTATAAGAGGAAAATTCTTTTTCCACAGACGAAATTCCTCTGAGGAATAAATTTGATGACAATGGTTGGTAGACTACACACATCCTTTTGGCCTATGCTTTCATCAATAGTTGGAATTTGGAAATCACCGAATAGGTACATAGTGTTAGTCATGATTTGTCTGGTTGCACAAGATGTTGAAAAGTATGAATTTGCCTATTATATGATCCATGCATGTTAGAAGGCATGAATTGTGGCTTAGCGCTATTTGCTTTGTTTCCTCTACCATTAACACAAACAGTGTCTTCAAACGAGCAAATCCCTAAGAAGATATCTAACTCAAATATGTATTCCCTAGAGGCCTTCTTATATGAAAGAAAAATTTAATCCCACTTCAATCTCTCTCTTGATCCTCTAACCATCGCTTATCCAGTACCAGATTTGTTACATAAATATCGTTACCTTTTTTATTTGATTGCTTAATTTAATTTGGTTGTTGTTAATCAGTTTGTTTAATTTAAAAGACGACGGGATCATTTTTTTAGATTCAAGCAAAATATTCATTTGGAAAAAAATAAATAATTTATTGGTGAAGTGCCAAAATATAGGTGTGGACTTTGGGGTAATTTTTTAGTTGTATTTTCTTTTAAAAAAAAAAAAGAAAAAGAATATAATGCAGTTTGGGGTTCACTATACTAGAATTGCAAATGATGTCATAGGTATTCAAAGCAACGGCTCTGATTAGTCCCATGTTGACTAATACGGTAACGATCGTCGGTTATTGCATAATCAGTAAGAATTAAATAATGAATTGATTTGGTCAACCAAGCTACAAGTATGTTATCTACCAATTAGTCTGGCTACCAAACTTGGATAGAATGTAACAATTCAAGACAGTGAATAAAAAATACTGATTTATAGAGTCCACAGGCATTTGTGTAATCTTTTTCAAATATTTTTTTTTCCTATTTTTTACTGGGTAGACGATCCTGTGGCATGACCCTTGTTGCGTAGTCTCTCTCTCTCTCTCTCTCTCTCTCGCTCTCTATATCTGTATATATAGAGACGGGCTGCTGTGGGAGGGAAACCACCATGTGAGTGTAGAGGATAGGAGCTTAGGGTGGTGGTCTCTCTGTACATAGAAGAGAGTAGTCTTAATTAATAGGTGATCGATTTGGGGGTGTGAGACTCGAGAGAGAGAGAGAGAGAGAGAGATGGGTAGAGGACGTGCGCCTTGTTGTGATAAGAGTAAGGTGAAGAGGGGTCCATGGAGCCCTGCGGAGGACTTGAGGCTCATCACTTTCATTCAGAAACATGGTCATGGCAACTGGCGGTCTCTCCCTAAACAAGCTGGTCTCTCTCTCTCTCTCTCTCTCTCTCTCTCTCTCTCTCTCTCTCTCTCTCTCTCTCTCTCTCTCTCTCTCTATATATATATATATGTATGTATGTATATCGCGTGTGTATTTTGTTGCTGCAAGAGTATCCGTAGGACATTCTTGATGCATTATACATATTATTTTTCTTCCCCGTTATTTTGATCAGACCGCTCTTAGAAACATGAAAAAAAAGATTTTTTTTTTGCATATGCAACTTAATTACAGTGATTCTCAATAATTTTAAGTTGCTGGATATTCATTTTTTAAAGTTGAATTTTATGTGCACCATATTGCAGAGAAATAGATATATATATACACTCCACTTTCATTATTCATGTCTCGGTCATTACAGGCAATATGTAATTACCGGCTATTCATTTTTTGAAATTCCGAGAATGAGGATGACATTTCTACATGTTATTCAATCTATATTGAATCTAAGCAAATGCCAAAATGAGTATCCATTTACACCACTATTGCTACCATCCAATCCTCATGTCAGTGCATGACAGAAAATCACCTGAATTTAAGGCATTAACAATCTTTTATACCATTCTGTATAGAATATCAGCCTAGACTTTTCTTCCCCATTTAGATTAAAAATTATATATGTTCACGTAGGGATATATATATATATATATATTTTTTTTTGTTTTTGGTTAAGTTCTCCTTACGTTTCCGAAGAAATCTCTTTATAGCACTTTCCATTTAGGTCTGGTACGGAGCATGTTTTCCTTTTCCTTGTCTGCTAGAGAAAATGTTTTTAATTTACTACCTATTATACCTGTCATTCCAGCTAAATACATAGGCAATTTAGTGATTAATTCCTCCTATGGTTTTACTGGAAGCATTGAAGCCCCTGATTGGCAAGATGCCTAATTAAGAAATTAATTGATAAAAATCCACTTTATATCCCACTACACGCATTGGACTTGTAGCTATAGTTGACCACAGACGTCACATTAGAAAATATGGTGAACTGCTCTGACTTTGTGAGTCTTCGATTCTAATATTCATGCCTAGTTTGTTTTTGTTTTTGTTTTTGCTTTTGATTCATGCAATTCAAAGACAAAGACAAGAGAGAAAAAAAGTGAAAGAAATGACAGGAGGTGCCTAAACTGCACGAATTTTTCAAAGCACTAAATCTTGAAAATCATATAAAATTATTGCATTGAAAAAGAAATGTGGACTGAAGAAGAGAATCAAATGTTAAGCACGTGTGGCCCAAGGCGGCGAGCTTCGTATTTTCTTGCTAAAATCGTTTTCGCAAGACTACAGATCAATAAGACAATAACTTTCAGCTTCAGAAGTTGTTGGACGGTAGATATTTGTAGGTCCAACTAAAGAAATAAGCATATATATAATAAGAAAAATGATATTTTTTCAGAATTTGTATACACAAATTTGTATCAAAATAATGTGACAATGACAATTTTATAAATAATAAATATTTATGTGAGTTTTTTGTTTTAAAGTGATAGTCATACAGTTTAGTCACATCATTATAGTGATAAATTCTGTATGATTTTTCTGGTTATATAACATGACCCATATAATAATAATAACATGGTCCATATTTCTCTGCTGTTGATTGGGATATATATCAATTGTATACGTAAATCTCTGTTGACATAATTTGCCTAATTTTGTTGTTTTTATAGGGTTGTTGCGATGCGGAAAGAGTTGTCGTTTGAGGTGGATTAATTACCTAAGGCCTGACGTAAAGCGAGGGAACTTCAACAAAGAAGAACAGGAAACCATAATTAAGCTACATCAGTCCTTGGGAAACAAGTATGTAGCTAGCTAGCTAGCTAGGACCCTGAATAAAATTGTATATCTTCTTCAAACTACTATGTTTCTTCAAGGCAATTAACTTAAATCTTTATAATGAATGGATTGCAGGTGGTCAAAAATTGCATCTTATTTACCGGGAAGAACTGATAATGAGATTAAGAACGTGTGGAATACACATCTGAAGAAAAGAGTGGTTAAGAAAGATAAAGATGGTGAAACCAAGGAGTTTTCAAGGATGACCTCTTCCTCTTCCCGCTCTTCTTCAACTAGTTCACTAATGTCCTCCTATGGAAATGAAGATATAGGAGAGGGGCTCAAGGATCAAGGAGGTCTGGCCAAGACTAGGCCTGATCATGAAGTACTATGCAAAGAGAAGAAACAAGATGAACCGAAAGAAGCATCAACTACTACTTCCTCCATTTCTTCTTATGCATCGGATTACTCAAACTCCGGTGGAGTTATTGATGATCCAATGCCAAAGGAAGAAGTGGGTTCCTTGTTTAATTTTGGAGGACCTTGTGAGTTCGATAAAGCAGCATATGAAGTGATCAAAAACAACCAGATCAGTGGTGTTAATTCAGATGATCAAGTGATTGAAATTCCCTTGGAGTCTGATATTGATTTCTGGGACATGTTGGATAACTTGGATTATACTGTCCAGTCCAGTGAATGCCAGCAACCACAGGAGTTTGAGGCTTCCCAAAGTTCAAACTTTGGAAAAGAATGTGAACATAGGGAAATTGAATGTAGGGAGTGGTTGAAACACTTGGAAATGGAGCTTGGACTAGAGGCAACTAGTGATGGCGGTCACAATTCAGCAAAAGAGGTAGCTGCTGGACAATTAGGCATTGAGAAGATGATGATGAAGACGTTGAGGACAGAAATTGATCATGCCAAGTGCTATTTTCCGACGTGGCCCTCTCCATCTCAAAATTTTGGGATCTAACTTCTCAAATGATTGGCTCTTACATTTTGCACCTGTCAGAATCGACCATTTTAACTTGAGAGCATCTAGCATCAGTCGCTAATTGATACTGGACACATCAGCTAGGGTCTACTAACTTGTGATGTCATGCTAATGTGTCTAGTATCAGTTGGCGACTGAGCATCAATTATGACTGATACTAAAATTTTCCTTTTAACTCTATACAATGTTGTACTTTAGAGTAGGTGTATATATAAAATATTATATATATTCTCGCACGTAACCAATGTAGAAAATCAAAAGGTCTTTATCATGTATGATGAAGTTGGGGTCCTTCCTTCTAAGTTGGTATGAAAATCCAATCCAATGTAGACTACCAAACACGATTATGGATTTTGGGATAATTCAAGTGTTTGAATGTATCAAAATTTGCTAGTGGGTAGGTGCTTTCCCCCTCCACTTTCTACCACAAACAATTGGAGAAATAGTCTTCATGTGTCCCCACGTAATGGAGAATGAGAGCAATACATGAACTGGAAAGTACAAATTAAAGCTGAAGTTGGTGGATGGATGTGGATCGACGTACCGGGTGGGTCCAAATCAGAATCATCAATGTGTCCTTTTTTAACATCTCATCGTCTAATTAAATAACTGGCTGTACAGAAAAGAATGACGAATCACAAAGGAAATTTACTCCGGTAAGGTATAAATTCAAAAAAGTCCTCACAGTTAAAAGCACATGTGTCAACAATTTTGTCCATTGAACTATTTTCGTGACAACAACATTGTAATATATTCAGAATTTGATTTTGATTTACTGAAAATGTAAATCGGGCATCAAAATGCGAAAAATATCGTGAGTATTGTTTTTTATATTGTGCCAAAAAATACTTTTATAATTTGTTATGTCGACATATCACATTTTAGTGTCCTCTTATCAAAATTAAACTTATCTTTAACATAATTTATACTCAAAAGCGTACTTTTAGTTGCGGGATATAAAAGTGGTGAAGTGCAACTAGTGGCAAATACCATGACATTATGGCAGAACTCCAATAATTGAGAGAATTCATTGACAAGGTACTCATATATTTTAAACAAATAATACGTTCCTTAAAAAATGAAAGGCAAAAATCATATTATCATAAAAGAGAATACCATTAAGAAATTTAGGATAAGAAAATATGAACTACAAAGCAAAGCTAGGTCATGCATTGCCAAGTAAAAAACAAAAATATTTATTAGACAATTTACCATAAAAAACCCGTTACAATAATCTTAGGGCCTGTTTGATATAATTTTTTTTTAATTTTATAAGCTAAAGATAAGCAAAAAAATAAAAAGTAGAAAAACTAAAAAAATAGGTTTTTTTTTGTTTATAAACTAAAAATAAGCTAGACCAAAAAGCCCTACCAAACAGGTTCTAATCTCATTATGTTTTTCACATATGAAGACTAATGGTAACATTTTACCTTATTGTTACACATCATGGGTTCAAAACACATTAACCGCCTTAAAACTGCGTACATCTAATCTAACCTAACCTTTTTCACACCACGCAGTGGCAGGAGTTGCGCTGGGTTGCAATCTGTAATTACGACAGGATCAGTATGAGAAAAAGCCTTCCGATGATAGAAGCCTATATATAACCAGAAAGAAAAGCCCAAAGCCCTTAAAGGATACCCAGCCAACTTAGGCCCAACTAAAATAATAGACCGCTTAGTATGAAATGACAATTTCGTCACCGACATTTTTTCAAATGACCTTCTTGCCACTAGTTGCTCCTGTTCGTCTACCGTGGTTCCAACTTCCAAGTCCCCGACACTTCCAGGGGATTCTATTTCGCGGTTCTTCGCAGTTCTACCGTTTAAATTTCTCTCTCTCTGCAAATCTAAATATTCGCAATGGAAGAAATTGGAGAAGACAAGGGAAATTTCAAGACAATCAACTCTAATGGAGACGAAGAAGCTCGGAAAGGCACATTCTCAGAGCTAAAACCCTTTTGTTTAGACCTACTAGACCTTCTCCAAAACCCTAAGAAAAACCTCTCCTCTCTCTCTCAACTCCGTGACTTCCTTTCGCGATCTCCACCCCATACTCTCCAGCCATTCTTCGAGTAAGTTTTTTTTTTTTAATCCATTTCTTTCACATGGTAATTTACCCCACATAAAATTGCATGTTTTGTGTGTATATATATAATATATATCTGTTTGTTTTGCAATTTAGTTTCTTTTTCCTTGATTCTGTGTATTTCTCTCTTAGAGTGTTCGACAGTGCATGACTTTGCTAGGTTTTTGTTGGAATTTCGTTATCCTCTCTTTCGTAGCCAAGAACACTGAGGATGAGAAAAAAAATAATATTAGACAATGTTTACGTTGTTTCCAAAGAATTCAAACAATGTGAAAACTCAGACTCACCGGAATTTAGCCATTGCAAAGAAGAATTAGGACAGAGTAGATAATATTTCTGGAGTTCTGTGAATATTATTTGGGCCTGCTTGGTTGCGCAAATTACCTCATTTTAAAAATTGTAGTATATTGAATTGACAAATTTAGAATTTATGGATTGACAAATGAGTTAATTCAAAATTGCTCTCCTGTTTGGTACGTCCCATGGAAAAATTCGTCCATTCCAAACTGACTAATTTTAATGTGTTTGGTAGTAAAAATTTGAATTGAAATAACCTTAAATTATGGCTGGAGAAAATATCTAGTTTGCTTTTCTATATCTTAATAATCCAAACACACATTTTTTTTATTTTTTGGTGCTTTGGAAAATCAAACAAACAGGGAAACAAGAGAAGAAAAAACTAAACCCTCTCTAAGGTAATTCCAATCATATCTCCAACAACGGGGGACCTTAGAGGTTCGCGCGCCGGGGGGGGGGGGGTCTTCAAGGAAGACAAGATTTTCAATCTGGTCCACCCCTAACTTGGCAAGCTCGTCAGCACATCTATTGCCTTCTCTCAGGGTATGTTGCAGAGTGCTTCTATATCTTCTTAGCAGAGCTCTAGAGTATTCAATTAAGGCTCTGTTTGGGTGGCACCTCACATCATCACTCAAAATCAGGTTGACAGCTTCCTCCGAGTCCGATTCCACTTCCGCTTCCACTTCATACAAGCTTTTTTCCAGCATAATAGTAAGACCCCTATATATTCCACACAGTTCTGCCTCAATGCTTTTGCAGTCTTGCAGCTTCCCAAAGAAACCATGGATCCATCTTCCTCCTTCATCTCTGAACAAACCTCCATACCTTGCTGGACCTGGGTTTCCTCTTGAGCTCCCATCTTTTTTATTTGTCTTTCCAAATTTGCCAAATAGAAGTAGCAAACAAAATGTTCCCATATATATACACTACACAGACACAAAAAATATGCTTATGTGCACTTGTATATATATATTGGAACCAATACCATGTGGGACAAGGCCTCACTTCTTCTCAAACCCCACAAGTCAAAGACCCAGTTCACTTACCTATCTAAAAAAGGAGTTTAACATATCAAACTTCAAGCCATGTGCAGTTCATTTGGAATGCAAATACCAGGTTCTGTACTTGCTGAGATGCATATGCAGTTCATTTAAATTCAAAGGGCTAGTTCAGTTCAAAGACTCAGTCTTTACTTGCGGAGATGCGTATTAAACAGTTGGTACCCGTCAAAACAAAGTATCACCTCCTGTCAAGACAATTTCGTCCCCCTTGTGTGTAGACTAACCTTTACTTGGAACATTTACCAAACAGTTGGTATGCAAATAGCTCCAAAACTAAGACCTATGAGTTATTTACAATGTTTCAACCCATTGAGCTAACACTACCACTACTGGTTCAAAGAAGTCCAGTAAATAGACTCAAGACCTTAAAAATGTAAAAAAAGGTCCCCACTGGGCTACTACATCAGGATGTGCAAAAACACAATATTCTTCTCTTCCTTCTAGCCTCAGCAAGCTTCTTCATCCTGGCCCCATTATGGCTTTTATTCATGCGCTGGTATAGGCCTCAAATGATTTCATGTCATCTGTGACCTTATCAAGCTCCACAGATGGTTTCTCATACAAAATAGGCATGTAAGGGCCTTGGACTTGTGTGGCTGTTGCTAATTTCTCAAGAGCAGAATCACCAGCCTTCAATTTGTGAGCACGTCTGGGAAGACAACCAGCCTCTAGACATTAGTATGGATGAAATTCAAATTTTTATGTGTCTCACACAGAGAGAGAGAGAGAGAGAGAGAGAGAGAGAGAGAGAGAGAGGGAGATGTGAATAGAAAAATGAAAACAACTGGACGGTTACTATGTGCCTAAGATATGAAGCCTTATGACCCTTCTATAGTCATTTGATCTATTACCATATTGGCCAAGTAGAAATCTGAGAGCAGATCATAATGGAAGCAGAGAGCAGAGCTGAAAAGGAACAGAGTACACAATGTAATCTGCTTTATTGGATTCTTGAAATCAAGCAAGCAGCAATCAATCCTATAATAGTAAATATCAAATCTACTTCTAATCGACGCTGTTGTGGAATTGGTATGTGTTCCAATAACAGTAACTTCAGCTAGTGGAACCAGAGAGCTTTGGATTTGGTTTCAGAGTCTTGCTTCTTTATTTATTTATTTTCTTTTGCTTTTTCCTTTGGATTATTTGACATGTGGGTGCGTCTCTCTATACATTTCAGCTATACATTGTTTCCATTGCTGCTTCTCTTGGATGCCTCAGTCGATTGCAGATCTACACCAAAGGTTGAGAAAACTGTGATGGTTGATTTCCCAAAAGTGCCACATAAGGTCAGTGATATTGTAGCTGAAGCTGTGCTTCAATGTTTGGAGGAACTTTTAAAGAAGTGCTGCGTTGCATCCGTGGATCAGGTATCGTGATTTAAATGCTATTTGGCTTGGAAATGTGCTATTTGTATATGAATTCAATGCTTAAATGAGCATTCCTACCTGGCTGTTTAGTCTCTTCATGTGTACAAACGTGTTCTCATCCCTTTGTTATGAAACCAGTCTATTCTCCAATAGGTGATAGATGTTCATGTCATTTTAAATTGACATGAAAGAATAAATATTTAAAAAGGCACATTTGAACTAAGAATGGTGTGGACGGAGATATCTAGGAAGAATTGAAGTTCCTACTTGTTTAAAGCTCCTTGGCTTGCTTTAATTTTCTGTTGCCTTATTCTTGGTTTTCTTTGTAAACACACCATGGTAAACAGACCACACCCCCCACCCCCCCTTCTCCCTCTTCTTCTCTCCTCTCGTCTTTCCTTTTGGAACTCTACGTTGACTGCAGCAGATGGCAATGGGCACTTCCTTTTTTTGGGTGGTTTTGTACCATGTGATGCTGCAGATACCTGTAAGAGACCAAAAATCTGTTATTGTTACTCTTACTGAATCCCTAGAGGTAAAGGTTTTTTTACTTATGTTTGCATGTTGATGTTTGAATCTTCATCGAGCCTGTTTGTAATAGATCTTATGTGATGATCTCTTGAAGACAATACAACCTGAAGGATGTTGTATGTCTTTACAGATGGTTGTAGTGTTGAAGAAATTGACATATGGGGCAATGCTTTCTCCATCTGAGGCTTCAGAAGAGTTCCGTGAGGGAGTAATCAGGTGTTTCAGGGCACTAATCTTTAGTTTACAACTGTGCTCCAACAAGTCTTGTACATGTAAACAAATTAATGGCTGGCCTACGCTTTTAGCAAGAAGAGATTTGCAATCTTCAATTAGTATACTTCCAAAGTATGATTCAGAAACAGAAGAGTGCCTACTTGCATTTCTCCATTCTCAAACTGCTTCTGCTGCTGTTGGGCACTGGCTATCGCTTCTCCTCAAAGTAATTTATTTTTGTCCTTTGAAGCTTAATCGAGGACGACTTAATATTTTTCTATCTAATGTTTCATCATTATTCCTTTGTACGTGTCCACATAATTTTCTCTGACACAATCTTGGGTTTTATGAGAAGGCAGCAGACATTGAGGCTGCACGAGGACATCGAGGTAATGCAAAGCTCCGTGTAGAAGCCTTTATGACGCTTCGCATACTTGTTGCTAAGGTAATTTGTAACATTTGGTCAGTCTTAATGCTGAGAGATTTGTATCTAGTCATGGTTTTTGCTTGTGCTTCCTTTTTAGAGGTGTTCCCCTTAGTTCTTTCTTCAAAATGAGATGAGGTTCCCACAATGAAAGGCCTTAAAATCTCAAATTTGAAAAAATAAGTGTTAACTATAAGCACAAGACTTTACCGGGCCTAAGCCTTGAGTTGGATTTCATGCTAGAGCAACATAAATGTGAGAAATTTCAATGACATAATTGTTGGGTGGTGGTATGAAGTTTCAATTGTGAAAATAGACTTATGTGAGATGATATTGTTTTTTGATAGAATAACCCCTCACAAATCTGGAGTCTTGATCAACTTGTATCTCTAGCCTCAATTGATCTTTGGCTTCGTTACCAGTTTCTCCTGATGGAAAGATTATGTGCTTTCTATTTACATTAGCTTGTTTAATTTGAGCTCAGTGATTCCTCTTGGTAGCTTGACTGTACAAAATTTTGCAGTTCACTTGATGTATGGAAAGTGACATGAATTTTATAAATTGCTATAAGTTGTTGTTGTGTTTTCTCTTGCAGGTTGGTACTGCTGATGCCCTAGCTTTCTTTTTACCAGGTGTTGTTAGTCAGTTTGCCAAAGTTTTGCATGTCTCAAAGACAATGATTAGTGGAGCTGCTGGAAGTGCAGAAGCCATTGACCATGCAATTAGAGGTTTGGCTGAGTTCCTTATGATAGTCCTTGAAGATGATGCTAATTTATCTGGTCTTGGTATGTCCGTGAATGGTAGTACTGGATTTCATCTAAATAAGGATGAATCTGCGGTATCATTTCTGGAGGAACTCCGTCACTTGCCTGTTAAAACACAAGGTCAGAGTGAAATGGCAGTAGAAAATCCACGTGAAGCAGTTCACATGGGTACTCCCAAATTTGGCTTCAAAGAGAAGGCGAGTGTTGATACAGGCAACATGATAGGATCTTTGCATGTGAGCCGTACAAAAGATTGGATTGTTGTAACCTCAGCCCACGTGAATAAACTATTGGCTGCAACTTTTCCAAATGTGGGTTGTTGTTTTGGGGCAGTTATTTGCCCTAGTTATTTGACATTCATGTTTCACTTACTTCTTTTCCCATGATGACATATAATTTATTCTTCAATTGCTAATCCTCCACATGATTGTTAGCTTTGTGTTCATCCGGCAAAAAAGGTGAGACAAGGACTTTTGGCTGCCATTCATGGACTGTTATCAAAATGCAGTTGTACACTGAAGGAGAGCAGACTGATGCTATTGGTAAGCTCATTAAAGTTCATATTCTTAAGACATTTGAATTGCCAAAATAACCATTATCCCTCCATTATTAAATAACCAAAGAAAAATGCTATTTTTTTTAGAATTTAGATACATAATTTAGTACTAGCAAAATGATGTGACGGTGATAATTTTGTAATTAAAAATCTTGATACCAGCATATTTGAACACTGGATAAGTTACGGTTGAGGAATTTGTTCTTTTTCTTGGTTTTCATTTATAATTTTTTTTGGTAAGTAGTTTTCATTTATAATTAATCGTGACACTTACATTGCTTTGATAGGAAGTGCAAAAAAGAAACAGAAAATTGTTATCTTTGAAAAGAACTTTGTAATAACTTGAAGGTCATGATATTAAATTCATTTATCTGTTTGTTATGATACCTACCTTGGTGGAGTGATCAGTGTTCTGACAATTGAACTTGTTGGCTTGGTTGAATACAATAGTAACTCATTTATGACATTTTCTAGTTTCTCTAAAATTTTGGTTGATTAGTTTGAATTTCTGGAAAAGTTAATTGATCTTATTGGTTAGGATGATTAATGGGCTGTAATCTAGTTTCACAGATTGGAAATATGCTATTAAAACAAGGACATAATCCAATGCCAGGTGGTGGGATTGGTCGATTGAATATAGGCCTAATTTTCCATTATGTTTGCAGAGTGGCTGCCCTTAAGACTTGAATCCAAGTTCTCATGCTTTTTGGCCTGAGTTTCTATCATGGCACCCAGCAATGGCCCTGTTGAAAGTAGTGTTATGAAACATGAGTCATTGAACCTTTTCTTTGAGTTTGAATATGCTAGTCAGTTCATCCTTCTCTTCTTATTCAAGTTACTACTCAAGCACACATGTCCTTCATCATATTAGATTGTCATTGTCCTTTACTCCTTTCTATATTTGTACAGCACATGTTTTGCCAATATTGTGAAGTTATCATGTGGTTATGGTGAGTTTAATAGATACACGGGGAGGCTTGTAGTTGGCTCCGCCAACAAGAAGAGGAAGAGGGATGTTCTCATTTTATTTCTAAACTGTTTCCATCAATTGCCCAACTAAGATTCTACTCATCAAAAAAAAAAAAAAATTGACCAAGTGAGATACTAGTTTTCATGGACGGAATTTTCCGTCATGAACCAATTTGGTTTTCAGATACTTCTAATCTTTGCTTAATCATTTTCTCCCAAAACCTATCACAACATGAGAAATGAGGTTGCAATCACAATAGTTTGTGCAGCTTGTTACTATCTATGTTATCATATATCATATTTGTATGTCCACTAGATTGCTTTCCTTCACTGATTTGGCAGTTTCTTACTTGGATACCCCGTAAGATACTTCCAAATAGATTTCCTCTTTGTTGAAAGTAGAATATTTAATTATCGTTTAACTGTAGTTTGCCAGAATAAGTTATCCTATGTTAAGCTTTTATAGTTATGCTCAATACTTGCTTCATTGACATGGTACACATGAAGGGTTTAATAGCTTATTTTGCTTGTATGTTTGACTTATCATATGTTCACCCTGTTACTATGCAGGAGTGCTTATGTGTTTTGGTTTGTGACGACTCTGAAGAGGTGTCTGCAGCTGCACAGGTTTTCCTTGGATATCTGTTCTCATCAAGCAGGAAACATCATGTACAATATGACTTTGCCGAGATCTTTAGCAGGTTTATATTTTGTTTTTCTTAATGCAACAAAACCTTGGAGTGAAATTGGGCACCTTATCCAGAAAAGATTAACCTTATTGGCTTTAAAATTTGCTTTCAAACAGGCTAATGGAAAAGCTCCCAAAAGTGGTGCTGGGAAGTGAGGAGTCACTTGCACTATCAGAGGTTCAGAAATTACTGGTAGTAATTTATTTCTCTGGACCTCAACTTGTGGCTGATCACCTTCTTCAGTCTCCTGTATGTGCCACTTCCTTAGTTATGCCCTGGTGATAAGGATTCTATTTATGCTTATTTATCTTCTCAAGTAAAAGTCTGCTATTACGTTTTCCTAACTTCTGGTGCAACCTATAGCTTTCTTGAAAAGCTGTGCTGCTTTTCCTAAAGTGGAGGTGAACTCTCATTTCAAACAATCTAAACTTTGCACACTGTCCATCTGCTCTGCCGTATAATTCTGATGGTAGATGGAGGTAACTGAAGGAGACGTGGAGAGACTATGTGATATAAGGTGCATGCATAAAGTGTGTGCCACCACTCCATGTTGAGTGATGGATGTTTCAGAGGCCTTGCAATTCCAATGATGTTTTTTGGGTTTTAATTCTAGTGATAATGGGTCCACTCTTGCAGTGTCTCTCACTTCTGCTTTCCCTTAGACCTCCTGCTCCCTTGAATTTTTGACAAACCAGTTTCTGGGTTTTCTTGGAACTTCTACCCTCATCTCTGCTTTTTTGGCTCAGTGTACCCTGACATTTGCTATTTGCAACAAATGTCATGTCCATCCGTTATTGACAAAAGAATTAATGAGTCTATTCTTAACTTTCACTTGTTCAGCTTGTCACTGTACCAGTAGTAGTACTTGATTTTTTGTCATTTTACTTTTGAATTAATCTAGTATGATTATGAACTTCTAAACTTCGACGATTGGATGTTGGGAAGATCCATAACAAATAAAAGGCTGGTTATAACTAGATTATTGATTTCTTCTTTCAGTAATGTGATAATTTACTAGAAACAAGAAACAAGCACACTGTGGAGTGTAGTCTAAGTTGTCTAACATACCATCTCTCAGATATTACTTCTGTTGTATACTTCCTCTTTATTACATCAGGTTGGAGAGGATCTGCATTCCAGTTCTTCATCTGTGTTATGAATTGTGATTGCTGATCTTCAGTGGAACGTGTAGGTGACAACTGCTAGATTCTTGGATGTTTTTGCCCTCTGCTTGAGTCAGAATTCAGCATTTACTGGTTCTCTTGACAAACTTATATTGGCAAGGCCATCCTCAACAGGATACCTTCACTCCATAACTGAGATGAGAGCTAGTATTTGCTTTACCAAGGATAATTGGGCCATCACAAGTGCTGCTCCATCCAAAGACTCACAATTCCCTGGTATTCAGAACAAAAAAGTACTATGCCCGCTGGAAAATGTACAAAAGGAATATGAGCTTCCACGCATGCCACCTTGGTTTGTTGGCAGCCAGAAACTATACCAGTCCCTTGCTGGAATTCTTCGACTCGTAGGTTTATCTTTAATGGCAGGTAGTTTTTGGCTCTTTAAATTCAATTTCTTTGCGTAGATATATTTCTTTTCTGCTCCAAACTTAGTGTGGGTCTTCTTTTTTTGCTTGTGATTAGATTCTAGAAGTGAAGGGTCCTTGTCAATTGTCACTGATGTTCCGTTGGGCTACTTGCGGAAATTAGTTTCGGAGGTCCGGATGAAAGAACACAGCAAAGAAAGCTGGCAATCTTGGTACAATAGAACCGGCTCAGGACAGTTGGTGCGGCAGGCTAGTACTGCTGCATGTGTTTTAAATGAGATTATTTTTGGTGTATCAGATAAAGCAGTTGATGCTTTTGCAAGGATGTTTCAGGGGTCTAGGTTAAGATGGGAGGAGATCGAGGGATATGGGGCAGGATCTGATGAAATTAAGCATTGCAAGTTTGAACAGCCTGTGCCTTCTGCATCCATTTGGAAGATTTGTCAGGAAAAGGGTGCAAGGAGCCACTTGATAGATTGCATTGGCAGTATATTATATGAAAACCTATCTCCTGAAGTGTGGAGTCTTCCTTTGGAGCATAAATCTTCTCTTCAGCAACCTGACAGTGAAGTCGAAGATATTAGTTTGCACTTCTTCCATGATGCTGCTCTGCTATACCAGGTAATATACATTTTCCTTCACCAATACCACAAATAATTTATTGCATGTTTCCATCAGTTTATATGGTTGGATTGCAGATTTTGAAATACATGGTGTTCATTATAGTTTTGTTTCTTCAGACAGGTTATCACTTGTCATTGATGGAATAGGCATTATTTTGAATCCTTCATCAGTTTCTATGGTTGGAGTGCAGCTGTTTTAAGTGCACGTTATTGATATTTGTGTTGTTTCCTTAAACAGGTTATCATTGACGGGATAGGCATTTTTAGTATGTGCCTTGGGAAAGTTTTTTCTTCTTGTGGATTTCTTCACTCATCCCTTTATGTGTTGCTTGAGAATCTTATTTGCTCAAACTTCCAAATAAGAAGCGCTTCTGATGCTGTCTTACATGTCATTTCTACTGCATCTGGTTATCCAACGGTGAGTACAGATGGTAAAAATTATTTCAATATATTTCCGATTCCGTGGTTAATGACCTCCATTTTGCAGGTAGGGCACTTAGTTTTGGCAAACTCAGACTATGTAATTGATTCCATATGTCGACAGTTACGTCATTTGGATCTTAATCCTCAAGTACCCAATGTGCTCGCTGCCATGCTTTCTTACATTGGAGTGGCCCATAAAATATTGCCATTGTTGGAGGAACCGGTATGGTTATCAGACTGTGCGTCTTAAGCATTGTTATGGAGGATTAACTTGCTTTTGTTTCTAGTATGTCATGAAGACTGTTCTTTTAATACTTCTAGAATGTTTCTTCTTTATAAGATGCCCTGTTCTCATTTTTTGTTTTGTTTTATTTATTTATTTTTTTAACTTTCACGGGCAAGATTTGATTTCAAGGAATTTAGTTCTCCCAACGTTTGAGTCTTGCAGAATTATAATGTACAGGGACAGACTCGCCCATGATTTTTATTTTGTTTTCCTTTTCTTTTTTTCATTCCTTTTGTTTTTTCTTGTAATAAATATTTTGTTTCAAAGTATTTGTAGGCGCTGAGTTGTAATACTTGTGGCCTAATGAAATTGTACAGATGCGCTCTGTTTCACTGGAACTTGAGATTCTTGGCCGCCATCAGCACCCTGAT
Source organism: Euryodendron excelsum (assembly GCA_033060915.1). Lineage (NCBI taxonomy): Eukaryota > Viridiplantae > Streptophyta > Magnoliopsida > Ericales > Pentaphylacaceae > Euryodendron > Euryodendron excelsum. The sequence goes on along the minus strand of CM065386.1, from coordinate 709,404 downwards.
TTAACTATACCCTTTTTGAAGGTGATATTTGACGAACGTATCTAATGCTTCATTTTATTTATTTATTGTTTCGCTTCTTGTTTGCTCTTATTGATTACTATTCCTGTTTTATGAAGATAGAGTACTAGAATAACATCACGAGATGAAAGAAAGTTGGTTGATTTATGGACCGTTTACATCTTAGAATGCACAATGTCTTCTTCATACATACGGTGTCTCACCCGTCAATGAGTTGATGCACTTATATCAGTCAGCCCTACTGCCATGTACATTGCAGAAGAATTGAAAATTAGAATAGCTTCAAGTTGATGTCTAGCCTTCACAAACCGAGAGCTAACTTGACGGTTATCAGTTTCTTTGTAAAGCATGGAGGATCCACCCGTGTCTACTCTTGTCACACTAAACTCTGTTATTTGGAAGTAGCGATGCTTCATAATCAAAGTTTATAGAAACTTTGTTTTAGCTAAATTCAGAAAAGAATTTTGACCAGATTAGCTCTCAAACTTCACGGGCAATTTTTATAAGTACACCTGCACCGGATTATGTAATTGCTTTTGTTCCTCACCTTTTTTATATGGCCTACTGACCTCTTATAAATTCAACTCAAGTTAGACCACCTGTTTGTAGTCAAATCGGGGCAATAAACACCTGTGACAACCTTCACCTTTCTGTGACATTAGTTTACAGGTACAAATCCTTTTTCAGGAGAGTCTCTTAGGTAGCATAAAATCCCTTATGCTTGCTATATGCTTACCAGATGATTAGCTTTACCATGATGGTGAAGCTGTTAGTCATGCTTAGTCTATTACTGTTTGATGTCCATGGGGGCACATAAATCAACTTGCCAGCCAGACTCTAGTATATTATATCAGTAGGAGTTTTGGTTTAATCACCATATTGCAATGTATTAGGGACTTCGATGATAGATCCTGGTCTCACTGAGGATGATGTCAAAATTAGACTGGTACTTTGAGGATATGAAGTTCATTGATCACTCTAAATCAACTTATTTCTTGAAAAACCTGAGCAAAAGAGAGATAAGATTCAATAATTCTGTCACTTATGATGTTTCACATATGTAATGAAGGGCAGTGATAAAAGTAAGGTTGTGAGAAACAGAGAGCGGCATGGGCTAAGTAGAGACATCTGTTCTGCCAGAATTCTAGGGCAAGTAGCTGCCAAAATTTATCCTTCCATGAACAGATGATATATACCCAAATAAGATTGAGGGCATATCAAGTATGTGGTTTGATTATGTAAGAGAGGCACTGAAACTAGAGGCTGAAGTAACCGACTAGGCACAAGTAGAGCTGAAGCAGAAGAGTCCGACTATTAACACTATTGCTGGAAGATGCTGGAAGCTATTAGCACTACATGCTGGAAGATTCCATACGCAGGGATGGGTAGCAAGAAGCACAATTCTCTTGGATTGGGGACAAAAGTGCTATTTGAGTGATCATACAGAATCACAAGGAGCTATGAGTAACAGGTTTTTACTTTATAGGGACAATCATGTTTATTAGACAGGAGCATGGGGTGACCTGGTAAGCAGAATTGGTTATGAGCTGTGGCTTGTAGCTGGGACAATGTCTAGGAAGATTTATTTATTTATTGATCTCTAGAGATTTCCATCAATTGAAGCGTTGGATTAGTTACCTTTGTGTTCTGTTAATGTGGGTACTCTAGAGGGGTGGACTGCTACATAAGTCTCTTCCCGTTTAATTTGCAGACATGTCATCTTATTTCTAATTATTCCACAGTACTCATGATACATTGGCTATATTTTGGTGGGCTAATATCCTGATATGGAATTATATATTGATTCATGTCTTTAAACAAAGTTGTTAATAGCATTTGGTAAATTATTTTCTTTCATTAGGCTGTTGCTGAAATTACCAAGGCTTCAAAGCGTGAAGCGCTTTCAGTGCTGCCTCAAGCAGTGTCATTTTTAGAAAATGTGAAGTCAAAAATATCTGATTTCGAAAAGAAGGCAACGAAGGATTCAATACGTTCAGAATCATGTTATCAGGATGACATTGATATGTCTCCCATGGAATCAGGTTAGTATATTAGGAAAGTTTTAATTGAATGTGGATGTGACATTAATGACCAAATTTTTTGCGTGAACTGAAGCTAAAACTCTACTGAAACCACGGCATGAGATACTTGATATTTCTCAAAAGAATGATAGTGGTCATTAAATTCGAGTAGTCACCAATAAAATTGATGATTCTTGCAATTTGTTTCCCAATTTTTTTCTATTTACCCAGCCAATTTTGTCCTTTGGGTTATGTATAGGGATCATTATTATGATTTGTGATAAAGAAAATTGAACTACTCGTATTTAACCTCCCTTCTTACTCTATTGTTGTAATTATATTTCTGACATTATTCAGGTTCTTAAATATCCCACTTTTTGTATTTATTCATTTCAACATGAAATTATTCTGCAAAAATATCTATAATATTGAAGAAACTAGAGAAATGTTCCAGAGAGGCCCTTAATGAATCTATTTAGTTAATTTGTTCATTGGCAAATATTTTGCAATGTACGGTGCCCCACCCCTTCTCTACGCTCATTCTTTATGGTCATAAATTGTAATCATATTTCTGACATTATTCAGGTTCTTAAATATTCCACTTCTGCAATCATTCATTTAAAAAACGTGAGATTATTCTGCAAAAATATCTATAATATTGAAGAAACTATGGAAATGTTCCAGAGAGGCACTTACTGAATCTATTTAGTTAATTAATTTATTGGAAAATATTTCGCAATGTACAATGGCCCACCCGTTTTCTGCGTTCATTCTTCGTGGTCATAAATGTTGATTTTTACTTGTTATTTTCATTTCAATTCACACTTATTGTTACATCTGTATCAGTTAGATGATAATTCAGATTGTTGGAAGAGTTGTTTGCTTTAGTTGAAAAAATTAGATTGAAGGCAAACTTATAGTCTCTAGTCATTTTCATGTCCTAGCCACTATCGAAATTTGGCTTTCTTAAAGTTTCATGATTTTCCGTGTGTTATACGGAAACAGGCATTATGATGGTGAGTTGGTAAACTTATTGCTTCTTGGAAATTCTTCCAAACTTATTACAGTCCTGCAAAGCCAAATGAAAGTTTATGCTGCTTTGCAAATCAACATGTTGGATCGTAACAAAAATTGAACAGGTTTTGGCAGTTATGTAAGCCTAGATAGTTTAATTTCACATGTTCTGGCACCAGTTATATGTCAGCACTTAGTTCTGTTTCTATCAAAAACATTAGAGAAGATTTATGTCATAACAGCTCTGCTAGGACACACTAGTTCCTTCCTCGAAATGGTGGTAAGTTTGCAAATTTGGATTGGTTTCTTGCTTGCTAAAAGCAGCTGCTCTACCGAACACCTGGCCCTTTCTCACTTCTGGGGAAAAATATATTTTCAAAAGCGGCCATGGAAGATTAGAATTTATATAGATTGCACATTTATGATTCAACTTAATTTATTTTTGTAGTATTTTTCATTTTGCTGTAAAATTAGTGGCAATATATATATATATTTTGGTTTGCCTGTAGCTTGCAGGAACTTCTGAGCTGCTGAATATTTTCTGCTTGCATGTGTTTTTCAGCTGACTTACACAACCGTAATTGTTGTACTCTTTGTTTCCTTCAATACTTTCTGGTTGCCTTTGTTTGTCTGATTATACTTTTGAACTCAAAGCATGTTGTGTGTCTGTGCATATATATATATATATATATTTTTTTTTTCTCCATGGTAACTGTAGGATTTTTCCTGATTTCTTTGTACACCCAAAATGATCGGATTGTGAGATTTATCTTGATATTGTGCTGAGGAGAAGAGATGGGTGTGTGCTTTGATGATGTTGATAAACCTATAGAGCAGTGGGAGAGTATTTTGTTCAAATTGAAAGATTCCAAAGGATATAGAAGAACAGTTGGATCTATTGCTGGTTCATGTTTAATGGCTGCAACCCCCCTACTCGCTTCACTGAAGCAAGCAGCGTGCTTGGTAGCCCTGGATATAGTTGAGGTATATAGCTGGTTTGAGTTTGCAGATTTCCCCATTCCTAAAGTGTTGTGTTGAGCATTGAGCCTTAGAAGCATGATGTGCATTTAGAGGGTTCCTTTTCTATTAATTATTCTAAAAGATTGTTGACTTATATCATATGCGTTTTAAGAAGGTTCTTTTGCTTTTTTCGTGCTGGCATCGGATGTAATTACTTGACAGTTGACATGTTTGTACTTGCAAAAAGATTTCAGTAACTATTCATTTCTAAGATGTCATTTTAGTAGTACTTTAATGATCCTGCCAGTTGAAAGAATGTAAGTAGAGGAAGAACATGGAAACTGACAAATAGGAATTGTATGCAGTTTAAAGTTCTGAATTATGTTTATAGAGTACATCGAAGCTGGCAATTTTGCAACCAGAAGTTTATGATAATATCAATCATACGAGTATTCAAAAAATTGTGACAAAAATCTGTCCCTCCCTCTTTTAATAATTTGAGTGTGAATGATGTGTTACTTCGAAATTGTACACTCTTTTCAAAATAATGAAAAATAGTGTCCTTAAGTGTCCAATATGATTGATTTTTTTTTTCTTTTTCTTATTCTTTTTGAACTTAAGTTGACTGATGGAATTTTTTATTTTTTTTACTTAAAACTATGAACACATCCTTGGGCGGAGTGCTGTGGAAATATCCCCTGTTCAAAACTGAGGTGGTTACTAAAACTTGAACATGTTAGTTGTTAAAGCCTAAAATCTGTTAAAATATACCACTATAATTTTCTTTTTAAAAGGATGTTGGTGCTATCTTCAATCGAAATTGGCTCTAGTACTTCATTGATCTCTCAATTCATTTGATGGCTTTTTACCACAAACTTCGCGTAAAAGACGATGATTTTGGATTCATGTGATGTGCAACCAATGCTTTCATGTTCTAATTAATAGTGGCTCTTGTTTCCCCTTTTCCACATTCATGGTTGTTCTTGTTTTCTAGGATGGCATTATGGCACTTGCAAAAGTGGAAGAAGCATACAAGCACGAGATGGAGACTAAGGAGGCAATGGATCGAGTGTTCCAGTTGTGTTCATTTCACAGTCTTAAAGATACTTTGGATGCAGCTGAGGATGGACCTGCTGAAAATAGGTTGCTTCCGGCAATGAACAAAATATGGCCTTTCTTGGTGGTTTGTATACAAAATAAGAACCCACTGGTGCGTGACTTTTGACTTCCTTTGGCTAGTTTCCTAAATCAACATTTATCAAGACTAATTCCAGCATTTGTCCTTCTGAGTCCTTTTGCTTAGAATAATCGTGAAGGATTATCTCCCTTTTAATGGTGGTTGTGACAGCACAGAAAATGCAAAAACAAAACAAAATGTTTTCACTTAACTTTTTTATTTTTGCTGTGAACTTGAATTTTGCAACATAATGAAATGGTTGTTGGAACTCTAAATCGAGTTGTTCAGTGTAGATCATGTTATGGGCCTTTTCTTTGGTGTAATGTCCCTTAAGTTCCATAATTGCATTTGAAATTCGCTGGTAAATTCTATCAGATGATCTTGTATATTTCAATCCTGTTAATTTTGCAGGCTGTCCGGAGATGCGCAGGCGTGATAAGCAATGTTGTACGCATCTGTGGAGGAGATTTCTTTTCTCGTCGCTTTTATACTGATGGACCCCACTTCTGGAAGCTTCTAAGCACATCCCCTTTTCAGACGAAACCTATTTCAAAAGAAGGACGAACTCCCTTGCAACTTCCTTACAGAAGTACTTCAATCTCTTCAGAGGTCTCGATGGCTGAGGTCTCCAACCTGAAAGTCCAGGCAGCAGTTCTCAACATGATTGCTGATTTATCCAGGGAGAAAAGGAGTGCTTCAGCACTGGAAGCAGTCTTCAAAAAGGTCAGTGGTCTAGTCGTGGGGATAGCCTGTAGTGGCGTTGTTGGGCTTCGCGAGGCATCTGTGAATGCCCTAGTAGGACTCGCATCCGTGGATCCTGATCTTATTTGGCTTCTCTTGGCCGATGTTTACTTCTCCAAGAAGAAAGACATTCCTTCACCGCCTACCTCTGATTTACCAGAATTGTCACAAATTTTGCCCCCACCCTCGTCTCCAAAGGGTTATCTTTACGTGCAGTATGGAGGGCAGAGTTATGGTTTTGACATCGATTTTTCCTCTGTGGAGATAGTTTTCAAGATATTGCATTCCCAGGCTTTTACTTCACAGGTGTATAGTTAGATATATGTATGTATATAATTGGTGTACATTAAGGTATATTCAAAAGGAAAAGAAAAATGCACAAGTAAGAGTTTGCCATTTGCAGAATTAGTTGTTTGACTTTATTATTTATTTAGATCCCCACAGGTTTTATGTATATATTACAGGAAGCAACTTGAAGAAGCATTTTCATTGATAAAATTGGAGCAAATGATGCAACTATTGAAATTGGAGCAAATGATGATTAAAAAAAAACCAGCTTGTGGATTTTATTCATTCACAGCTCTTATGTTATGTGACAATTATGTCCTTTTTTCTCCTTAAATGATGTTGAAGGGTCGGCAAACCTCGTAGGAGGAGGAGGAGGAGGAGGAGGAGGAGAGTTTACATCGTCTTCATCTAAATTGCCGCCCTCGTCAAAGTTGCGAGAATAGCTTATGGGGTCGTAGCTGAAGGACTGCCGCGGTTTTGGTTTTAGAGATTTGATTGCCGATGCTACGCAGTCACATGGAGGTTTAATATCGCATCCTTCGCTGCACCACCCTTTTCCAGTTGAAACTGCTGGGCTTGAAGGTCTCTTCTTTGCAGTAATGTCTCGAGCTTTCCCGGTTTCATTTTGGCACAAGGAGGAAGTTGAAGACTCAGCCTTGCCTTTTTCAGTTTTTCCCGAGGGTGAGAGAGGCTTTCTCATGTCTTTAGATTTTTTGGTAGATTTCGCCAAGTTTTAACTTAAAAAAAATAGTTGTAAGTTTTTTCTTTGTGAATATAGCCTATGCTCTCTCTCTCTCTCTCTCTCTCTCTCTCTCTCTCTCTCTCTCTCTCTCTCTCTACGCAAGATTGTTAGTCACTTAATGCTTATACTTGCAGGTATACATATATATACTACAAGAAATTTGTGCACTCGCAAAATTAATGCCGAGCATATAAAAGGAAAAGAAAATAGGTAATGTAATGCATGAGAGGAATTAAAAAGCTTCCGTAGGCTTAGATGCATTTATAAATGGGAGAATAATTTCCAAAGAAAGCATTAAATTTTTAAGACGTGAGAACTAACATTTATTTTACCATTAATGCTTTTGGAAGTAGTTCCAATCTTTAGATGAAAACAATAAATTATAATTTCTAATTCATTTTTTTCTAGATTTCCTTGAAACAAATTCAGTACGTATTTAAAAGAATGTGAATCCATATAGAACATATATATATACCACGGTTTAACTTTAATATTAATTCCGCCATGCTTTATATCATAGGGACGTCTGGTTTATTGAGAAGTTTAAAATCTTTAATATGATTCCGTGAAGCTTTACGTCATAGTGAGGTCTCTTTTATTGAGAAGTTTAATATCATAGTGGGATATGAATTCAAGATGACATGAAAAACAAGGATTTTGACATTTAGTGTTAGAAGAAAACAATAAAAAATATTCACGAGGTAATTATTCACGGGCCTGCTGCTAATTTTAGATTCAATCATGCACACAAAAATAGCAAAACACTCCATTCTCTAACTAAAAATATGACGATCTCCAATGGAATTTGCATAATAAATTCTGATTAGACCAGATTACGAACCGGTCGAAGATCAATTCTCTTTCTCCATTAAACAACTTTTGATTACTATTGAATTATGTACATAGGGAGGGTTTTTATTGGAAATTTCAATGGAAAAAGGTCTCATCTTTTTGAACTTTATATTCTTTGCTAGTTCTGAATCTTTCTGAATTGGCTCGAGATGTCTTTGGATGACGACCCTGGGATGGCTGGTTTTCCAGAGGCTTGGAAGTCACAGTTCATACAATTGGAATTTGTATGCATCATCGCGTTTGAGTTGTGTAAACTCTGGCGGTTGGAAGTTCAATTATTATTTCCAGATTTATAAGGGTTCGTCATCTCTATCTCTGTCCATGACTGATGATGATTGCCACTCTGTTGGATAGTGGAATGAATAGAAAGTTGGGAGGGAGGGAGGTCGAAAGACTTGCAGAAAAATCTTGAATCTTTCTTCCCTAAGACATCTTCCAACTTGGAAAAGGGTCTGTCATTTCCTAATCTCAGCTCTAGCCTGGTTCTTCATGGTTCTCCCTATTGATTAATATTCTTCGGGGGCAATGAAAGGTTGAAAGACTTGCAAAACCCGGAAGCTCTAGCTCTTTCTAGTACACCACCAAGAATGTAGACTTTGTTCGACAAAATCCAATCCACTCCTTTCCCACAGCCAGAATTTCCAAAAAAAAAAAAAAAATTGTACAAAATGTCACTAAGCTGGAGAATGTGGCCGAATCCCAATATAATGTTTCTTGATGTCTGACTTGTAGACCATCTTCATGTGCTCAGACCAAGGGAACTAAACCTAAGTATCTTCTTTAGCTTGTCAAATCAGTTGACTGGGCAATACATGTTGATTCTAAGTTAGCAGAAGGTTGAGAAAACTATAACAGTAGATGGTAGCTTACATGAGTAAACTAGGGAAGAAAAACCAGTGTAAGAGACCTAACAGTACAGCTGAAAATTTCAAGTAGGAATTTGAGTTTGCGACATCTTAGGATCAACGATTATACTTCCTCTTATTCTTTACATGAAAGATAGCGTTCTAAAACAAAATGTATATATAATTCATAATAAAACAAACCTTTATCTAATTATCAAAAAATAAAACAAAGCTTTATTTAACACTCACCAGAGTGTATTTTTGCAGTGTCCTAAAATTGCTCAAACATTTAGGCTCCATTCCGAATACAGAGAGTAAGAAGTTAAGTTAAGGAAATTATAAGAGGTTCCATTGGAAAATGTGCATAAGATTGAAGAAACTTAATTTTCATTGTGAAATAGTATGAAAATCTTGGGAAACTTCATGAGAAAAATAAATAAAACAAATTACTGTAAACATATCGGTTTTCTCCCTTACTATTTCGTTGTTCCTCTTCTTTTCCTTTCCGTTACCTTTTCCTTTTCCCTCCATCTTCCCAAGAACCAAAGGGGAGCCTTAAACTTCCTACAATTTCTATCCTAAGATTATGTGGCAGAACCAGACACTAGTTCCCTGACTAATACTGCTAAATAACCATGTACTATCACCATATTGGAAAGAGGAGAGGGAGAAACAAAATTAGAAAGATAAAATGATGATAACAGAGGTAAGACTACAATGATTATCAAAACAGTTGAGCAAAAGTCTACTAGGTCTATGCATATTGTGCACTTCTCTTGTGTTTTTATCTTTCACCTTTGTGTGTCCGCAATTTTATGACCAAGTCTAAGCCATCTTAACATCCTTAGATTGTAATACCATGGCAGATTGCCAAAAAGATTCCAATTATTTGAACTTTCTTTTTTTGTGTGATTTACATATTCTTCTTATCCTCTTGCTTAGCAAACAAAATTGAAGGTATGCTGACCTGCAAGCCAAATTTTATGCTTTGATAGGTCTATATTGGTGAGTTACTAAAATTTTGAATACACAACTTCATCATTCTTAGGACAATTTCGAACATATAAAGCTCAGGGAGCACAAAAAACACATGTTTTCTCCAAACTCAAACTAGTCAGAGTAAGCAACCAGCATCTTAAGAACACATATAGCGTATAAAGAGAAAGTGACAGAAATCAGTAATGCTATTATTTTTCCATCCATAATGGCTACGGAAGTTTTCAGGTATAACTACTACACAACCCAGGTCATTATATACAATTCTACCTTCAGATTCTACGGTATGGACCTAGCATTCAGTAGCAGTCCCATAATGACTGTTTAGACGGGCAAGAGGAAGAGGGTAACAAATAAACGTCATTTGTCTCTTTAATCAGATACAGAACTTGAAAGGAAAGAAGGAAAGTAATGTATTGATTCAAATTCACAAATTGAGAACAAGGTCAACTCTACCATGGCAGGTTTGACTAATGGGAACTGACAAGCCTGGAGCAATTGAGTCTGACCTGCCCTTGAGATCCAGTCAGAACAGCAAGGTTGGACATCTTCACCATCGCCCTGGCAAAATCAATGCGGAAGGTTGTGCCATCGTCAGATGCGTAAGCCCTCACCACTGCAGCAGTCTCCTCTCTGGCCATCAGCTGTTGGTCAGCAAAGAGAAGCCCTCTCCCTTCCAGCAAATTTTGATAGTATTGTGAACCAAAGACTGATCCCGATGGAATCGAAGAAGACAGTCCCTGGTAGTATGTCATACCCATTGTTGAATCCATCATGACCCTTGATCTCATGGGAGAAGGAGCTCCATTGGATGAAGTGCTGTTACCATCTTGGCAGATCAGATTTATTTCAGCAAGAAAATCAGTAGGTATAGAAGGGTCTGGCTGTTGTGTCCCCAGGAAGTTGTGAAGTCGTGGTTGGATGAATTCACAACTGATCTTCCCAATGTTATGTCCACCTTCAGAATATAAAACATCCAGTTTAAGCTATGAGTGGGAATTCATTTCACTAAAGTTAATAAGATCTGCATAAGGAAACTATGCAATCAGTGAATACCTAGAAGAGCTACAGTTTCCCTTGAACTGAATCCTCTGAGGGAAAATAACCGAAGTGTCTCTGAGATATTGCCATCAGGTCTGGGTATCTCAGCCACTGCTGTGGCATAATGTGAACTGTTACTGTCCCTCCTCCCTGTCAACACTGGATAGAATGGACCACCAGACTGTTCTTCCCAACAATAATAAAATTGGACACATCAGAGAACCCAAAATACAGGAGATGGTTGAGAGAAAGAACAATGGAAACATACAATTAATAAAATGGGAAACAGAGAAGTAAATAGGAAGGATATGCCAAAAGTTTGGAATTGAATAATCAATTAAAGATACAGCAGCAACATTCTGATACTCAGAAAATTATTTAAGAGAACTCAAACAAAGATAGAAACCCAAAGAGGAGAATATCCATCAGAACAGAAACAGCTGGAAGAGGGAACAATCGAGAAGGACCATAAGTCCCGTTAAATAACAAATAAAGCTAAAATGGGGAGGTATTAATCCTCAATAACAAAAGCTGATACAACAGCTACGATAAAATGTCCATTTAAAAACTGATCAGGATTGCATAATCCTGTCAAGGATAAGTTAAAATGTAAATATCCTAACTAAGAGTGATGCACTTCAAGCTTTTGTTAACTACCAATTGCAGCTCTAAAATCAGCCTAACTCCCAGTCCCAAAAGAAAAAAAGAAAAAAAAGAGATGAAAACCCAAAAAACAAAGATCATTAAAATTCTTAAGCCCAAATATAAAAGTGCTTATTAAAAACCTTAGTAAGACATAGTTACATTGAATTTCATTATTAACTGCAATAAAACCTAACGATGGAGGAAGTTGTTAACTACCTACACAATTAGTTTTCCAGAAACCTAACAAAGTTTGAAGAATATGAAGAAGATTAATGGAAAAACTGGTTAGTGTACTTGACATAATCCCATGACAACTAATGAACTGAAGACGAACATCAAGAAGCAGAAAAGAAAAAGTGCATACCAGGATAATGGCATCTCTAGTGGCAAGAACCAGAATGTCAGCGCAAGACACTATCCCTGGACAAGCGTCTTCTAGCTCTTCTTTGATGGTATGAATAAAATTGAACCCCTTCAGTGTCTTGTTGGGGATAGCATCTTTCTCAATAGTGTGATTCTTATTGCCATTGCTGTCATCTAAAAGTACTGAAGCATCACAACCCTGCAAACAAAATAAAAACCCCAATCAAGAACAGTAAAGTCTATCCCTGATGGAAATTACCAGGTCAAAATTATGAAGAAACAACACAATATGTACATAATCAAGAAGAGAAACTCGGTACCCAGATCAAAATCAAAGAACCCCATCGAGGTATCTGGTATTCAGCAATAGAGGCGACAAAAATCAAGAACAGAGGCAAGAAAACTCAATCACCCTATTAATGTCATGAAACCCAAGCCAAAGAATGATAATCCTCAAAGTCAAGAACAAGGAAAGCTCAATAGCGAAATAAGAGTTCGGATGGAGAAACAAAGCACAGATATTATCAAAACCCATTTGAACGACAATGCCAGATGCAAGAAGAGCAACATACGACCAGACCAGGGCAAAGCAAACATGTTCAAAGAATAGGATCAAAAATGACAAAGCAAAACAAAAAGAAAGCACGAAATAATCAAGAAGAGAAATATCAAACCTCAATGAAGCAATCGTGGAACTGAAGGCGGAGGATTTGTGCAGTGGCATTCTTGTTTCGAGTGAATAGTTGCGCCATTGTCGATCTCACAATCTTCTCCGCTTGTGGGCACTTCTCTCTGTAGAACTCGTATTGAAGGTTGGTATTCCCAGTACCAGATGAATCCATGGAAATCCGAAAATCGGATGGAGAAGAAGAAGGCGAAGCATTGGGAGGAGAGAGGTTGATGGCATCCGCCGTTTCGCCTTCTGGGTAAGTCAGTGAGACAAGAACAGCGATCAACAGCACCATGAAAATCCATTTAAGCGCTAGGGTACTGTCTGACATGATTAAACGTTTTTCTTGAATAATCTTTGATCATAAAAAGGTGAAAGTTGATGAAGAAATTTTTGAGAGAGAGTGAGAGAGAACAAAAAAGAAAAGGCGGGAAAGGAAAGCAAAGGAAAGCAAAGACGAGAGAGAGAGAGAGAGAGGGGGGGTTGGGTGTGGTAGGTTAAGGGACTGTACATGCTCACTCACCCTACCATTCCTTACAGGAATGTTAACGGGACGGGCGGAGTTTGGTAGTTACTTGTCGACCGACTTGAAATTATTGAGTTCAAAAAATATAAAATCAATTTCGACCCTGATCGGATAAGATTTGGATCGGGTCAGTTTAATTGAAAATTTTATTTTTAAGTGTAAAATTATTGGGTTGGTGTAATAAAGATTCAACACTAGATTAGATGATTAGATATGTCTAGGTCTTGAAATTTTCGATCGATATCTTACTTAAAATAAGATCGGTTAGAGTCGGAATTGACCGAATTGATCGGGTCGGGTGGATTTTTTAGCATTTTTTTAGCAGCTCTAACTACTCGTATATACTACTGACATGGCATCCGTGTTATTAGGGGGGTAAAAAAAAAGGTCATAAACTGGTTGCCAAAATTACCCCTGCATTGCCTACAATTGGCTTGCTACCATCCCTCTAGTATAAGATAGACTAAGATATCAAGGCAACAATTCTTTTTAGAAAAATAAAAATAAAAGTAAACTACCCTTGAATATTCTCTTGAAGTGCCTTTTATATATTGTCTATAATCCCCCTGACTACCTGATAATAGGGCCACTCTTTATATATTGTTTTTTTTAATTATAATTTTCCATAAAGAAACCAAAGACAGAACTTGATTTCATAATTTTCAAAATAAAATAAACGAATAGCATGACTTTGTGACTTAAATCAATAAAAAAAAATTCTTCATATGTTTTCATTTTATATTTTAAGTGGTAAAAGGGGCGAAGAGGCGAAGGGTTGTTTGTAGGTGTTTAGACAAAAATAGAGGATTACCAAGTAGCTACTCTGAGCTTAGCCTCAATATTAAAAATATATTAAAATTTTAAATTCAAACTTTTAAAAGGTTTAAAGGATAGCATGAAAATAGAAAATTGAATCACGAGAGAAGAGAAATGGAAGGGTAGTACACAATTAACAAAATCTGAAAAATAGAAAGCAGGAAATAATTAAGAATCGAATGAGAAATTAACCTAATAGGATCCTAACAATAAACTTTTGGACAATCGAAAGGAGCTCGATATATATTAAAGGGAACTTATTGAAAATTTATATGGACATATTTGGTTGAGGGATAAAAATAGAGGATTGGATTAGTTATCTCATAGGTCCCACAAAACTCATGTTTGGTAAAAAAAAAAAATTGTATAGAATTAGTCGTTCTTCCGGACTATTAATCCTCCATAATAGGGGATAAGTAATACCATAGGAGAGGTGGTATTACTTATCTCCCTCCTTGGGATAAACTCTAAAATGATATTTTTATTCTTTTTTTATTAGTATAATAAGTTAATATAATATTAAATAGCTACATTATAATTTAAAATTATTTTTTTATTATTTTTTTTATTTTTAATGTGATATTTTGATGAAATAATATTTCTTATCTCTATTATAATCTCATCCTAACCAAACGTAGTATAAGTAATCCTCCATTACATTAGGTACTACTTATCATCTATCACTACTTTAATTCTACGGTATTACTTATTCCTCATTTTCTTATTCCCCAACCAAAGATGTCCTATAAGTATTTGGATTTGGATTCTCTCAATTTCAGGATTTGGAATGGAGATCTCTGATTTATTGATTAGAGTGTTAATACGTCAACTAATATAAAAATGAATAGTTTAGATGAGTTGACTTAAAATTTATTTAAAAATAAATGATTTTATAGTTATATATAAGGAAATAAATTTTAATGCCAAACAATGTAATTTTAATAAAATATGAGATAAGATTATATCTAAACTATTGATTATGAAATAAAAATCTCCATTCTAAATCATGAAATAAAGAAAATTCCAATACCACGTACTTCAACAAATACTTTTATGGAACATATTGTATACTTGATTGACATTTAAAGAGAAACAATGAATAAGGCTAGGCCTCCGTTATACGAGCAAAACAAAAGAGACAAAAGAAAAGAAAGCCAATGGACTTCAATGAAGGTGAGAAAAGTTGTTCATTAAAAGAAATTAGATAAACTATCTATATGAATCCATTGGAACCGAAGGAAGAGAGGGTGAAGACATCTCGGCATTCTTGGATTTAAAGACAATCAAAAGTTTAATGATTATTTATCAACACTGAAACCATGAAATTAATCTTTGTCCAGGAGCCATTCTATATCTTCCAATATATCTTCCAATACATATAATTTATATATATAGCTCAAATATGCCAAAGTAGAATTATTTAACACCGTTAAGAGAATATGGCTAATAAGAAACAAACTCAATTGAGTTAGTTATAGATGAAAACACTGAAAGAATTAAAGTATCACAATGTTATACTAGAAACTATAAATAGAAAATAAACTGAATTATTAACTTTAAGAAATTCTAATCCATGAAGCTTAGAAATAGGGGATATCTATAAATCTTGAATGATGCAGTGGTACTAAAATAAGGTCCTACGGTTAGTGTCTCTTAATGAATATTTATCAGGACAAAAGTCATATTGAAGATTGTTACCTTCATGTATCTCTCCCAACAAAAAAAACCATAAACCCTTTGAGAATTTTCACATGAAGTACCAACCTTCAATATGGCTGCTGTTGACATGATAGAAAGAAGTGGTTGAAGAAGAAGAAGAAGAAAAAGAGAGAGAGAGAGAGAGGAGTTATGAAAATACACAAGGCATATGCAGACTCTAACTTATATATATATATATATAGATCAGCTCGGTTATATTTTGTGTTACTTAGCAGCAAAGTTTTCCTTAGGAGAAAAATTCCGAGCCCTAAGGATTCGTACCTGCTTCAGACTCTCAAAAGTCTCAACCCAGCTAACTAGAAAACATACTCAGCTTCCAAAAAATAAGTTTGGACTGAAAACCAGGTTGATGTGAAAGAAAACATCCTATTTTTGTTCGTGCGAAAACTATAGATTAATTAATTATACAATTACTTAATAGCTTCCAACCAAGATACGAGAATACATTCCCAAACAAAAACCATACTCACAAGCAAGAACATATCTATAATCCTAATAGGCTAGCTTTACAAATAGCAACACAGGATATTTCAAACAACGCACAATTACTTGGCAAATAACTATTATCTTAATAGGTTGGCTTGACAGCTCACCCCGTCGCTTCACTTCCCAACAGCTATTGTCGAGCCTGTCGGCATGCACACGAAATAACACTTTTCATATTAAGATATATATATATATATATATATATATGAATAAATTACACTGACCTTCCTTGAATATCTAATAATGGCAGACAATTCCTTCGTGGTTTAAAAACTAACACTGACATCCTTCTCGTTTAGTTGTGGATTGCAAATTCCCCACCCGTTAGTCAACCATTAAGGTAAACAAAGTTTTTAAGCTGACATCATGCAATTATTTTTTTATACACCAGTTTTACCCTTTTATGTAAATGTTATAAAATTATTTGATAATCTAATAGACTTGGTCAAAACACTTAATTCAACTCAAAATATTTAACCTGAGTTGACACAGCTTAAAATGAATTAACTCACTCAAATCATCACAACTTAAAATGAATTAACTAACTCAAATCACCACCTCCCCTCGCCTCCCCTCCCCACCCCTCTCCTCTTCTCGTTTTCACCACCGAACAACATTGTCATTAACCTCCTTCGAACCCACATTGCGCCTTATTCATTCATCCTTCCCAAATCAACAGATTCAACTCAACAATTACTAAATCATCTCTCTCTCTCCCACATATTAAACCCAACATATTTAATTCAACACACTTTAACTACACCCCCAAACACTACCAGGCCATCACGATCATTCCAGAAATCATCTCTTTCGTACACATACACAAAATACCTTCATATAAACATATATGTACACATCCTACCTAAAAAAACCATATATGCACATATCATCTATACACACCCATATATGTAAAAAAAATTACACACATATTATATATATATACCCTTGCAAAAACTCCTTCTGCTAGTTAAAATCCTATAATTTATCAAAAATATCACATTTTGTGCTCTATAATTGCTAGATATGCAAGTATATACACGTACCCACCAACTCAAACTCAACTTTAAATAAGTTGCAAATAGCCACAAACAAAACTTTATGATCACAAATCTCAAAACCAGGACACTATACCATACGAAAATTGAACATAAAACATTGGGTGCATAAATATATATACATATTTATAGCAATATTAGTCCAGAAAACATAGAACATTCACTGTGATTTTTTTCTCTAATTTCGCAAGAAGATTTTGAAATCTAAAAAAATTTAACAGAAAATCCAAATAATCCAGTAAGGTTGTGATGCAATGGATAGGTGGGTTTTAGGTGGAGAAGACGGATATGGTGAGAATCGTGGTGGCGGTGAATGATGATGATGGTGAAGAGAGAAAGAAGAGAGAGAGAGGCCTACTAAGAAGAGCAATGGGGGATACGATGATAGTGGTGGCAGACAGAGTGAAGGTGGTTGTGGTCATCGATGGTGATGCGTGGAAAATAGCGGGTGGGTTTGATAACTGATAATGGGGTTTGAGTTTGTGATTCTGATTATAGGGCTTTGATTTTATTTTTTTTCATTGTGAGGCTTTGATTTTGTGATTAATGGCAAGAGGATTGCTAGGTTAGAGCTGCAGATGTTGGAGTTGCAGGTGACACTAGAGAGACGAGGTTGAAATGCTGTGGAAAATATAATCAAAATATGAGGGTAAAAATGTAAAAAGGCATATTCTCCGTTAACGGTGTTACATGACAACACTGAGAGGGAGGTTAGTGTAATTTCATAATCCACAAGGAGTTTTCTGTTGTTGCCAGATATTTTAGGAAATGTCACTGTAATTTACCCATATATATGGTAGGAGTATGAGGGTGTCGGTAACAGTTTTGCTGCTATCGATGACGTGGCCTAATAAAAATTTGTGACAATCTTTAAAAGTCTCGTCAACTTCAAACCCCATTCTCTCTCTCTCTCCTATTTCTCTCTAAAATTTAAACCAAAGACCAATTTTTAGCCATGGACGACACCCACCCAGAAACATAAAAGTATATTAAAATCACATAATTAAAATACTTGAACTAGTTGTTATTTTTTAATATTTATAGCATACTTTAAAGTTTTACTTTATTTTGATTAAATATTTTTTAAAATAAAATATTCTAAAGGTATCAAAAGTAAATAAAAAAGGAAAAATTAAAAGCCATTTCATATTAATATTTGCAAAATTAGAAAATTTGTCTATGGATTTGTTTCAATTATTGAGGTTAGACAACTCAATCATTGTTAAATACTTAAAAATATATAAATTATTCTTTAATTGAGAAAATTTTAATATAATAATTAAGTTTCATTGGAGCTTCTCCAAATTTTGATTTATTTATTTTATTCTTTTTAAGCATATATTAAAAAGATGTGATTGACGAGTATTTATAGCCAAATGACAAATTCATCAATAATAAGAGATTTCTTTAAATAACAAAAAAATAAATGAAACATGATTAATAATTTTGTGACATGGATACTTCTTATAATAAAATTTTAAAATTGCCTTTTATTTTCATTAATAATTTTGTAAAGGAGCATATTTGAAGGAATTTTGATAAATTTCTCATATTGATCAAGAATCAAAACAAAAAGCAATTTAAAGTAAGACTAATAAGGTAGAAAGTACGATCAAGATTTTTAGCTTTAAAAATATCATAACTGATTGTTACAATATATAAGATAGGTTGAGGGTTATAACATTTTAAAGAAATTAATATTGAAAATGAAATTTTAGAGACTATTTATTTCGTTTGTAAATTGCTTTTCAACCAACCATTGAAGCTATAAGATTAGACATTTTGATATAGGTGTTGGGAACAGCGGAATTTCTCATGATTTGGCTATAGTGTATACGTATACTACCAAAAATTTTGATTTGATTATCATAGCCTAATCTACGTGATTAGAATCGTACTTTCGAGATATCTCTGGTTTGATCCCGAATAACAAGAATCAGCACTAAGCACGAAGTAATCGCTCGAACTCAACCTTCGAACTTCTGCTGTATTCCTCGTACACGCTTTGCTCTATAGAGAGTGGGCTCGCCGCTGCTAGGGTTTCTCTTCCTCACAAAAACATGTATCTCTCAATTATGTGCAGAGTGTAACCCTAACAGCTTTTAGAGCGCATATATATAGAGGCTACAACAGGAACCATATGATTAGTATAATTAGGGTTTCCTACGCAAATAAGAACTCCTAATCCAACCAGAATTAATTCTTATTTACATAAATTATAATTTATACCACTAACGAATTATAATTGCACTCCCTGTTATACTAGAAATTATATTTCGAGCTCCATATTATTAAATGCTTATTTATCTCTCCACGTTAAGATTACAGATATCCGTCTATTAAATTAAATTACTAACAATTAAATTTAATAGACTTATTTAATTCCTTGAGACCTTCCACTTAACTTATTTGATATGTCGAATTCATAATCTATCTGCAAGGTTTGGCATAATCAAAATTTATAAGCTTCCTTAAGGGGGTATCATCAATCCCTATCCAGGGACGTGGATTCCATCAATAATAAATATTCACCATACACGTAATGTTATTATCCAACTCACTGAGTTTATTGACCTACAAAGAATCTCACTCTTCTGCGAATCAAAATAATAAATATTACATGCACGTGTCTATTTATTACATTAGGATTAAGAGTATAAGCACTCATAATAATCATGAGGTATTAATTGTTTTATATAGTCAGTATAAAAACAATTACCTCAACACGGTCATGTTCAATACACATAAAGTGTATTAGTGCAAAGAGTTGGAACTATACCGTTCCCCATAGTCAAGACAGACCTATTAAAACCTTGTACTACAGTCCTACTGATGATGTGTCAATTTTCATGTAAGATTGTAAACGATAAATTTATATTCCATAAGAACCGATGATCTGATCTTCCGTGTGTAAGTCGTACTCTACACACCAAATCATCTACTATATAGAATAAGAGATACACATGCATAATCATTAAATAAATAACAGAATGCAAACATTTCTCACACAGATTCTCATTAAAATGGAATAACTAATTTATTAATAAATATTAAAGTCATTACAAAAAGCATGTCTTTTAGTATAAATTCCCAATAATAAAGACATAATATTAAAAAAGGGTAAAATGTTTCAACTTCAATGGTCTTATAACCAATTGTAATAATATATACTATAGATTTATTTGTATATGTCTTTCTAAAAATAAACATGAAAAGGATTTGAATAGAAAATTTTAAAATTTTGAATCTAAGCAAGAACTTTCCAAAATTATAACAGAAGAATTTAAGAGAATTCAAAGTAACAATCCTAATATTATTTTAAATTTATGGAGGAGCTTTCTAAAATTATAAAAGAGGGATTTAAGGAAATTTAAAATAACAATTTTAATTTTTTAAAAAATAAAAAAACTTTCTAAAATTATAAAAGCTAGACAAAATTTTTCAAAATGACAAAAGATTATCTAAGTTTAAACAAATATTTACTAATTATTAATTGAAAGTAAATGTTTCGATAGAATTGTTATTATAGTTTATTGACTATGAACAGATTGATGACTACCGTGAAAGATTTACTAGTTATTTAAAAATTTAAAACTTAAGAAAATTGAATAGAGTCTTTCAACTTCAAAGACTCAACAATTTATTGCTATTATATATAATATAAATAGATAGACATTTAGATATATTTATACTACATATGTATGTTTGTATGTCATTATCTTTGTCTACACATCATCACCTTCACAAACAATACTACCAACACAAATCAAGCCAAGAAGTAGCTTTTTTAAAGATTGTGTCTCCAACCCACAACAATCTATTATGAGACCAAATCTACAGCCTTGATTAAAAAATTTTGCTCCACAAATCCTGAACCAGAAGTGAAGCCATGAAATCGATTATAAGGTACCTCTCGGCTCTCGAACCTATCACATTCACAACACCACAAAATTGGTAACTAACCTGCAATCAGCTGGGACCGTTCTTTATCTTTCACGGTAATTTGTATATATAAATCAAATATGCCGAGTAGGATTATTTGACATCGTTATGAGAATATGGCTAATAAAAAACAAATCAGTTAATTGAAAACACTGAAATAATTGAAGTAATCATCACCTTATACTTAGAACTGAAAAAAGACAACAAACTTAATTATTAACTTCAAGAAATTCGAATCCATGAAACTTAGAAATAGCGGATCCATAAATCCTGGATGATGAAGTGGTAGTAGAAACAAGGTTCTACACTACGATATTCGCTTAACGATTATTTATCAGGACGGAAGTCATATTGAAGATTGGTACCTTCATGTGTTTCTCTCAAGAAAAGAACCATAAACTCTCTGAGCATTTTCACTTGAAAGAACCACTCTCCAATATAGCTGTCGACATGATAGAGAGAAGTGGTTGAAGAAGAGCACAGAGAGAGAGAGAGAGAGAGAGAGAGAGAGAGAGAGAGAGAGAGAGAGAGGAGTTATGAAATTCACACAAGGCATGCACAGACACTTATTATATATATATATATATATATATCAGCTTGCTTGCTTGTGCTTTGCATTACTTGGCTGCAAAGTTTTCTTAGGGCATTAAAAGAAACAAGTCCTATCCCTACCCTCTTCAAACTCTCAATTCTCAAAGTCCCAACCCAGCTAGGATACGTGCTCTTTCTTTCCAAAAACCAAGTTTTGATTGAAAGCCAGTTGATCTGATATATTTCTATCCATGTACTGGCCATGGAGTGGATATACGAGAACTATTAATTACACAATTACTTTCGAAACCAAGTTAGGACATTCACTTCCCAAAACAATTCTAGCCAAAGGATTATTAGACTTATTACCAAATTCACATTAGGCATAGACACATATCATATATATATATATATATATAAAAGTTGTGTTTGCATCGAGGGGCAAATTCAAGATTTTTTTTCAGTGGAGGCGAAAATTACATAAGGGGTGTTGCTTCTATACAAAGATTGTATGCAAAAATTATGCGTCTATCAAAATTAAGATAACCTATAAAGTTTAAAAAAAAATGGCTTCATAACTGCCACTCAACCTCATAATTTTCATATCAAAATAGAGAGTTGTGATTTTACTGTTTATTTGGCCATATATTAAGAGGTTAGTGAAATTTAGTTGAGACAAATGTAAGTGTAAGTAGATTTAGTGAAGGTAAATGTAGATTTTAAAAATTCAGTGGGGGCAATACATTATATTTGCAACAGAAGATCAAATAATACAAAAAAGATAAATTTGAAAAAATAGTAGAAGTTGCCAAGTTGAGTGGGGGCAACTACCCCCACTTGTCCCTTGCTCGGTCCGCCCATGTTTGCAGCTATATTTTGACTCTCTCTTAAGTGGCATTTAGGTGACACTCTTTATGATAATATACTTTTAAAATGTCACGTCATAAGGGTAATAAAAATGTTTACTAATTGTTTTATATTTATAAATGCATATGAGTTGTGATTGGTAACATTTTGAATACTCTATTTTGTTATACTAATCCGATTAAGTTTCTTATTAGATACACAAGTCCAATTTTGAAAAAAATTATAGATTACCAATAAAGACTCTCTTTTTGATAAATAAGAATCCTAAATAGCCCACAAATTGCCTTTGTGATCTAATAAAGTTCTCAATTTAAATATGAAGCCTTAAGCAATAAAGTATTTTATTTAAATATGAATCCTAAACTAATTAAGTTTCTACAAATTATCACTTACATAATTTCTCAATAAATAATCTCAAGCAATAATTAATTATCAAACAATGATTTACTCAGCTATGTATACAAATATTAGACATATATACATAAAAATATTTGTATGATCTAAATTAACATAATTAGTTACACATAAAATAATACTTTTTAATTAGGATTTAACTCTGTAGTTAAATATGTCTTAAAATATTACTCTCATTCAAATACATAACATGAGAAATATATATGTATCCCGTATGCAAAGGAGTTCCTTAAGTTTTACTCTAGGCAAGGCATTGTGTTGTCGTTCTAGCGAGACATAATCACTCTTCGTAAGTTCAGGCTTGGGAAAATTTTAAATCCCATTACAACTGTGAGGTGGATGAACAATTATTATGAATGCATACAAAATAATAAATATATATACACACGTATTATAAATACTACATTTTATATTATTTAGTTTTATTTTTTGGTATACTAATATGAACAAAATTATTTTTTAAGGAACTATTAATTAGATTTGACTGAAAACATTAAATAATATAAAAAAGAGTCACCCAAATCAATATATATATTCGACATTTTCTGGGCTAAATCGAACTACTGCAAATTTTGTTTTGTTTTTTGGCTGAGCTTGGGAATGCAAACTTAGACTAGATCTCAAGCCGAGTAGGGTTCTAGTTGGTGTTTTAATTATTATTATATGTTGCAAGTTCACACAATGTCCACACCTAATAAAAATTATATAAGAATAAAACTTTTCAAACAGAAATCTTGAGACAACTTTTCAAGGAGGCAAACACCTAATGAAAATTAAGTAATAATAGAAATTTTCAAACAGAAATATTATTCACAAGGAGAGAAACATCTAAAAATGGTGCCACTGCTTCTTATAATAGTAGACATGGGTCATGTATTTCATAAACCCTAACGGGCCCAAACAATAAGTTTCAAGACTTGTAGTACCACCCTCTCTCTCCGTCTCTCCCTAATCTTACAGATGGAGAAAACAAAATCTCATAAATGTTCGAAAGACCATACCTAAGTAAAATGCTAGCTATAGATACCAATTTTGTTTACCGGATTATTATTACGGATAAATACAAGTGAGTAACTCTTACATGTATTAGATAATGTGAATCTCATCACCTTGTCTACTTGTGATGATAATCCGGTAAAAAAAACTAATGGCTTCAGCATTACTCTACTGATAAAGGTATATATGCTATGCTTGTTGTTTGTCAAGTATTTTAAAATTCCTTGTTTAATATTCATTACTTTGGTGAGGGACAATGTTTGGTTTTGTTGACTATGTTTGGCTTATCTACTTAATAGTTTATTCCTAGCTTGTTTTAAAATCTGAATTGGGTATTGTTGGTTAAAAAATCAAATGAAGTAAGGCTTAATTTCTGCTTGTTTAAAATGTTAAAGCGTTATTGAATAATTTTGACAGCCACAGCAACAAGCCTACAACTAGAAACAGCAAATGTCATAGCTATCATTATGGCCAATTCGATGTATTTCAAGAAGCGCTAATTCTATGTCTTCATATTTGGTAGAACTGTTTTTTATTGTTCGACGAATTTGTGATGAGGAAGCTACCAAAGTAACAGTGCTGGAAAGTGTGTTTGGTATCATTTGATTGATGGTAACTTTCAATCAACTCTTGTGATAGACCTAAACTCGCACAAGAGTCCAAGCTCCATCCAAATTCAATGGTCTTTCTGCTAATTTCCTGAAAATGAGGCTTGAATAGAATTTAAGGTTATATTGATCTGCTTATGTTTCTTCAAAAAAAGAAGTCAGAGGGGAAGCAGAAGAGTAAACTTGACAAGCATGATGGTCAGCCAGTGAGTTCTCTTATTTAGTTCTATTCGCTTGTTTTTCAGTCTTTTTCCTTATCACTCCAGGCAGAACTGGTTCTTTTTCACTACTTGCATTTAAGGCAGTGAACCACTCCCCCCCCGGCCTCCCCCCCCCCCCACCCCCAAAGCAAAGGAAGTAGAAAAAACGTAAGTTCCAAAAGAAAGTTAACTTTTTAATGTAACAAACTGCAGATAGGCTGCGGTGAGATAAACGACTTAGACCAATTATAAAATTTGTCAATGAGTCTCTATTGTCCTTCTTTCCAACTGCAGATAGGCTGCGGTGAGTCTTTGGGTAGTGAGGATACTTTTTCTATTAATATATTTACCTTTCGGTTAGGCCTATTGCTTGCTTTACTCTTTTCTCTATTAATTTGTTTTTTCGTTCTCTCAGAAACTAATGTTCCAAGAGCCATCCACTGATGACTACTAGGGCATTGCGACTAGGCCCGGGCAGCCCATAGATGGAAAATCAATGCGATTGGTTTTTAGTAAACAATTTAATTGTAATACGATGAGTAAAATGTTGAAGAGTTACGATTAGATGGGATAAGATCATAAGCCACTGGGGCCAGTGAGCTTCATCAAAGGACTGCTTTCAATGAGGAAATCTTCTGGAGAGAAGAAGCTGATTACTGGGTTTAAAACAAAATCTAGCCAAGCAAAATACTGATAGGCTTCAATGAGGTAAATATATTTACTACAACTATAGAATGAAACCTAGAGTTTGATGTTCATACCTAACTTAATCTCAAGCGAAATCTTTACTTTAGAGTACTGAAGGTCAATTGAATTAATTGAATGGCTCAAAGGCTGTGAAATGAAGCATATCATTAATTCGAAGTATCCAATTTTCCAAAGGTGTATAAACCGGGCCTCCCATTACTTACAAGTTTAGGATTTTCCTTTATATGTAGTCCACGTGCAATAATACTGTCATTTGGCCTTACCTCCTCCCACCTTGTAATTCAAACCATGCAAATGCTATAAAATTAGGCTCGTGTGCTAAATATCACCTTGCAACACATAACAGAAGTAAAGAACTTGCAGATTAACCATGGGAAAGAGGTTTTTTGGACTCATGTTGCTACTCCTCTTGGTTTTCCGTAACTCTCTCTCTCTCTCTCTTGATTACCTTTAGTGACTATCATTATTGTCATTATTATCATCATCATCATCATCATCATCTTCTTCTTAACAAAATTCCTTTGTGCAGATTTTTTATATTATCTTAGTAGATCTATGTAGTTTCAATTGGTTGATCAGTTTTTTCGTTTTATCTTGCAAAATCCATGAAAAGTTTAGTAGATTCACAAAACTTTATTTTTCCCAAATTGATTGCATGAATTGAATGATTGTTTCTTGGATTAATTTTAGACACTAAGATCACTATTTGAAAATCAATGAGATTTTGGTGAGACCCAATTCGAAGTAGTCACCTCTTCACACAGTGGTGGTGGACTTAGGATTTTACATGAGGGGGCTAAGGTAAAAAAATTTGAATCCAAGGAGGGTAAGGTCAAAAAAATTTATATTTTGAAAGGCTATTACACTATATTTGTTTCTAAATATACAAAATTCTATGGGAATTTAAAAGAAATTTAAAAATTTTAGAAGGACTGCGGCCCTCGTCCGCCCCTCCTCTGTCCGCTATTATCTTCACATGTATGATTTGTAAGTATGGAGACCCATAACAGAATTTCAGGTATGGCTCATGAAAACAATTTCAAAATGACTAGCATTGCTCTTATTAAAGTTAATTGTTTAGTTACTTCAGACAATTTGGATTTAGATTTGGCTTACAAACATTAAAAAAAAAAAAAAAGAAGAAGAAAAGACAATAAGACCAACATTACTCCAGCAGAAACATTACAGATAAATTTTTGGATGGTTGCATCGTGATTAATGCAGAAGATGTGTTGATGGTGACTGAAGCAAGGACATGCTACGTAAAAAGCCGCAAATACAGAGGTAAATGCTACAACAGCCGCAATTGCCATATGGTGTGCAAGCACGAAGGTTTCCTGGGTGGCCGCTGCAAAAAGTTAAAGTGCATCTGCACTACCAAATGTTCAAAGGCACCCCCCGGCGGCGGCGGAGGTGGCAGCGGCGGACCTAGTCCTCCCGGAGATGATAGTCCTCCCGAAGGAGACGGCCCTCCATCTACTTTTATGATGGTGTCCAATTAATACCCTTTTCTCTGGGAAAACATGTATTGATAATTAATAAACATCAATAAAGTCTTCCATTTTCTGGAGGGTTGATAGATTATGTTCTGCTTCTTTAGTCTTTTGTGTCTTGCTATTTTCCAGTTTTTTTTTTTTTTCTTCTGTTTTTGGCGTACTCTTCTTTTGTCACTCTTTTGAGTGTTGCAAAGAAGCAATGGAAACACAATTACAGAGTTAAAATGAGAAAAATATTCTGGTATCTCCTTTAAAACTTGTTGACTTTTTGTTGGAAAATAAACTTGTTTTTAAGTGTTTGTAGATAAACACATGTACATATATGATATATTCATATAAAGAGTAGTTTATGTGTGTAATCAATGAAACATTTATGTATGTAGGTGAACACTGTTATGAATGTTAGTTGTTTTAGTATATGTATAAGGACTGTTTGGTACAGTTTTTTTTTAAGTTTACAAGCAAAAAAATCAGGGTTTTTTTTTTTACTACCTGACTTTTTTTGCTTATAAACTTAAAAAAGGCTAAACAAAAAAATTGTACCAAATGAACCTTAAATTTAGGTAGACGTAAGTAGAGTCTTATATATATCCATGTAACTTAGTGATTTAATAAGTAGAAAAGAAAGTGAAAAGTTGGTTATTGGCATCTCCTAGTTATTATTTATGTCTATTAGTCCACCATAGATTTTCAACAAAGTGGTAGGGAAGCATTTCACAAAATTTTCAACAATGATATCATAGCCTAAGATTGCAAGGTTTTGTTTTTGAGAATTATAGCAAATTTTGAAATGATTTTATTTCAAGTTCCTAGGCTCACTAAGGAGAACTATGATAATTGGAGCATTTGCAATAAGGCGTTGCTTGGTTCCCAAAATGTATGGGACCTCATAGAGAGTGGTGTTGTGGAGGCACAAATTAAGGCTTCCAATAATAAGAG
Source organism: Euryodendron excelsum (assembly GCA_033060915.1). Taxonomy (NCBI): domain Eukaryota; kingdom Viridiplantae; phylum Streptophyta; class Magnoliopsida; order Ericales; family Pentaphylacaceae; genus Euryodendron; species Euryodendron excelsum. The sequence continues at coordinate 681,728 of CM065386.1, read as the reverse complement.
CCAGGTCAAGGCATTAAAAATTTAGTAAAACTATGTTAATTGTGAGAGTCGTTATCCTGATAGAACTACATAAGAGTTGTGGTGACCTTTTTATACCAGAAATTTTGAAGTATCTAGAATATCTTGTCGAAACTAGTGAACATTTGTGCAAAAGTTACCATGATCCAAAAGATCAAAGAGTAAGTGCTAATCCAGGGTGTGAAAAGAAAAACCCTAAATGAAAGGGTAAGAAACAAGATCTTCATGAGAGAAGAGTCAAGTTCCAAGCAATGAAGAATCGCTGAACAAATTCAAAATATTTTTGGGATGACCTGAGAAGATCAAGTTTAAGAACGGTGTTGGAAAATAAACTTGTTTTCTAATGTTTCTAGATAAACACATACACACATACATGATACATGATACATATATGTAAGGAGTAATTCATATATGTAGTCAATGAAGTATTCATGCATGCAGGTAAAGAGTCATATGAATCTTAGTTAGATACATGTAAATAGAGCCTTATACATATATACCCATATAATCAATTGTTCTAGAAAAGAGAAAAGAGAGTGGAGAAAAGGAATAGAAAAAATATTATTAGCATATCTAGTAAGTGCTTCTGCTTGTGAGCTAAGGAGTATCTCTCTATTTGTTATTCTTTTTATTAGCCCACCACATATTTTCAACAAAGCTGTATCAAAGTATACCATAAATTTTCAATAGTGATATCAGAGCATATAACAAAATTTTTAAACAGTAGTATCATTGCCCAAAGAGACGCTGAGGAATCTATACAAGCAAAATGTATATAACTCAAAAAGTAACAAAAGCTACTATTTTTATTTTAAAAATGATATAAAGATTATATTCAACATTTTTCAAGCTAAATCCGCAGGTTAGAAATTTTGTTTTGTTTTGTTTTTTTGGTTGCAAGCCAAGGTTTTATCCCAGCTGGTTGAGCTTGGGCTAGTGCTTTAATTTTAATTATTCCTATCATAAGGTACAATAGCAAAAGCAGCCCAGCAGACCCAGTCCATGATTCCACTATTTTGGACAAGCCCAAAACCCAAGTCAAATTCAGCCCTTCCTCTCTCTCCAGGCGTCATGTTCTATTACCGGAAGAGACGGAAGATCGAAGGCGGGAGTGATGGGCGTCGAGAGCCCAAAAAGGAGAAGAAGAGAAGTGCCTTTGCTGACTCTCTGAAGGTCCTTCACCTTCTATCTCTACAACCCTCTCTATCTAACTTCTCATAGATTGATTTGTATATCAGTATATGTCTTCTTGTATTTATCTTGGTTTGCCTTTGTAATTCGATTATTCGATAGATGACGGTAAAATCAGAAGGCGTAGAACTGTCGAAGATGAGGAAGCCAAGAGCAGTAAGAGCGAAAAGAAAGACAGTCCAAGAAGAAACATAAATCTCATAAATCTTCAAAAGACTATACCGATAAAGGTATATATTTTATGATAATTCTGTTTGTCAACTATTTTAAATTCCTTGTTTAATATTTATTACTTTGCAGAGGGACAATGTAAAATGTTGGATTTTGTTAGCTATGTTTTGCTTACGTACTTTGCATGTTTTAAAATCAGAATTGGGTATTGTTCCTTTCAAAAATCAAATGAGTTAGGGTTTAATTTCTATGTGTTTGAAATGTTAGGGTTATTGAGTAATTTAGACTGCCAGTAACAAGCCTACAACTAGAAACAACAAATGTCATAGCTATCATTATGACCAATTTGATGTATTTCAAGAAGCCCTAATTCAATGTCCTCTTATTTTGTAGAACTGCATTTTTTTTTTTTTTTTTGACAATCTGTGATGAGGGAAGCTACCAAAGTAACAGTGCTGGAAAGTGTATGGTTTCATTTGATTGATCTGCTTATGTAGCTTCAGAAAAGAAGTCAACGGAGAAGCAGAAGAGTAAACGTGACAAGCATGATGGTCAGCCGGTGAGTTTTCTTATTTAGTCCTATTTGCTTGAAAAAGTTGAAAGCTTTGATTTGTTCCAATGTTATAGAGTTATATCAAAGTTAGCTTAGTGGGCTTGTGCTTTTAGTTTTTTACCTACCACTCCAGCTAACACTGATCCTTTTGCACTACTTGCATTTAAGGCAGTGAACTTATCGTCTGCCAAAAACCCTTTTAATTATCCAAGTGATATTGGTCGTTTGAATGTGCAACAGTAACTTCAATTGAAGAAATAGAATAGGGGGTCTTCCCCTATTTGGCTGCAGTTTGTGAAGGGCATCTTGATAAGAGGAACAGTAAATTTGAGGTCCTCGAGAGGAGGGACAAAGAAAAATAATCCAAATCATGATAATAAATAAATAACATTCTGTTTTCCATTACATATGAGGTACCTACAAATCCAACTAGCCTTATTTCTTTGTTCTTGGAACACGTAGCTTATTTTTCAGATGTGCTCTGCACATAAAATTGATTGTAGCTTCTCCTTCCATACACAATACTTAAAGCTCATATGTTTGTATGTTCGAATGATAGTTAGTAAACAATAGACAGAAAATTGTTTCAGAACCCATATTTGGAGATTGGTATATAATACTCACCCCCAAGAAGGTACCTAAGTTTCAAAACAAAATTCAATTTGTAGTGTAACAATCTGCAGATAGGCTGCGGCCTGATATCTGAAGTAGACTAAATGAATATAAAATTTATCAATGAGTATCTGCTGTCCTTCCTTCCATTTCCAGTTTTCACGCAGATACTAGAAACTGAAAGGGTTTTAAGGGCATCTGTGGCAAGAGAAAAATCTTGACAAAAATTTAGGGGTTTGTTTGTTTATCAATTTTGATGTAACTTTCTTGCTTTTGAAAATCAAAGGAAATTGTTGCTGTGATCAAGAAACAATTGATAATAATTGATGCTATGTTTGGTAATATTTCTGTGGGTGGTAAAGAATGTCTTCAGGGGAGCACATGGCTCTGAAGGTTCTCATGTGTTTTCGTTAATTAATCTGAAAGGAAAGGATTTTTTTTTATAGTTTTTTTAACATAAGGGCAGGACAATCAAGTTTAAGAATACCCAATGCAATGGATTACACTTCTATCTGAATTCATTCATGGAATAAAACTGTTAAAATTCCTTTTTCTTTTGTGTTTTTGGTCGATGAAATCAAGATATGTAACACTGCCATTGTTTTGTTAGACCAAACATAAGTGTCTTCTGTTGTTTATCAGTATTATTTGATTATACCACTGGAAACTTCGGGTAGTGAGGATGCTTTTTCTATTAAAATATTTACTTTTTCGATATGCATATTGCTTCCTTAACTCTTTTCTCTATTATTTACGGTTCTGCGAGATTGGTTTTTAGTAAACAATTTAATTGTAATATGATGAGGAAAATGTTAAAAAGAGTTGAGATTAGATGGGGTCAGCCACTGGGGCCAGTGAGCTTGATCAAAGGACTGCTTTCAATGAAGAAATCTTCTGGAGAGAAGAAGCTGATTACTGAATTTAAAAAACAAAATCTAGCCAATTAAGCAAAATACTGAGGCTTCAATGAGGTAAATCTATTGACTACAACTATACAATGAAACCTAGAGTTTGATGTTCTTACCTAAATTAATCTTAAGGGAAATCTCTACTTTAGAGTAATGAAGGTCAATTGAATTAATTGAATGGCTCAAAGGCTGTGAAATTGAGTATATCATTAATTCGAAGTATCCCATTTTTCAAGTGTTTATAAACAGGGCCTCCCATTACTTGATAACTTTAAGATTTTTCTACGTATATATATTGTCCACGTGCAATAATACTATTAGTTGGCCTTACCTCGTCTCACCTTGTGATTTAGTACATGCAAATGCTATAAAAGCTGGCTCGTTTCTAGAAATCATCTTGCAGCAAATAACAGAAGTAAAGAATTTGAAGATAACCATGGAAAAGAGGTTTTTTGGACTCATGTTGCTCCTCCTCTTGGTTTTCCGTAACTCTCTCTCTCTCTCTCTCTTTGTCTCTCTCTTCCTAAATCCTAATCGTTATTATCAACTAAGATTGTTGTTCTCCTCCTCCTCCTCCTCCTCCTCCTCCTCATCATCATCATCATGTTCTTAACAAGATTCCTTCATGCATATTTCTCATGTTATTGTAATAGATCAATATAGTTTCAATTGGTTGATCAGTTTTATGGAGACCAAATATAGAATTTCATGAATGGATCATGAAATTTTTTTCAAAATGCCTAGCATTGCTTTTATTAAAGTTAATTCTTTAGTTACTTTAGGTAATTCGGATTCAGATTTGGCTAACAAACATAAAAAAAATAAATAAATAAACTATAAAAGACAATAAGACCAACATGCACGGCTTCTCTATTCTCCATAGAATCTTGGAGAGAGAGAGACAGAGAGACAGAGAGAGAGTTCCTCCTGTCACCTGCGTAGGAGATTGAGCAATTTTTTTTTATCAACAGTACTCCAGCAGAAACAGTATAGATTAATATTTTCATGTATAGAATTAATCCTGCGGTCCTTTAAATTGTTTGCTTTGTGATTATTGCAGAAGATGTATTGATGGTGACTGAAGCAAGGACGTGCACCGTATCAAGCCGCAAATACAGGGGTAAATGCTACAACAGCCGCAATTGCCATATGGTGTGCAAGCATGAAGGTTTCCTGGGTGGCCGATGCAAAAAGTTAAAGTGCATCTGCACTACCAAATGTTCAAAGGTACCGCCGGGCGGGGGTGGTGGCGGAGGTGGCAGCGGTGAACATAATCCTCCCGAAGGAGACGGTCCTCCCTCTCCTTTCATGATGTCCAATTAATAGCTTTTCTATGGGGAAAACGTGTATTGATAAATAAACATAAATAAAGTCTTCCATTTGCTGGGTTTGATTGATTATGTTCTACTTCTTCAGTCTTTTGTGTCTTTCTATTTTCCCCATTTTTTTTATTTGTTTGTTTGTTGGAATACTCTTTTCTTTTGTCACTCTTTCGAGTGTTGCAAAGAAGCAATTGAAACACAATTACAGAATCATCAGCAGGGACTAGCACATAATGGAACAATTTGCTTGTATAACTGATCGAGTTCTAGTACCGCTCTGGACATGGCTATGAATTTGTGACTCCATCTACGGTTCATTATATATAAATTCCGTTAAGTGGAAATTTATGAACAGGAACAATTTGTGACCAATTCATGACTCATTCATGAAATTGCATCATGTATTTAATTTAGTTGAATAGAAATTTATGAATAGGAAGTGGAAACAGCAGCATCATGCAGACATTTTCCCAAATTCTTAGGTGTGTTAATTAGCAAATATTGTGATGCTTATAGAGTACAGCATGCATTTAAAAGAGATTGATGAGGGATATATTGAAAAGCTACCATTCGATGGGCTCAAATCAATGAGCACCCGAAAGAGGAAAGTAAAACCCAAAAAAAAAAAAAAAAAGAAGATGAATGTTATGATTTTTTTTGTGCTTATACCCAAAGGAATAAGTGAGGCGAAGCTCATCTGAAAGTTACAACTCATTTATTACAAAGATGTAATGAGATTTAGAATAAGAGAACGGTTATCTTTGCAAGTTTATCTCAAGTAAGCAAAATCTTTGAGAAATAAGGAGAAGTTATATAGAAAAGAGATATAAATTTAATTACTGAGATCTAAGACGAATGTAACCACAATTATCAACTGCTATCACTAATTTTATGAGGTTGGTGGAAGCATTAATATGTAGCTGCGGAAATAGCACTTTCTTTAGGTGATATAAGTGTAGTAGATTTTTGCATATAGCTAGGCCACTTGTACATATATACGCAGTGGCTGGCCTTATCTCCTCTCCTACTCTCGTATTCCCTGTTACTATAAATTATGGTTGCTACATATGCATCACAAGTTATCTCGTGAATGAGATAGATAGCAAAGGGCTAATTAAGCATGGAAACGAGGTTCATTGGGTTGATGTTGTTGCTTTTCCTCTTGGCTTCTGGTATTGCTCTCTCTCTCTCTCTCTCTCTCTCTCTCTCTCTCTCTGCCTGCATGTCTTAGATACATGGTGTCTATACTAGCTTGTTTAGATGATTCACTTTCCTTCATATGGAACCAATTAATTAATCCATAATCTTTTTATAAATGTTTGCAATTGCATGCAGAAGAGATCGCGATGTTCAGCGAAGCAGCAATTTGCCACAGACCCAGCCGTAAGTTCAAAGGGTCATGCAGGTACCACAGCAATTGCAGCATAGTCTGCAAACGAGAGGGTTTCATGGGTGGCCAATGCACAAGGTTGCCACGCAAGTGCATCTGCAATGCAAAATGCGTCAAACAACCTCCTCGTGGTGGTGGTGGTGGTGGTGGCCAACCTCATCCTCCCGGCGGTGATAAACCTCCTGGCGGCGATAATCCTCCCGGCGGGGATAATCCCCCTGAAGACAATCCTCCTCCTGAGATGTGGTAGAGTAGATATTATGAGCGAAACATGCATATATGCATGAGCAAGTATAATAAACATGGGGTAATCTTCACAATAATAATAATGAAATAAGAATAATCGTTTGACATGACATCAAGCATCAATGTTTTCATTTCCATGAGCTGCCACCAAAAAAAAATAAGAACTCTAGCCTTGACATGATACTCATTTGCCCCTAAAGCGTATCATTCGAGCTTTCCAGCATGGTAACAACTAACAAGGCCATTGAAGAAACAAAACACCTACTCAATCCCTCTCTAGTTCTTAATCAAATTGATCAAGCAAGCTTAAAATTGCGATCTGTAGTTTAGTTATTTATTTTATTTATTAATCAAATGAGGCTTAAAAAAGAAGTTTCCAATATTCTTAGTTTTTTGACTATATATGCATATAACCTATATAATTTTGTCCAATATGATAACCAATTAATTTGTATACCTTAATTACCGTTGAATTTGCAAGGAGTCACTTCAAGTAATATTAATGTACGTAGATATTTAATGTATTCGCTTAATTAGTTTACTGTTTGCTTTTTTTCTCCTAATTCCTACATAATTTGAATTGCTATCTCATTAATTGAACTCTCTATTTGGAAATTCAAGCAAAGTTTAATTTTCCAAATCACCACCCAAGATCTATATGAGGATTCTGCCATGTCCACATGAAGGATGTGGAGATGAAGCAAATGGGCGCGGTAATATAAGGGCTCTAGGAAGAATGTTACCGTCTATCCATGAAATTAGAATGCTATCTTGTGAAATTCAGCCCAATTTTATCAGATATGATCCGTGTTTAATTTGTGTGTTCTTTTTTGTGTTAATTTAGAGGTGGATATGCAGTGCATGAGCATTAATTAAGGATTCTATGAAATTATTGTCATTAATCATTTGCATACATACACTCGGGGACCCTCTATGCACGCCAGCCATCCCAATTTGTCAGCATGTTAGTGGCTAAGGAGACAATTAGAGAAACAGGATGCCATGGCATGTCGATCTATTCAAAAAACATTTAAGGAAATTATATGAAATATAAAAGAAGTATTATTATTCGATGTGGAATCACACACAAATTTTTAACGTATATTGAAGCATTATTGGAAAATTAATATTACTTTTCTTCTCCCGCTAATTTTGTGAACCACCCACAAGCAATTCCATAGCTCGGGTTCCATTAAGCTAGCTACGGATGTAAAACACCAAATGTAAACCTTTGGATCTCACTTGTTCTCACCTACTCTTGGATGTAAGTGATTGCGTGACATCCGATCAAATTCCGCAATACGCTAGGTCAATTTGGGCTGACCTAATCTTATATATATATATATATATATATTTTTTTTTTAAAACTAAATATGGGCATATTAGGTGAGAGAATGGAAGCCGAGGTGGACCCACCATTGTTCCAAGCTAAACCATCTCGTAGCTAGTTGACGTACTTAGAGGATTGAAAGGGAATAAGTTGGATTCATGTGGGCTTGATTATCTTTCTTTGTTCAGTCTTGTTAGAAACTTTCAGGAAAAAAATAAAAATAAAATATGAATGAATAATTGATCATTATAACTTAGAAGCAACTATTTCTTTTTTTTTTTTTTTTAACCCCTATCCATAATCTCCTGTAACTGGAATGCTATAAGGCTAGGTCTTATGTAGCTTCTTATTCATTATAGCGTGTTAATGAACAGTATGCTCATAGTTCATCATTGGGACCACTCATGTAGCTGATTATCTTAAGGGTCATGCAGGTACCACAGCAATTTGCCACAGACCCAGCCGTAAGTTCAAAGGGTCATGCAGGTACCACAGCAATTGCAGCATAGTCTGCAAACGAGAGGGTTTCATGGTTGGTCAATGCACAAGGTTGTCACGCAAGTGCATCTGCAATGCAAAATGTGTCAAACAACCTTATCGTTGTGGTGGTGGTGGTGGTCAATCTGTAATCTATTAACACCTAAGTGCACGTGTGACGAAGCAGTAAATAAAATTCGATAAGACTAGAGTTGATTCACAACGAACAGTTATCAAATCATACAAAATTAAGTGCTAAAATTCACCTACGATAAAAGATTATATACCAACTAAGTCATGTTAGACACTGTATTATTACAATGAATTCAATTGAAACTTAAGGCAATCTATTTCAATTTCACCTAGAAAAGTATCAATGAGAATTGGACAATTATTACAGAAAATGATAACCAAAGAAAAATAGTTTAATTTGTGAGGATTTATGGTTGTAGAATGAGACTTTAATTAAATTAAATAAAATAGTATTGGATCCAATTAATCCGATTACTTGATTCACCCAAAATTTCAAAGGAGGTTTTGTAACTCAAATCATTGCCTTCTTCTTAAGCCTTTGATTCAGAAGATTAAGTTATTAGAATAAAAATTCAATAATAATTAAATCTAGAATAATAAAATTCAAATCATAAATTTATACTATCGATTTGTGTAATAACTATACTAAATTAGGATTTGTGCATAGAAATTACCAAACTTAGTCAAGAATCTAAGTTTTCTCAAATATTTAGAATTTCATTACCAAGAATTGAAAATTTTAAAGATAAAATAATGAAGACTCAATTATCTCTATTGATATTTCAAGACCCTTAGATGATCTTCACAATTGACTCCAAAAATAAAACTAACTACTCATAGTATTAAAAAGACGTGGCTTAAAAAATAACTTTATAAATAAAAAAAGATTTATTACAGCAGAATAACGACAAAGAGAAGACTGAAAAATTAACTGGCTGAACAACTACTAGCAACTAACTGACTGTTAAGAAAAAATCAGCCTCTTCCCTTCTGCTCTCTTCTCATTGCCAATTTATAAGCAAGATTGAAGAATTCTTTTTTTTTTTTTTTTCTTCTTTGGTTGGCCGACAATGGCCTTCCCACTATCCATTTCTTTTGTTTGTTTTTTACCAATCCACTTCATTGCTTTGTCTTCATTCAATCACTTGCAATTAATTCATTTTGTTTTTGTCTTCAATGCTTTGCCTCCATTCATTCACTTGCAATTAATTCTTATGTTTGCTTCTGGCCACCTGCGCGCGCGCGCACACACACTACACTCACTAATATATATATATATATATATAATATTATACCCACTAACACACATATATATAATATATGTACTATATCAAATTAACACTCAAATAAATGTGTGTATGCACATTGACTTCATTTTGCTACGTTTTAGGTTTCAATCTACATAAGACACAAAAATATAAAAAAAAACTAATATTTTATTAAAATGATAACTAATATGTACATAATTATTAACAATAACTTATAATTAGTGACTCTAATTTATACTTTTTAAAATACAATCAAAGCATTAGATAATTTTTCCTTAAATAGGCAGAGAGGCAATGTAGTTGGGTACTAATGACAACTCATCAGGAAGGAAGATACAGCCAAACTCGTGCCTCAATAGACACTCCACGGTCTTTGGGACCGCCTGCGGGTCGGGCTCTGGGCTCGGAGCCCTATGGGGTTGGACTAGGCTGGTTGTCCACATTGAAAAATTTGGGTGTGCACCCTTTTGTTATAACCTTATCCACCACTTTCGGTTTTAATGGGTTTGCTCGGTTTTGTGCTTAAAAAAAAAAAAAATTCCTGGTCCATGTGGAGTACGTGTGTGCATGGATAAGATCCGTGCCAAATTCAAAACCAAACCAATCTTCATCGGTATCACATATGGTTACTGCCAGCTTGATGACTTAAAGGACCGAGTGATCGAACATTTTTTATATTTTTTGGTGCTATGGGAGTACACACACAGTCGGGTCATGCTGAAAGCCATCAAAGCCTTTTCTTTAGCACCAATTTTGAATAACCCCACATGCTGCATGTAAGGCTATATATAATTTTAACATATTAATTTTTTTTAAAAAGGCAGCAGCTTAGGTGAGAATTAAAGGTCAGAAGAAAAAGGACCCAAATCAGTCACACGTGTCAAGTTGAAAATTTTTAATTTAACAAACAAACAAACAAAAAAAAGTTACATATCACTTTTACCAATACATGAAAGGTCAAAAATTTTATACAACTCTTTCTCTCTCTAATGTAAAGAAGTTCAGATATCTAAACCTCACAACAGTCTCTCTCCAAAGCAAAAAGTTTTTTTGAAGGCCTCAAAATTTTTAAATATGATATGCTATAGTTAATGTTTTATATAGTTTCTATATCTTTTATGAAAGAAATGCTCAGCTCCAAATAAAAGAAATGGCTCTTTACAAAAAGAATGCACAAAATGTAGAAATTTTGTTTTTTTGAACTCTTTGAATTTTTTGACTCCTTAGAGCATCTCTAATGCTACTCTCTAAACTAGCTAGTCAAAACATACTTAAAAACTTCATTCTTTGTTATAGTTAACTAATTTTTAAAAAAAGCTCCAACAATACTCTCTATTTTAACTAGTAACTTCATGAATTATTCTTTTTTTAACATTCACCGTAATAAAAGAGGAAATAAAAGAGGAGAGAGAGTGAGAGAGATTTGTGAATTAAAATTTAGAGAGCCACTTTTAGCTCTTTACATTTGAAGAGCCAAAATGACACTCTCTAAAATGGAGAGCCATATAAAGAGCTAGTTGGAAGGCCATTTTTTAGATTTGGCTCTCTAAAATAGCTAAGAGAGCCACTTTAGAGAGCCCCTTAAAGATGCGTTTACATGCTGTTACGGTCCTATGTAGTTTCTATATCCTTTTCGAAAAATAAAGACCCTAGTCCAAATGAGAAAAAAAAACAAAGGCTTACTGGAAAGGAAAAAAGCCCCAAAATAACACACTAGTTAATTTTAGAAGAGAAAAAACCTATTTACAATAAAATATTTTAAATAAATTTTTTATAACAATATATAAAAAAAATATAAAAAGTGTGATTTAAAATTGCCACTTTAAACTTCAAATTGTCTCAAACTTGCCCTAATTGCATGAATGATGGCTGATCACGAGATACATATGAAGGGATTGAATTTGAGACCACATGTTGAATATTGACGACGTAGAGAACTTGATTGTCTTAACCAGAGAGGGATCCTGTAAGTGTTGACTCAAGGTTGATTCCCATATTGATTTTGATGATAACCACATCTTGTGTTATTTTACTAATAAATTTACTTAGTGTGCAGACTAACAAAGTTTATAATTTAGACTTAAAGTTCAATCTTAAGTCTAATATATGTCAAGAGAATGCACAACAAATTCAAGATCAAGCAATGAATTCCAAGAGCTATGCAATGAACCAAACAGAGAATTGACGCCTACCTCTACTTCAAACAAATGTCTTACATTCGAAGAGATTGAAGGTGTTCAAATAAAGTTTTTATCAAAGTGTGCATAGACTCAATGACGACTGATTTGCACTCAAGATAAATTGAAGACTTCATCAGAATGTGTAAAGATCAGTTAAAGATGAATTGATTGTTGAAGAAATTGAAAATGCTTAAGAGAGGACTTCATCAAGAATGCAAAGATTAATTCAAAATAATGTGATTGAAGTTGCTGAGAAGATGACTCACAATGATTGTCTGATCTCTATCTTGAATCCAAGTAAAGAAATCTTCTACAATGTAAAGAATCAATGAAGACTAGATGTATGAAGAGATTTCATCAAGCTTGCAAAAGTCTCATTGAAGTGATTTTAAAGAAGAAAGAAGAATTACTAGCAAAGAGAAGAAATCAGAAATGAAGCATTGTGAAGCTTTATATAATTGAGGAAGCTTGGCATTGAAGAAGATGTTCTATAATGAAAGAGAAAGCTTTGCAAATGAAGAAGAAAAGATGAACATTGATCTAATGAAGCTTTGACAGTTTGAGAGTTAAAGAAGATCAATATCCAATGATTGATTCAATCCAAATTGAATAGAAGTTAACTCTGATGAGTTAAAGAGATTTGATTAATCATCATACCCCAAAGAGATACTCCTTGAAGATCTTATATCAGTGTTGAGATGAGCTGGATCATTAGAAGTCAGAAAGTAGATTTCTAGGCAATGAGCGGACTCATGGAAATAAAGAGTCGCCTCATGGTTATAGAAGCAAAAGGCTTAAAGATCAAATGGATAACGAGTAGACTCATGGAAATGAGGAGTCGCCTATTAATCACAGAAGCAAAAGACTTGAAGACAAAATGATTAATGAGCAGACTCATGAAAAATGAAGAGTCGCCTTATGAACACGGAAGCAAAAAGCCTAGAGACCAAGTAAACAATGAGTGGACTCATTGAAATGAAGAGTCGCCTTATGGAAACAGACGTAAAGGCTTGAAGATAACATGAACAAAGAGCGGACTCTTGAAAATGAAGAGTCGCCTCATGACAGCAGAAGCTATGATCATGTCACGTAACACAGAAACTGTGGTTCCCAATTCAACATTATAACACATACTAGCATTTATATCGTAGGATACTTCTTGTTGGCAATCTCGTATTATCTTCTCCTGCCCGGCCCCTCCCACCACCAAAAGAAAAATAACCATTGTTATCATTACTTAGCTCTACCTACCAAACACAACATACATAAAGTCATATATATACAAACTAATTAAATCACATGTTTTAAAAATAATGTCATATGAATGCACAGTAAAATCATTGAGCAATTCACAAAACAAGAAATTTTTGTGACCAAAAAAGTGCAGCCTATTCAAAACAAGATGATATGTTTCTTAATTAAAGAATTATTCTTTCCTGGACTTGTTAATTCTTTAATGGGTTCATTTTCTGTCTTTTACTATTTATAATCACTCTTCCTTCAAGAATTTAGCATGCTTGTGCTTATGGATTTTCAGCCTTGATATGCAAACATTATAAGACTCCAACGTTAATTAATACTATAATTTTCTTGAATGAGTCAAGATATAGTTGTCTTATAAATTAAGGATAACATTTGATAAGTTAGATATTTTACTACGTACAATAATTTGTTTGAATGAGTAAAAAATATTATCATCTTCTTTCTTTAAAGGGAAAACATGCTACATATTACAAATTAACAAGTAAATTATTGTAAATTATCATCTTCTTTATTTAAAGGGAAAACATGCTAATTTATTTTTTAAATACATAAACATGCATGGAAGGATCTAATTTGGGTGTGAGGAAAAATAATCCGAAATTGTCAGCCGTGACTCGTGCAATTCTTTTGAATTTTGAAGTGTGTACGATGGGTTTAGGGATGAGAAAGCGTTGAACATGAAAATCAAGACCTGATCTTCTCTTCTTCTTTTTTTATATAAATTCTTTTGTTAATATTTTGCCTAAAAAATTAAACTGCATAAAATTATATATCATATGGTGGTCATCAAGGCAGACCCCTAGGTAAACCCCATATCCAGATTTACAAGACAGCTACAAACACCATATCCAAAAGTTAAAATAACAAGGCAGAGCCTGGGCAAACACCATATCCAAAAGTTAAATTATCTCCAACAGCTTGGTGAATATTATCTCACTTTCCTTCCTTTCCATCTGGGTTTTTTTTCTTTGATTGAAGGTTTATCTTGGGTAGCTTCTCTGTTGTTAATGAAGCCTTGGCTGTTGCATTCTCTCACATCTGTTTGGTTGCTGAGAAAACGTAGCAAGGGAATTCATATTCGAAGTTTTGAATCTTAAATGCTCACCCAAATAATTGGAGCTTAAATATATTGAGGTTTCTTATTCCCTACCCCCTTATTTTTCTAATGTATGTCTTATTGGATGATTCATGTCACATTATATCATGATGATAATTTGTCTACAGGGACCTCAATATATTTGTACGAACTTTTGGACATTTGTTTGTACGACCTGCAGTAGGATACAGTGAGTTTTTTCAGTTCAGTTGATTATTTTTTTATTTCATTGTTTATAGTTTGGATGGGTCCTTGTGTTCTATCAAATGAATAGTTTTATGGTGTTGATTATTTACTATGGAGCAAATAAGTTGTTGTGGATTTCTTTTTTTACTAATATACGATCTCCAAGGCTAGCACTATATCTAAAAGTTAAATTATTGGACATGCTATAAACACTATATTCAGATTATGCAACAAAGTAATAAGGCAATTCGTACATACCTTTTAAATTTCTTCCAAACAAAGCCTTAAGCTCCAATGCAAGCTTCAAAGCAGAGTGAGCTAGGCAAGAGAGAGGTAGACCGCTAGCAAGATGCCAGCACAAAGTAGGCGACACTTCTGGTGAATGAAATCGCGAGAGGGAGACATAGGGAGAGTGAGAGCGAGAGCGATCGCAAGAGGGAGAGTTACAAGAGAGGAATTTGTGCGCTAAATCAATTTTGCATTTTCTGTGAATGATTTACAGTTTAAAAAGTCCTCGAGAAAAAACCGAAAGCGTTATTTTTAAAAATGCTTTTTGTATTAGTGTTTTATGATTTTAGGTAATACGGCATATAAATACGAGTAAAACGCTTTTTCTAATAGCATTTTCATTAAAAATACTCTTTGAAAAAACTTTGAATCTAGACTTCTAAATTAAGTTCAAACAACACTCAGGTTAAGAATAAAGATAAAAAAATGACCTTATTAGCGAAATTACCCCTAATTTTGTATTATGTTAGTCGAATTATTTGGTGAATACTTTACCAAAAATTATTTTTTATTAGATAGTTAAATTCATTGTAATTCAGTAAATACTTCATTGAAAAGAGAGAAAAATAAATTAATTAATAATTTTCATCTAAAAAAAATTAAATTTTAAGTAAAAAATTTACATAAGTATTAAAAATATAAAAAACTTCATTTAAAATTTTTACTTTAGAGTATCTTTCGCCTCCACTAAAAAAAGAATTTGAATCCGCCACTGCCATCATAGGTACGAGAATTCATGCCATCCTCCTTCAAGTTCCAATTGGAAACCAATCCAAGGGAGCCTCTGTAGGGTACCACTTTGAATCTCATTTCAGTCACTTGACTTCATTCGTAATTCATTTAGCCCATTCCAATCTCCCTCAGCCTTGCTCCATTCTGTTTTTTTTTTCATAAGCAGAAGTTTTATAAAAAGAGCATCAAAATGATCTAGAACGTTTGGGGCCCGTTTGATTTTCGGGACAAGGAAGCCTGGGACACGGATGCCCAGCACTCCTCAGTCGGGATTGTCCTCCTGTCTCCCGTTTGAATTATTACCTTTTAGTGCTAGGCTCATAAGTTTGTACGTGAATCAGATGTTTGCTTCAACGGATTGGACTGGACTATATCGTTAAAAGGACCAATATACCCCTCAGCTAAATAATCACAATAACATTTTTATCCTCCTACATACTCAGTTCATGGGACCAACACTTCGTTCATTTTTTTAGCAAAGACCAAACGTGCTACCCAAGCTAAGCATTCTTAAGAATTTCATAAGATCAAAAGCCATAAAGAAAAATTTTATTTTGCAAGAGAAAATCTTTTTAAGATATTTATTTTATGAAAAAAGAGAATTGAGCTTTAGATTGTTTTAGATGTCACTGGCCATTGAATAAATAATTTTCTGCATAGCAAATGCACATGATGGGCATAGGAAAAATAAATAATTTGAAATGATTGACTTGGCGAGAAATAATTTGACAAGGAAAGTTTCGGCTAATTTTGGTGGCTTACAACGGTTGAAGCTGCTAACGATGTGGCAAAATAATTTGGGGCTGATGAAATGAATTTTCTACACTCTCTAACCAACTGTAGCAATTTGGAAACTGTGGACCTACAAATTAACCAATTTACTTGTCAAGAAACCTTCAATATCTAGACTTTGGTGGAAATCAATTTTGTGACCATCCTGTCCAACAAAACTATGAGGGGGCAGGCTTAGACTGATTTCCTCGGAATTGATTATCTCTAAACTATGGAGACTAGTTAGAGTTCTTTGGACATTCATTCTGATAGTGGCCCAATCTTGCAGCAATATTTGCAAAGTCAATTAGGACATCTCGATAAAGAATGATCATGGCTGGTACAGTGCCTGCAGAAGGTCCGACTGAACGAGATGAATTAGCCTTGAGATGATGAGTGGCAAGAACAATATCAACATGCTGTGACTTAAGGGTCCCCAATCGTGTTTCTTTGAAAGAAAGCTCATAGATAGCTTGGTCTAAAGCAGGCAACGGACTATGATGCAAAGGGAAGGCACGAACTGGCTTAAAAAAAGGTCAGTGAGAGCCATGAAAAATATAACCAGACACTGCTGATCTTGATAGGCAATAAACTTTTCTACATCACCAAAACAACTCCACATAGGGTTTGAATATGATAACTGATCCCAAATAGCATACATCTTAGAGAGAAAACTAGTGATAGACTTACTAGGGTCTTATCTCATACGATGGATATAAACAGCACATTTTTGCTCGTTAGGCAATCTCTAGCCCAACCGGACTCATATTCAACTTTACAAATACATTCAAGCCCAAACCAGCTTTCCAGACTCCATTTCAATCAATTAACCACTTCTTAGGCCCTATAAAGGCCGAACAACCAAAATATCCTTAGTGGGGCCTACCCGACATCATTTTCGAGAAAGTACCTAAGTTCTCAAAGCGGTAAGATCACGTTTCCAAGATTATCCTAAATAGTTCGGCATGCTCAGAATGCCACTAAAACCAACTCCAAACCAATTTCGATGATTCCCAATTAAAATGATCATTTTGCCCCTAACAGGCCGATCATTCCTTTTCAACCACATCGGCTCTGGGTATCAAATTGATAGCCCCTAAGACATTCTCTTGAGTGTCCCTGAGCTTCAAATCCCATTTTAATCAACTCTAAGCACTCGATTGCCCTCATCAACCACATCAACTCTAGGTATCAAACCGGCAAGCCCGGTGACACCCCTAAGTTTCCCTATCTCTTTTCTAGGTAGATTTCGCAGTCCGGCAGCTTTCCAAATCAAATCGAAGCCATTTTGTAGTTGAGCCTAGCCAAAAAAATGGTTAAGAGCCACTAGAAATGATGCCCAAATCTTTGCCTTGCAGCCCAAAATCAAATCAAATCAAATCTCCATAAAACATGGGCTGGCTCCACCTCCTCTAATTTTTTTTCTATAATTACAGTGCACCCTTCTATGTATTCCAGGTCTGAAAAATAGCAAAGAAACTTTGCCTCTTTCAAGACAGCCCCTGAAAATCCCCCAAAACACTAGTTTCCAAGCCTCCAAGGGAGCCTCCATCAAACCCTAGCCTCCAAGCTCCATTAAAGGTCACTTTCAGCCACTTCAAAGCTCTTGAAGGCCTCTCAAGTCCAAGATAAAGCCTTCATTGAAGGTTAAAGAAGGTTTTGAAGACAAGGTAGGGTTTCTACTTACATATTTTAATCTCCCACTTATTCTTTTTTCCTTTCTAGTCCACTTGGACTATTCTCTATTTTAATCCTCATCTTCTTCCCCCCTTTCCTGCATGCTTGAAACAAGAGCACCTTGGGTCCATGTCTAGGGAAAGCCTTGGGGAGGTTACCGATTGGGAGTCTTCCTATAGTCTACCTTGCGATGGTGTGGTCTCGAGCCCTCTTGATTATGTACTGAAACCTTAAACATTGTATGTTCATAACCATTTGCATTATAATTGTCATGATCATGCATTGTTTACAATTGCTTTGCCTTCAAACTTACAATCTTAGGAAATCTTGACCTTTTCATGATTAGGGTTTTCTTAAGAAAGTGACATATTTAATGTGGTCACCAAGATCTATATTAGGGTTCCAAAATCCTAATTTGGTTTTCAAAATCACAACTCTAAAGTAATTCTAGCATTTTTACGGTTAGAGTTGCTTTAGAAAAGTGCTATATTCAAAAAGGCATCCAAAGGCCACATTAGAGTTTCGAACCCTAAACACCTTTTTCAAAACCTAGCTATTTTAAACCTCTTTAAATTTCACATTCAAATGTTTTTTCCAAAAATTGGTCCAAGAGATGTTTTCTTGAAGCCTGGGTGGAAACCCTAATTTTTAGAAGCCCTCTTTTATCCCCCTAAACCTTATTTTGCATCTTTGTATTCATTACATTTCAAATTGCATTAAAATGGTTTTCAAAACCCTTGTTGCATTATGTTTTCCAAAGTGCATAACTCTCTTGAGTTATTTTTAAAAAATGTTACATAAAATCACAAAAATTTTCACTTGAAATCATAAGATTTTTAAATCTAATCTTACCATTTTCAATTTCAAATCAAATCGAATATTTTCATTTTGGAAGCAAAATCAAATCAATCCATCTTGAAAACAAAATCAAAATTTTTCTTTTTGAAAACAAAATCAAATCATTCCATTTTGGAAACAAAATCAAATCTTTCTTTTTTTTAAAACAAAATCAAATCTTTCCATTTTGAAAACAAAATCATATGTTTTCTATTTTTAACTTCAAATCAATTCTTTTAATTTTTAGCATAAAATCATATCTTTCCTTTTTCACAAAAAATCATAGATTTTCAAAGTTCTCATTTCAAGTGCATGCACCTACCTTCCTACCCAAATCATCTCCAAACCCTAGTTGGTCAACCCTAGGTTAACCTAACCCTAGGTTACCTTAATCGTAATTGGCCTAAGCCAAGTTAGATGGATTCAAGGCTCCAACTTTAAACCTTTTTTCAAATGATCTTTTCAAAACATGTTTTCAAAAACCTGTTACTCCTTCAGGTTTTCAAAAACCCTAATCTAAAAGTCTTTTCAAAATACTTCTCTACTCCACTCGAAAATGTTTTCAAAAGCCATCTCAAACTTGTCTCAATCCAAAATAGCTAAACACTTACCATTTTTCTAAAAATCACTTTTAAAAATAATTTCATAAACTCACAACCCTAAGGTGATTCTAACCTTTTCATGGTTAAGGTTTTCTAAAGAAAGTGATACATCAAATGAAACCTATAAGGTTCATATTAGAGTTCCTCACCCTAAATGTTTTGCAAAACCTCTTTCCAAAAACTACTTTCAAATATCATATTCTTGAAACCACCTAGGGCTTCTATTGGTTAGGGTTGTCCAAGTTAAAGTGAAATATTCAGATAAGGGTTCTAAAACCCTAAAGTGGCCAAAACCTAAAGGAAGTTTCTACCCCCTTTTCCTAAAATGTTTTCCAAAACTCATAGCCTTGAAAGAGTTTAGCTTTTAAATAGTTAACCTCTTAAAGCTGATGAAATATTCAACATACAATTCATAAGGTACATGAAAAAAATAATTTTCAAAAATCTTTTCAAGATAAGTTCACAAAAACTTTTCCAAATCCAAATCTCATTTTCAAGGACCCTTATTCAAGCTTTCAAAAACACTCCAAAACTCTCCAATGTCCTATTTCAAAGGCGCCTTCAAAAACTCTCAAGTTCTATTTCAAAAACACTCCAACATCCGATTTTAAACCAAAACTCTCTTGAGTTCAATTTTTAAAAATTTTCAAAGACCCCAATGTGCCTTTAATCGGACCCTTGTCTGAACTACAACTAACCTGATTCTCGCCTAATGAGATAGGTAGGTAACCTTCATAGGTGCAGTCACAACTTCTATTTCCAAATCAAATCCTCTTTTTTTTTTTTTTTTTAAACTTCTAGTCTCTTTTTCTAAAAATTTTCAAACTATGTTCAAAACTTGCATCATGCATCATTCATCCCAAAAGTGATGACAAAATCGTTTTTTAAATTCTTTTTAAGTGGACATAGACGAACATTTGAGAGCCAAAGATTCAAATGAGTGGATATAGAATAGACATGTAGTTACCGTAAGGGTGGGGTAGGGTAATGGTCTTAGAATATCTTCCTTACACGTAACCAAACTTCGAATCATAGATTTCTATTTCAAACACCAAAACCGAAGTCACATTTTTAAAAGGGCTTTAAAGATTTTCACAGGTTGTCAAACAATCTTATCTTCCAAAACACTTTGTAAGAGAACATTTTCGAACCATTTCTAAAAAACCTAAGTTTGATCTTCGGATTATACGTTTTAGATGACCTAACACACATTTAACCATATTAGTTGGCAACTTCAAATCTTTTTTAAAAACCCTTAATCAAATTAATTTCAAATTTAAACCCTGTTGCACTTGTCCTTTTTAGGATAAGTTCTAACATGAAAGAGTACCATCCTTTCTCTCGAGTCGCGGAGACTTGGAGGGAAAATCGGGACGTGATAATGCAGAGTGCTCAGAAGCTGATACTGATTAGTAAGATTTGTTGTGGTGTAGCATTTAGTGAGGAAATCT
This sequence comes from Euryodendron excelsum, assembly GCA_033060915.1. Lineage (NCBI taxonomy): Eukaryota > Viridiplantae > Streptophyta > Magnoliopsida > Ericales > Pentaphylacaceae > Euryodendron > Euryodendron excelsum. Next base: position 661,126 of record CM065386.1, on the reverse strand, counting down.
CAAATGGAAAACGTCCAAACTAAAGATTGATAGATAGGGTAGAGGAATTATGAAACCAAGTGATTATATGATGATTTTTGTTATCCCATTCTTCAAAACACTCTCAAGGACTTTTTCATCGGTTTTGTCTTTGGCACGTGTGGGTTCCTTGATGTCACCAGTGATATACCTCCACAGCTTATGGCCTTTCAAAAAATTGGACATCGCTGGGGCCAATGGAGTGTAGTTGGAACCCTAAAAAATGATAGAGATCTATAGAGAGACTTCAAATTGCTGCATAATGTGAAAAATTGAAATTAACAAACAAGCTACACCACTGTGGAAGCAGAATCAGCAAAAACAAAAGGCAAAATCAAATTTAGAAAATCCAAAATACAAGAATTCGTTTGAACCAAATTGAAACCGAACAAAAAATGGGCAAATCGGCCAAAACATAGGGTTGAACCGGTCTTAGTGGATCGGGCTGGCAAGAAATTAGGGTGAGTAGGGAAGAGTACATTAGCGCATGGCCACGCACTAGCGGCTGGAGCGCGCGTATAGCTCACAGATGGCTACTAGCGGGCTGACGGCTTGTGCTTGCGGCTTGCGACTTGCGACAGGCGCGCTGGCTGCTCGAGGTTCACAATTGGTGCGTTGACGCCTAGCGAGCTGTGCGGCTTGCAGCTAGGGTGAGTGGATGAGAAACGTGCAAGCGCGTGAGATAGTGATTTGGCACATGGAAGCACATGGGAAAAGGATCAAGAGTGAAATCACTTTCTGTGAGTATGGCGCGTCTGACACTTTCTGTGGCTGATTTTTTCTCCGTTGGGCTTGTGAAGTCAAGACAAATCCAGTGATGGTCTCAAAACCGAGTTTTGAGCTCAAAAAATTAGATCAGAATACGAAAAAGTAAGGAGACGGCAAGTGCGTGATTTCGGGACTCATCCGCGACAACGTGGTTTCAAGAAAAAATATAAAAAATTAGAGCTGATACTATGTTGTTAGAATAATGAAAGAGAGAGAAAGGCAAAAAATTATCTCTATGTTGAATAATGTAATGAACAATAAGAAGTACACACATATAGCACAAGGGGATTGCTATGCAAACAAAAATAAAAAAAAAAAATTTGAATTCTCTCTATTGCATGATTTGAAATAGAGATCTCTATTTTATTGATTGAGGTGTTGACACATTAACTAATATAAAAATGAAGAGGTCCGTTTAAAAATACTGTCAGTTTTTATTTTTTGTTGTGTGTTAAAAATGTGTATTTTTATTTGTTATTTTTTATGATCTGGTGATAGTATTTGTAAGTTATCGTTCTGCTCACAGTATCAAATTAATATTTGAAAACAGAAAATATAATTATTTTAATATTTTTTTATGTTATTTATTTTAAAAAAAAACAAAAAATATTTATCAAATGGACCCTCAGAATTTATATTTTTAAGTTGTTCACCGTTTCAAGAATATTGTTTCATTTTCTTTTATTCACTTGGGAGTAATTATAGTTTCATTTTATATATTCTACAATGTACATATACAGTAAAACAAGGGGGCAATAATATGATTTCATTTAGGAACTCAAACAAAAAGAAATTAGAGAACGAAATAAAAAATTTCAAGTGAGTTAGAGAAAAAGGTAAGTAATCTTAGGATAACGAGAAGGAGCTCTCGGGATGTAAAATATTTTTTTTTCTATTTAATTAAGTCTCTCGGATTGTGAGAGAATATTAAATGATTAGACTATGTTTGTTTTCTTTTGGTAAGAATTCCAACCCAGATCAGGAAGAGAACTGTATTTTTAATCTGGGTTAGACTGTCACAGACGAGACTCGCCTGGCTCTCATCGAGACCAACTCACCTCTCGTACCTAAAAAAAAAAAAACAATACATAATAAAACTCATTTTTATTTTATGTTGCGGTGGAAAGTGTCTAGATCATGTCCTCTTGGTCCAATCCACTTTATTCGTGTACCGGGTACGTCCTATGCTCTTTTCTACTATCTAAGACTCTACGCCCACCATGACTGACCGTCGAAAAAGTAAAAGCGATGGAAAGAGAAAAATTATGGTAGTAACGTCAAAGGCATGTAGCTAAATCAAGGAGTTGGTTTGGTTTAGTGTTTAAAGTTTAAGATTTGAGGTCTGTTTTTTTTAAGTTATTATGTTTATTATTAATTTTTTGAGGTTATTTTTAAAATTTTTAGTCCAATAATTATTTAGTTTGAGTGAAATTAAAGGCTGTTCAAATTTTAAAATTAGTCGATGTACACGTAAGTTAATTTAGACACTTGAATAATAAAAATAAAAAAATAAAAATGTAGTTGCCGTGTAATAATAGACTCATCATCTCAGTGACTCGGTATACATAATCTAAACAACCATGGGTTCCAGTTGTTCGCAGAGAAAGAAACGTGGGAATTATTGAAACTGCACTTCGAAAATGGCTTTCAGACTATTTAGCATACTTTTTTATTTCCATACTATGCTACTGCGGCAGCAGCATGCCGGTTCCGTCACAACAACCACTAGCTCCACCATAACCTCCGTTGTTGGAAACGAGACAGATCGTCTTGCCTTGCTCGCCTTCAAGTCAAAGATTATTTATGATCCACAAGAAGCCTTAGGATCTTGGAACAATTCACTCCATTTCTGCAAATGGGAAGGTGTTATTTGTGGTCACAGGCACCAGAGGGTCACCGTCTTGGATCTGCGGTCGAGAGAGTTGGTGGGTTCCTTGTCCCCTTATATTGGCAATTTGAGCTTCCTTAGGCAGATCATGCTCGCTAATAACACCCTTCAAGGTGAAATTCCACGAGAAGTTGGCCGTTTGTTGAGGTTACGAGAGTTGTTCCTCTACAACAACTCCCTCTCAGGAGAAATTCCAACCAATCTATCCAATTGTTCCAACCTCATATTCCTTTCTATAGGTTTCAACAAACTGACAGGGAAAATTCCTACTGAGCTAGCCTACTTATCAAAGCTCCAGGTACTTGCCCTTCACAAAAACTATCTCAGTGGTGTCATCTCACCTTTCCTTGGAAACCTTACTTCTCTAGATGTCCTATCTGCAATTGAAAATATGCTTGAAGGAAAGATTCCAGATGCCTTGGGTAAACTCAAAAGCTTAACAGTTCTTGGTCTTGGAGCAAACAAACTCTCTGGTACTATCCCTCAATCCATATATAATCTGTCATTAATTAATATCTTTTCACTCGGTGAAAATAAACTTTATGGAAGTCTTCCGCCAGACTTATTCCTCACTCTTCCTCGTCTCCAACGGCTCAATATTGGGGGAACCAAACTCACAGGACCCATTCCAATCTCACTACCAAATGCTTCATATCTTGAAACGATTGACTTGGCGAGAAATAATTTGACGGGGAAATTTTCGGCTAATTTTGGAGGCTTACAACGGTTGAAGCTGCTGACCATGTGGCAAAATAATTTGGGAGAAGGAGGGGCTGATGAAATGAATTTTCTACACTCCCTAACCAACTGTAGCAATTTGGAAACTGTGGACCTACAAATTAACCAATTTCGAGGTACGTTGCCAAATTTTGTGACCAACCTGTCAACAAACCTTCAATATCTAGATCTTAGTGGAAATCAATTATACGGAGTAATCCCTTCAGGGATACGTTATCTGGTCAATTTAAGTCTTCTAGATTTGGGTTCGAACAGATTCACAGGAACAATTCCCTCAGAGATTGGAAATTTACAAAAGTTGCAACGCCTGTATCTTTATGACAATAGACTGTCAAGTGAAATTCCATTTTCCCTAGGAAACCTTTCCTCGTTGACCAACCTCTACTTGCAAATTAACAGATTACAGGGAGCCATACCATCAAGCCTAGGAAACTTGCAGCAATTATTATTATTAGATCTTTCTCAAAATAACCTCAGTGAAGCCATTCCTCAGCAACTTTTTGCAGCTTCCACCTTATCAATCTCACTCAATCTAGCTAAAAACTCTTTAGTTGGTTCCCTACCTCCACACATTGGTAATTTGACAAATTTAGTTCAATTGGATTTATCGCACAACAAGTTATCTGGTGAAATTCCAAGTGACCTTGGTCATTGCCTCGGACTTGAAAACTTGTATATCGAGGGTAACTTCTTTCACGGATCCATCCCCGTGTCAATGAGTTCCTTGAGAGGTATTAAAAAACTTGACATTTCACGTAACAACTTCTCTGGCCAAATTCCAAAATATTTTGACAATTTTCCCCTAAAGAGTCTAAATTTGTCCTACAATGATTTTGAGGGTGAGGTGCCTACTAATGGGGTTTTCAGCAATGCAAGTGCAATTTCAATTACTGGAAATAATAGGCTTTGTGGGGGAATAAATGAGCTAAACTTGCCCAAATGCACCTTCAAAGTTTCAAGGAAAAGGAAAATATCTCGTGCACTCTCGTTATTGATCCCAATTACTTCTACACTCGTTGGAACAATTGTGGTATCTCTATTATGTTGTTTGTTCATGAAAGGGAGAAAAGAGCAATATCTGGAATCATTATTGAAGGAATCAATTTTGAAAGTAACTTATCAAGATCTACTTAAGGCAACTGATGGGTTCTCTTCAGCTAATTTGATTGGTGTGGGTAGCTTTGGCTCTGTGTATAAAGGAATCCATGATGAAACAATTGTTGCAGTCAAAGTACTTGATCTTCAACGTCGAGGAGCTTCCAAGAGTTTCACTGCGGAGTGTGAAGCTTTAAGAAATATTAGACATCGAAATCTTGTGAAGGTATTAACTTCTTGTTCAAGTGTGGATTTTCAAGGCAATGAATTTAAAGCTTTAGTTTTTGAGTTCATGCGCAATGGAAATCTAGACTGGTGGTTGCATCAAACTTATGCAACAGAGCAGAGGCCAGATGAACCTCAGAGCCTTGATCTGCTTCAAAGAGTCAACATTGCCATCGATGTGGCTTGTGCACTTAGTTATATTCACCACCATTGTCAACAGCCCGTCCTTCATTGCGATATAAAACCGAGTAACATCCTTCTAGACAGTGACATGACTGCTCATGTTGGTGATTTTGGGCTAGCAAGATTTCTTCCACAACTCACAAGTGCAAGTGAAACCAGCTCAATCGAAATAAGAGGAACTATTGGCTATGCTGCTCCAGGTAAGTACAACACTTGCATATTGTGTTCATACTTAAAAAGACAAAAAAATGAAGGTCAATTTGAGGCCGCCAGTTAGTTGCTGTTCAAGAGATTGGATTAGCATAATCTAATTGCATGGTTTAAGGTTTGTCAAACAGTATTTAAGAGTTGGGCATACTTCAGTTGCATGAAATTTGGACCCATACAAGCATACATTGCTCAACAAATTCAGTTGTTCAGCAATTATTCCACACATATAAATACAACAAGAAAGATAACAGTGGCAGGAGAATAGATTTCTCCGAAACTTTTGAAAAGAGTAATGATATTGAACAAATACAAAATTCGTACAACATAGCTTTAACTATAGAACTGTCTTTACATTGAATTTGAGTTATGAAGTCCCATTACAGCTTCATTTTTAAAGTTAAGTTCAAACAAACGGAATCATAATAATTCAATATTTTTGTGGAATCATAACAAGCTTGATGAGTTGAAGTTTTCTTTAATGGCAGAGTATGGCATGGGAAACGCGCCCTCAACATATGGTGATGTCTATAGTTATGGGATCCTATTGTTAGAGATGGTAACCGGAAAGAGACCCACTGATGGCATGTTTGCTGAAGGTGTTAACCTCCATAACTTCGTAGAGATGGCTCTGCCTGACCGAGTGATGGAAGTTGTGGATCCTAGACTTCTCTCTCCCATAGGATCAGTTGACATTGAGGATGCCACCACTAAGATCAGTAATAATCCATCATATTTTAGAAAGGGTTGCAGATCAGAGGAGTGCCTGCGAACATTAGCTAAAATTGGTGTGGATTGTTCAGTGGAAGCACCACTGGAACGAACGGACATAAGCAAGGTTGTCAGCCAGTTGCAATCTCTTAGGGACATCCTTCTCCAAGATGGAGAGACTCCATAGAGGTAAAGTCTAAGCATTCCTACTATTGCTCCATCATACATTCTGCTCACGGCAAATGGAGAAATGCTAAGCTTGGTTATATAACACCCCGTTCTTTAGTCCCTTAGATCTGAGAAAATTGAAACACAATCTAAAACTTGAAACCAACAAAGCTAGCACAAGTAAATTTAATGTTTTTTTTTTCTTTCTCTTTTAGCGGTAGGGTGGAACGCTTGTGCCATTATTGTTTGAACATTCTCTGCTCTCCTACTACTGTCATAACTTCTTCTTCTTTTTTTTTTTTTGTCTTTTTTGTAAGCTAATTGCAGGTTCCTGGAGTTTAAGGCACCATCAAAGGAGCAAGATAATAAGTTAATTTTTAGACACCCGCATATATGTGATATTTCTATGTGTGTTTAAGGCTTGGAATCAACTACTATATGTGAAATTGAAAACTATGTTGATTTAAATTGATGCTGTTGAGATTGGTGATCTGTAGGAAAAGCTACTGAATTTATAAATTTGAAGCGTTGACTTGGTTAGCATTTATCCGGAATTGAAATTGATGCTTATGAATACAGGAAAGTGGACCTTGTTACTCTTATTAAACGGCTTAGGCTGTTGGAACTGTCAAGCATATCGGATATTTCTTTAGTTGCTTCAGATGAAAAATTTTCCCAAAAAGTTCCCTTTTTTTGATTTGGTACGCAGAAACAACAAAGATTTGCACAAAAAGTTTTATTGACAGATGAATGTTATTCACATAAGTTTATGTTGATGAATTATTTATATATGCGACATACCCATGCATCTTCACCTCGACTTGAAAAACTATACCAGCAAAATACAATGGAAAAGTCAGATTTACGTAAGGGGCTGCGAACATTGATGGATCAATATAATGAGAAAAGCTACACTGGAGATAAATTATAAGGCAGACTTCATGACAGCCATCTGAAAATAGACATATTTCTAAAAAGATGTATAAAAGATGTCCCTGATGTGAGGTCGCCTGGTCTAGTTTTCTTCTCTCATTATTATTATTATTATTATTATTATTACTATATATTAGGAATATCCAATAGTTTATATTCTCCTCTCTTTTAAGGAGCAACCTTTGGGAGGCCTAACAATCTCAAGTAGCTTGTCAGTCACTGCAACAACATTGTGATGCATGCTTTACTGTAGCTAGTATTTTCAATATAATTTGGTGAGTTATCATTTCAAGCACTTTAATGGTTATTGTACCAACTATTTTTCAAGCTAATTATTGTACTTATTAATTCCTCCTTTTTTAAGCTTTTTAATCTTAGGAAGCTTAAAGGTTAAAATATCCAATTTGTTTATGAAGAAAACTTGTTAAGATAGACATTAGAACTTCTAGTTCACAATTCTTTTGCAACGTATAAACGTGGAAAAAGATCTCTTACTACTTTGAACCAACAAAATGTAAATGTATTTGTAACGTGAAAAAAATAAAATGTTATTTTCATGTATATATACATTAGTTATTTGTTTGTTACATCATGTCCTATTTTTTAAAATTACCACATCGACATATCATGTCATGTTTGTGTCTAATTTTTTTTATATATCCATGCTTCTTAAGATATCAAGAAAATAGTGAGTAGTGGATACCACGGGGTACCTAATGCCCCAATTCATGTAACAGAAAATACAAATGTGAAGGCTTTTAGATTCCATCTTTCCCAATAACACGACAGGCAAACGAGAATAGGAATATGTGAAAAAAAAAAAGTTCCTAGCTTCAAAATCAAATTATAAATGTATGCTTTGTGCAAATTCATTTTCTACATATTACCCAAAAAGAGAAAAGAGGGAAAAAAAATAATGCGTCAAAACCATTTCGAATATTATTCATTTCATAATAGAATGATTTTAGAAATGTTAGTACTTTTAAACTCCGCTCAAGTAGAGAGGAACATAGTTGGGAAAATGTACAATTTCGTGTTTGAAATAATCAAAAATTGCCAACTATACCTCTACGTTAATAACATAAAATAGATCCTAGTGGTCAAACTACAATCAAACTTTACATCAGTCGCAAGCCACTATCTACTCCTTACATTTTTCATTCCAAAGGCCAAAGTCCATTGCTTTAACCCTATGCACTACCTTTTGGTTGTTAGCTTTAAGAAAATAAGATTCACAATGACTTTTAAGTCCAAAATTCCAAGCAACTAATTCTTTGCCAGTTCCTATGAACAACGTTGATCAAGGCCGAGCAAAAAAACACAACATTTTCCAACCTTTCTTCTGCCTACTAATTACAAGTGTACTGTGTACCTTAACTTTAGCCCACTGGAAAACTACATGTAGGCACCTTCGGGGGCGGACCGATGCCTGGCCGAGTGGCATCGGCCACCTCTACTGAATTTTAAAAAAATATATATATATATATTTTTTACTTGACCCAATTAAAAATGGACTTCACCGAACTAAACCTAATACCCATTTCAAGTGTAAAACAATTAAAGCTATTGCTTCAGGTTCCTAATTTTTAAAAGCCTACAAATTTTAAAAATCGTACTTATAGTTAAAATTCTCTATAAGTTTCACATATTTTTTTTGAAAGCAAGCCTCAATCTAAATAGGAAAAGACTCATAGAAAAGACAAAAATGGCCTCAATCTAAATAAGAGAAGATTCTAACTATAACATCATCAAATAGCTTGTTGATGTATGTTTGTATTTTTATATAGATTGATGTTTGTTTGATTTTTTTTTTTTTTTTTGAAAAAAGTCTAATTTTTTTGTTGTTTGTAGGTCTATAAGTAGCTGTTACGGTGAAACTGAAAAATAAATTATGTTTTTTGTTAAATGAATCACTAATTTTGGGGTAATTTCCCTACTGAGGCCATTTTTTTATCTTTATTTTCAACCTGAGTGCTGTTTGAACTTAATTCAGTAACCTAAGTTCAGAACTTTTTCAAAAAGCGTTTTTAATGAAAACGCTATTAGAAAAAACATTTTATTCGTATTTATACGCCGTATTGCCTAAAATCATAAAACGCTAATACAAAAAGCATTTCTTTTAAAAACGATAATACAAAGGCATTTCCATAAAAAAATACTTTTTCAAAAAGCGTTTATATTAGAAAACCCCCACAACACATCAGCAAACTTAAAAACCATATCCGATAATTCAAAATTGCATAACTTTTGAATCGGGAGTCCGATTGACGTACCTGTTGGGGACTGTGGAATTTCCCACGACCTGGCTATAGTGTATACGCATGCTACCAAAAATTCTGATCTGATTAGCATAGCCTAATCTACGTGATTAGAATCGTACCTTCGAGATCTCTCTAGTTTAATCCCGAAAACAAGAATCAGCACCAAGCACGAATCAGCAAGCTCGAACTCAACCTTCGGACTTTTGCTGTATACCTCGTACACGCCTTGCTCTATAGAGAGTGGGCTCGCTGCTGCTAGGGTTTCTCTTCCTCACAAAATCGTGTATCTCTCAATTATGTGTAGAGTGTCTAACCCTAGCAACTCTTAGAGCGCGTATATATATAGGCTACAACAGGGACCATAGGATTAGTATAATTAGGGCTTCCTACGCAAATAAGGACTCCTAATCCAACCAGGATTAGTCTTTATTTACGTAAATTATAATTCATACCACTAAGGAATTATAATTGCACTCCCTGTTATACTAGAAATTATATTTCGAGCTCCATATTATTAAATGCTTATTTATCTCCCCACGTTAAGATTACAGATACCCGTCTATTAAATTAAATTACTGACAATTAAATTTAATAGACTTATTTAATTCCTTGAGACCTTCCACTTAACTTATTTGATATGTCGGATTCATAATCCACCTGCAGGGTTTGACATAATCAAAACTTATAAGCATCCTCAAGGGGGTATCATCAATCCCTATACGGGGACGTAGATTCCATCAATAATAAATATTCACCATACACGTAATATCATTGTCCAACTCACTGAGTTTATTGACCCTTAAAGAATCTCACTCTTCTATGAATCAAAACAATAAATACTACATGCACGTGTCTATTTATTATACTAGGATTAAGAGCATAAGCACTCATAATAATCATGAGGTATTAATTGTTTTATATAGTCAGTATAAAAACAATTACCCCAACACGGTCCTGTTCAATACACACAAAGTGTACTAGTGCAAGGAGTTGGAACTATACCATTCCCCACAGTCAAGACAGACCTATTAAAACCTTGTACTACAGTCCTACTGATGGTGTGTCCATTTCCATCTAAGACTGCGAACGATTAACTTATATTCCATAAGAACCGATGATCTGATCTTCCGTGTGTAAGTCGTACTCTACACACCAAATCATCTACTATATAGAATAAGAGACACACATGCATAATCATTAAATAAATAACGCAATGCAAACATTTCTCACACAGATTCTCATTAAAATGGAATAACTAATTTATTAATAAATACTAAAGTCACTTCACAAAGCATGTCTTTTAGTATAAATTTCCAACAGTACCGTCAACTCCCACACGTCACTTGGGATCCGCCGGAGTCTCCCGTCGAGTTTCGCACTCCCTAGACCTTTCCACCCCAATTCGGTAGCCCAAAAGCCAACTTGGCCTAACTCCGAAAGGCCAAATCCTGAAATTCCAAAGAATTGCAGAACATTTGAACTGGGAGTCTGAGAAAATTGAAACACAATCTAAAACTTGAGACCAACAAAGCTAGCACAAGTAAATTTAATGGTTTTTTTCTCTCTCTCTTTTAGCGGTAGGGTGGAACACTTGTGCCGTTATTGTTTGAACATTCTCTGCTCTCCTACTACTGTTATAACTTCTTCTTTTTTTTTTTGTCTTTTTTGTAAGCTAATTGTAGGTTCCTGGAGTTTAAGGCGCCATCAAAGGAGCAAGACAATAAGTTAATTTTTAGATACCCACATATATGTGATATCTGTATTAATAAAGTATATTTCCGTGTGTGTTTAAGGCTTGGAATCAAGTACTACATGTGAAATTGAAAACTATGTTGATTTAAATTGATGCTGTTGAGATTTGTGATCTGAAGGACAAACTACTGAATTTATAAATTTGAAGCGTTGACTTGGTTAGCATTTATCCGGAATTGAAATTGATGCTTATGAATACAGGAAAGTGCACCTTGTTACTCTTATTAAACGGCTTAGGCTTTTGGAACTGTCAAGCATATCGGATATTTCTTTGGTTGCTTCGATGAAACATTTTCCCAAAAAGTTCCCTCTTTTTGATTTGGTACTCAGAAACAACAAAGATTTGCTTGATTTGCACAAAAAAATTTATTAACAGATGAATGTTATTCACATAAGTTTAAGCTGATGAATTATTTATATGTGCGACATACCCATTTTCACCTCGACTTGAAAAACTATACCAGCAAAATACAATGGAAAAGTCAGATTTACGTAAGGGGCTAACATTGATGGATCAATATAATGAGAAAAACTACGCTGGAGATAAATTATAAGTCAGACTTCATGACAGCCATCTGAAAATAGACATATTTCTAAAAAGATGTATAAAAGATATCCCTGATGTGAGCTCGCCTACACTACTAAAAATTGTAATATTTGCGACAGCGTCATGCCGTCGCAAAAGCCTCTTATGCCGTCACAAATACTCAAAAGTATCGGCCGCATTTTCGGTGACGAATCTACAAGCGTCGCAAATACTATTTACAACGGTCAAGCGACGGCAAGGGTCACCTTTTGCGACGGCAAAACCCATCGCAAATATTAATCGCCGACGGCAAGGGTCACCTTTTGCGACGGCAAAACCCATCGCAAATACTAATCGCCGACGTAATAGTATTTGCGACCGCTGCAATGCCGACACTAATAAACTATTAGCAACGGATTGATGCCGTCACAAATAATCATTCACTACCATCATTAGCGACAACTTGAACCCTGAACCCATCGCAAATGATAGCTTTAGCGATAGCACGTAACCGTCGCAAAAGGCCAATGCATTTGCAGCATTTAGGACAAAAGACACTTTTACCAGCGGTTATGTAACTATCGCTAATATTTTTCACAAAAAAATTTCATCTTAAATTGGTGAATACTTTTGTAACTTTTTTTCACTTGATAAAATGTACAATTAACATTATATAAATGAAAAAATTAAAGTATTCATTCAAATCCAAATATTTATAGATATGCGTAACAAAGTAAACTAACACATTTTAAACATTGTCTCCGAACAAACATTGTTTCACATTAAAATTCATAAAATAAAAATATATATATATATAATTCCTCGAAACATAACATTACAAATCCATAATCCATAGACCAAAAGGGAGTTTTAAGTCTATCGCAAAATATGCCGACATATAAACACCATAAATCGATCTATTTCTTGCAAATAACCTGAAAAAATATATATATAAATATTAGATAAAATAATGAACATATTAGAGACAATAAATAAATATGCATATAAATAAATAGGCTTATTGAAAGAAAAATTCGGGATTCTAGTATTCAAAAGGCACGGAAAACATTGTTTTTCGTAAAAAGTTAAGTGAAAACGTAACAACTCTCACCCCGAGAGTCCAGCGACCGTGCCATTTGTTCCCACACGTCACTCATACCTAAACCTTCCTACGTGTTTAGTTTGACGGACTCTTGAGATCGTTTCGGGATTTTAGTACCCAAACGGCTCGGAAAAAAATGCTTTTTTTAAAGGTTAAGTGAAAAAATGTGAAAACTCTCAACCTAAGAGGCTGGCGACCGTGTCGGTTGTTCCCACATGTCACTCGTGCCTAAACCTTCCTAAATGTCAAGTTTGTCGGACTTTCGAGGCCATTTCAGCATTTTAGTACCTAAACAGCTCGAAAAACAATGTTTTTTTTAAAGGTTAAGTGAAAAAACGTGACAACTCTCAACTCGGGAGTCTAACGATCGTGCCGTTTGTTTCCACATGTCACTCGTGCATAAACCTTCCTACGTGTCAAGTTTGACGAACTTCCGAGGCTGTGTTGAGGTTTTAGGACAAAAACAGCTCAGAAAATATTTTGTTTTTTAAAGGTTAAGTGAAAAAACATGACAACTCTCAACCAGGGAGTCCGGTAACCATGCCGTTTGTTCTCACATGTCACTCGTGCCTAAGTCTTCCTACGTGTCAAGTTTGATGGACTTTCGAGGTCATTTCGGCATTTTAGTACTCAATTGGCTCGGAAAACAATGTTTTTTTTAAAGATTAAGTAAAAAAACATGACAACTCTCAACTCGGGAGTCTGATGACTGTGTCATTTATTTTCACTTGTCACTCGTGCCTAAACCTTCCTATGTGTCAAGTTTGACGGACTCCCAAGGCCGTTTCGAGATTTTAGTTCAAAAATAGCTCAAAAAATAATTTTTTTTTAAAGTTAAGTGAAAAAACATCTCTGATCCAGACTTCAGGTTTTGGTCTCAATTCCTGGGTCTTATCAAATGATATTCTGTCTCTTCAAAATTTATGTCGAGTAGGTAAAAAGTGACAATGGCCCATATAAACAAACTTTTTACTGTGCTTCAACCTGATGGATTTAGTTTGCATATTACAACACGGGCAAGCATATTCACCTTTGGTACTCCATCCCGACAACATGGCATATGCAGAAAAATCAATGATTGTCTATAATAAACATGCGTACAATTGGAACATTTGTTTGATTGACGCATCAAAAGTGGGTACACCTTCATTCTACAGTTTAATCAACTCCTCAATTAACAGTTGCAAATAGACATCAATCTTGTCGCCAGGTCTTTTCGGTCCATCTATATGCACAGACAAGATAAAAAATGGCTGCTTCAAGCACATCCAAGGTGGTAGGTTGTATGGAATCACTTGCGAAGACTAGGTTTCACCAAACAAAATCTTTCCACGACTCCATTTTTTAACCCGGTTCGCTGGGTTTTTTTCTAGCCCTATTTTTTACTTAAAAATTTACTTTTTTACAACAATTTATACAATAAAAATTAGTTTCTAACCAAAACGAACATGAAAGAAACCGTTTTTGACAATTTGAAGCCCAAAAATTGAAGTTTTAATGGTTTTTAAGAACCTTAAAGTCATCAATGGCGGCTAGGGTTTGAAAAATATCAAAACTTGAAATTTCTCACACAATTCACACTCAAACATATTTTAATACCACCCAGAACAATCAATATATGATATTATACAAGAATTGTATATCAAATCATGGATTTTTTTAAACTTTTCATGAAAATCGTTGATTTAGGGCACAAAACTTTAAATCGATGGATCTCTTTCTATGGTTCCAATTAGAACGTGTGCCATGTATCAAAATTTTCCTTGTTTCAAGAGGAATAAAAGGCCCACATTAGTTTTCAAAAAAGAATCATTTATTTTCGAGATTAAATCATGCAAGATTTCGAGTTTAAACTTAAAAAACCAAGAACAAATACACAAAACGAATGGTTTTGAGTCCCTAATCCAATGGCTTTGATACCATATGTAAACATTCATAATAAACATGTATGTAAATATAGGAACATCAATTCATGTATTCAAGATTGCGGAAGCGTACTCGTTTGTTCCATGATCTTAAATCCGAACAGAAGCAATCTAATCCTGAAATCAAACAGTATATTAGCTTTACGTCTTCCTCTCTGTCTCCACACCCTTTACAACGGATCTCTATAAGTAAAATACTGTCAGTTGTGGGAAGAGAGGGGACTTAGCTTATATATATATTGAACCTTAATGGGCATTCCCATAAAAGCTCTCAAATAGGTTCCTTTAAGCACACACTATCTGTCTCATCACATCAAATAATCAATAGGTGCACACAAACTCAGTTCATATAGATCACCTCTTTATTGGGCTTATTCCGTATATCTTAATTTAACTTGTGTTCAATCTGTTTTATTAAAATTAAAATCAATTAATGTGTACGCTCAATTCAGAAAATTCTAACAGTGGCTTGTACACATGATTATATTCATCACCACTGTCAAAATCCCATCGTACATTACGATCTAAAACCATGTAACATCCTTTTAGACAGTAACATCCTTTTTCAAGAGAGAGGATTAGCATCCTCTGTTGAAATGGCTTCAGGTGTGTTAGGTATGCTTCAGTTGCATGAAATTTGAACCCATACATTGCTCAGCAGATTGAGTTATTCTGCAGCTGATTCAATACATATATAGCTTACGACCTGAAATATAACAGTTACAAGAATATGGATTTTGTCAAATTTTTTAGAAGAGCAATGATTTACAAAAAAATACATTAACTTGTATAAAGTTCCATTAAATTTAAGCTTCATTTTTCAAATAAATTTAATTTAAACAAAGTACCAAAATTACTCAGGTACTTTTGTGGAAGCAAGCATAGTTAGCTTTGATGAGCTAAAGTTTTATTTAATGGCAGAGTATGGCATGCATGGGAAAAAATAGCCCGATGTCTACACTTATGGGGGAGGGGGGTCCTATTGTTAGAGATGGTACGTACGTAACTGGAATTAAAAAGACCCATTGATCGATGCCATTTTTGCTGACTTTGTCAAGATGCATGGATGGATGGCTCTGCCTGCCCGACCAAGTGATGGAGGTTTGTGGGTTCTAGACTTATCTCCGCCACCGCTAGCAGTCAGTCAGTCAAGAGTCATTCATATCTAATTAATTAGAAATGGTTGCAGATCAGAGGAGTGCATGCCTAAGAAGTCAAACTACTAGCTAAAATTGGTATGTTCAGTCGAAGCACTACTGGAAGTGTGGAACGAATGAATGGAAGGAAATAAGTAAGGTAACAGTTAGCGGGAGTTGCATTCTTTTAGCTAGGGACATATATATCCTTCTCCAAAATGGACTTCACAACGGACTGCATGCATAGTGGTAGGTAGGTAAAGTCTTAAGCATTCTCACTGCTGCATAGGCTATCTAGCTACATTCTGCTAGCAGCAGAAGGGGAAGCCCCCTCAGCTTGAACCCAAATCTAGCACAAGTAAAATTTAATACCCCTCTCTTTTTTGGGATGGGATGGAACACTTGTGTATTTGAACCTTCTTTCCTTTCCTTTCCTTTTCTTACCATTGTTATAACCCTTTTTCTTTTTTCTTTTTTTTTTCTTTTTTTTTTTTTTTTTGTAACTTAATTGCAGTTTTAAGGAGATAAGGCATTATCAGAGGTGCACCATACAGAAGTTTATTTTTGGTCGCCCATATCATATGTCATAGCTATATTAATAAGTATCTTTTCTGTGTGTGCAATGCTTGGACTCAAATCCATATCTATGTGGAAGTGAAAGACTAGGTTGATTTAACTTGCTGTTGTTTAGATTTGTAATCTAAAATAGAAAAGCAACTGAATTTATGAATTTGAGATTTTTGACTTGGTAAGCAGTTGAGGATTTGAGGGAGAATTCAAATGGATAGATACATATGAGTATGGGAAAGTGATTTTGCTTTTCATATTAAAGGGCCCCGGGAACTGCAACTAGCAAGTTTGTCGGATATTTACTTAGTTGTTTGAAGGACAAATATTTTCCCTAAAAAAAAAATTTTTTTATATTGAATTTGGAACTCAGAAATGACAAAGATTTGCTTGATTTGGACATTTTTTTTCTTTATTATCAGATGAATGCTCTACACATAATCTGTTGAATTATTTGTACATGTGAAAGAAAGAAAATTCTTTTATATTGCGGACCCAAATATCTTATGATGTTTCCATTAGAGTCTAAAATTTTACTTTAATAATAGTTAATGGAGTTTTCAGCAATGCAATTTCAATTACTAGAAACAATAGGTTCTTGGGAGGATAGTTTATCTAATAACTCAATTTCTTTGTAATGATCCCGATTTCTTTTGCACTTGGTTGGAACCATTGTGGTATATTAATTATGTTCCTGGTTCACAAAGAAGAAAAGAACCAACTTTGGTATCATTATTGAAGCAAATTTTATTTATTTATCTCTTTTATTTTGGTTGAGGAACAGAGTTGCCCATGAGGATCTAGTCTAGTGAAAGGGAGGGACTAATGGGTATCTCTTCAACTAATCTAATTGGTGTGGGAGCTTTAGCCGTGTACAAATGTAGTCGTTGGTAATTGCTGAATCATTGATGTCGAGGAGCTTACAAGCCAGTGAAGCCTTGGAGAAATATTAATTACTACTTGTGGGAATCGGAATTTGCTTTCAATCTTCAAATATGAAGGATTTACGGCACTTTGATCATTCATCACATTTAAATTTGGGTATCATTAGTTTTAACTTTGATGAGTTGGATGGAAGGATGCTTGGGCTCTGCCTTTTGGTGGTGGAGAGATTGTGGATCAAAGACTTATCCCAGGCGCTGCCGTAGACGTTGACGACCAATATTTTGCATGTCAAACAAATATATATATATACATATATGAGGAATCAAAATCCATCAAATTCAAGGGGGAAAAAAAAAAAAAAAAGTGGCAGATCCGTCCGAGCGCTTGAGTTCATTAGCCAAAATTGGACTGGCATATATGTTGGACATAAATAAAGGCTTGTATCTCTCACAAACATTCTTCTCTAAACTAGAAATCAAAGGCAGACAACGTAGAGGTATAGCATTACAGGTTTTTGAAAAGGTGATCTTTGTTTCATAGCCCACAAAAACCCAGAGCAAACGGCGTTCTGGGAAGTCAACAGCAACCCATTATTCAGATGAGCCCAAAGTCATTTGTACCAATTCTCCTATTGAGAGAACATATTCATCTTTATTTGATTTCAGTGTAATAACCAAAAGCATGAGCAAACTAATGGTAATTTGGGGTGTGCCATCAGTCACAAGCTCAAGAAAATCTCTGCCACATTGCATTGCTTTTGTTGAATAATACAACTAGAAAGTGCTTCACTTCATAGCCCCAAAGGGGCAAGCAGTGATCTTTTCAGGGGGCCAAAAAACTAGCAGCAGCTGTGCAAATTTTGGTTGATTCACTTAATGGAGCATGAAACCTTGTTCCACAAGATATCTTTCCTTTACCGATAAGGTGGCCATTAGTCTATATACGGAATATTATAATCAAAAAATTCAAATGCGAATTAAATTTCACGTTAATAGTAGTAAAGGCATGAATAAAGAAGGGGGTCATATCAACTCAATCCAAACTCTTAACATAAAAGTTAGTTTATGTTTTATATTTGACAAAAATTCTAACCTTACATTAAGAAACTATTTGAAACCTGGTTGATTGCAATGCCATTACACCATGAAAAAAAAAATGATATATAGAAAAAGTACCCACTCCAAATAAATAAAAAAAATGGGGAAAAAACCAACATGTAATGTTGTAGAGTTAAATCTTGATATTGAAGTAATCTGGGTCAAAATGATGCAACCGGACGTACCCATCTTCACCTCCACTTGAAAAACTATACAAGAAAAATACAATGGAAAAATCAGATTTATTAAATTTTAGGTCAACATTTGCCGTTGGTTTCATACAAACCAACAAGAGGTGAACAGAGACATGTTCTCCTAGCCATCTTTTTGTATACCCCAAGCACATCAACCAAAAGCACGTGTTAAAGCATGACCAATCTAAAAATGCACCTCTCTAAAAAAATATTAAAAGATATTCAAGGCTTAAGGTCCCAAAGTTCTATCTGTATTGTTATTATTTTTATAAGTATTTTTATTATTATTAGAAACCTCCAATATTTTAAGTTGTACTTTCTTTTGTTTTAAGGAACAACCTTGGGGAGGACTAAAATCCCATTCTTCCCATGGTTTCTGTCCTCCTCACTCTTTTCCCTTCCTTAGGGGGCTTAGTAAGGGACTCCAGTCCAAAGATTAATATGCCTTGAAACTTCAACAATCTCAAATAGCTTGCAAGTTACTGCAGCAACATTGTCATGCATTACTGTAGCTACTGTAGCAACTAGCAACCCATAGCAAGGGATTGATTGAGTTAACTTGGTCTCTTAAGGTTAGGTTTATTACAAGGTTACAACTAGATAGTGTTTTAACGGATACAATCAAGATTGATGAGGTTTTCAAGTCTAGAAAAGGGTTGAGTTGTGACCATTCAGTTTGGAGTGATCAATTTAGAAGTAGAAAATACAAAGATTTGTTACAGTTGTTTGTGGTTTTCTGTTGTTACTTCTTCCTCTTCTCTTCTAGCTTTTTTTAATAATAAGTAAATCAAATATATTAGGGGCACCAAAAGGGTGCAACTAGTACAAAACAGAGCATCATTCTACTTCTTTCCCCTTAATTCTTTACTGATTCCGGTGACCTAGACACCCCAACACATATGGACACAAATTCAAAAAATCTTATTAATTTTTTTATATTTCATAAACCGGACATGCATCTCACACTTAGGGAACAAATGTCCATCAAATAGATACACATTGCAAGCTTGAAGAAAATAACTAAAATCAAAACAATGTGAATTTATAACTACTAATTCCTCCTCCTTTAGGCATTTTAAGTTTAGGAAGTTTAAAGGTTAATACATCCAATTTGTTTATAAGTAAAAAAATTTAAGATAGATATTAGAACTTTTTATTCAGTCTTTTCCAATATATAAAATGTGGAAAAATGTCTCTTACTATTTTGAAACAATATAATATAAATGTACTTCTAACGTAAAAACACAAAGAAAATTATTATTTTCATATATACATATATATATAAACGTATATTACTTCGATGCTTTGTCACGTCCTTTTTTTTTTTAAATTATGATGTGGCTGGGGCAGAGGGAGGGAGGGGGTCTAGGGGGCAATTGCTTCCTCTGGAATTTCCAAAAATAATTTAAAAGTAATGCATAAATCAATTGTGGTTTATTTCATAACTTATAGGCTACTCATGGTTCATCTTTAAGTTTAATTTGATAAAAATAAATGGTTGCAAATTAAAATTCTAGTTAAAAAGGGCCAAAATCTATTAAATTGTAAATTCATAAAGGGTGGTTTCTTGTGCTCTATGCCAAAAGTCTTTTAATATGTGAAGTTATTCCATGTATACAAGACCAAAAAAACATTGTCAACTAAATTAATTATTTTATAACTTATTTGCCTTTACTTGAAATTGTTTAACCCATCTAGTGTAGGGACATTTGAATAAATTAAAAACAAATACTAATAGTAAAAAAGAATTACTTACCACGCCATTATATGTTCTCAATAAACATGATGGAAAAAATTTATGAATACCAATTTTCTACTCAAACTTCACTTCAATATTAGTCAATCTTTTTTTCATTATTGTTATTGTTGTCATGAAAGTTCTTTGTACTTTGATTTGACTCATTAAAACAAATTATGACCACTCAATAACAAATACTTATTGTTTAAATTTTTTTGCTTTTATTCTTCTAGTAAAGGAGTCAAGAACTATAAATTTGTAAATTAGCAAATTATTTGTTTTTGGAGATAATTGTTTTCTCAATGATTATGGTACTAATTTCTATATTTGTTTCTTTCATTTTGGTATGCTGTATACTTGTATTATTTTTCATTTCATTGTTTTATGATACGAAATTTCATTGATTGGCTATATATAAATCCCCCCCCCCCAAAAAAAAAAAAAAAAAAGAAGGTAAATAAAAACCCACCAAAAGAAAACACCACTTCATGTCGACAACTTGACCTGTTCATGCACTAGAAGCTTCAATTTCTTGTTTATCTCTTTTTGATAAGTTCTTGCTTATCTATGCAATACATAATTGTTACTAGCCTTCCAAAAGATCCTTTCCCCGTAGAGGGGAGATGTCACTACGATTCCTCATTTAAAATATTCAAAACATTGCCAACTACCCCACCAAAACTGCCACTGCACCCCTGGTCCAACCATCACTATTAACATCACCACCACCACTTTCTCCACGCAATACAAGCATGACCACCACAATTACATGATCAATACAAAAATTTACACACACCCAATTCTGAAAAATAACATCCAAGCTTATATATCAGCTTTCAATAATGTGAATAGAATCCTGGTATTGTCAACTATGTGCATGGGCTTGGGTCCATTTGTTGGGTGCATATGTCTACCAAGGTCTTAGACACATCTAATTCCCAACTCTTGAGAGAGGAGGATGTGGCCAAATCATCACCAGTGCCAATTTATTTTCATTACACACTTAAAAAGTTTCTGTCCTAAATCATTTGTTTGGTATAAGTACTAACACTCATTTCAAAAATCAATTTAGCAAGAAGGAACCCCTTTTCTTTATCTTTTTCTCTTCTTCTTTTTTTTTTTTTTTTTTTTTGGTGGATAAGTGTAACAAGAAGTGAGAACTTCAAAAGGCATCCCTTGAATACTTTAGTAAACCAGTGATGTCAATGTTGACAGACAATCTTGCTCGAGATAACAATGTTCAAACAGAGATTCCCCCTACCATCTCTTGTCATATCTAACATGGTTAGTTAGCGTACATATTGAATTGCCCATGTAATGTGGTTGTCAATTACATTCGTCCAACCAACTTAGGTCAAGGCTGTTTATGAAAAGCAAGCAAAATAAAAGAAAAGGCAATTTTAGAACTTTATGGAGGGCCCATAAGAGAACTTGTGTGATCAGGTTTGGTTTTTTTTTTTTTTTGTTAAGTCTGTTTATAGACACTAATATAGTCATTGTGTCTCCTTATCTTGGTAGTTTCCACATTTAATGGACATGGGTTACTAGTGCAAGGGTATTGTTTTGGGTCCACTTATGTTTACACCATAGTATACCTAAACCAATCATATCAGTAAGTTACCACTTTTTAGAGTCCCAATCCTTGTAGTTGTAGGAAAAGCAAAGTGGCATCTAATATCTTTGAGCTCATTCAATCCAATATGAATTGGCTTCTAGAAAATAGAAGATCATATGGTATGTGACAAAACCTAACTAGGTCAAAGCCTAAGGTTTTCTAGGAAGGAGCCCTAGAAGATTCTCCTCATCCTCTATAATTTACAGTCAAACTTCAATCACAACCCACTATCTATTCCTACGCTTTCATCTCAAAGCCCAAAGTCCATAGCTTTAACCGATGCACTACCTTTTGGTTGTTTAACTTTAAGAAAATAAGGTTCAGAATAACTTTACTTCCAAAATTTCAAGCAACTAATTCTTTGCAGTTCCTATGAACTACAATTTTAAATTCCAGGAAACTACTTGTAGCCATCATCCATACGAGACTTCAAGCCAATCCTCCATTGAGTTTCAATCGGAAACAAATCCAAGGGAGCCCCTATATCGAATCACTTGGAATCTCAGATCCATCATTTTAGTTCATTTGGAACTGATTTAGCCCCTTTCGATCTGCCTTAGCTTGTTCCATTCTGTTTACCTTTCAAGTTCTTTTCTTTTAATAAGCAAAAATTTTATAAAAGGCACATCAAGAGGATGCAAACCATATAATATGTCAAAAGAAAAGACAACACAAAGCTATATAGAACCTTTAGCCCTCAAAACTCTTAAAGAACTCCAAAAAATCGTCTATGGATGGATTAAAACCCCCATTGAACCCACCTACACAAAAGATTCACAAAAGAAGATTATAAGGGAAATAGCCTCTCAAAAAAAAAAAAGTAATAATTTATCCATGTCTGGTGGTTGGATGGGATGAGGGAAATCTCCATCAATTTGTCGTATCAGTGTTGGGTTCACGAGGGATACGGTTTAGGATAAAGTGTGGGCTATCAAGTCATTGCTGCTAGATTTTGTCAGCTCTAGGTTGGGATAAAGTGTGGGCTATACAATTATTGCCTATGTTACCTAGACTCTTCTAAATTTATCAAGTACACGTGTCGGACACTCGACACTCGACACTAATTGGACATGCATCCAACAAAGATGTATAACTAATTGAGTTTACTACAAAACTAAGCATAGGACTTCTATTTTATGTATGAAATGATATGTTTTAGCTTGTAAATGCCATTTTACCTTAAAAAACCAAATGAACTATTTAAAAAATATGAAATTTAGCCGTGTCTCAATGTCCTTTGATATGAGAATTAGATAAATTCGACATTTGGACACGTACCCGCATCCGACACCCGTACCCGAATCCAGATAACATAGGTTATTGCTGCTAGATTTTGTCAGCTCTTACCCCACCATCCATTTATCCTGGCATGATTTATAACACCTCAGCTGATGCATTAAGTCTTGTTCGAACTCCGAATTCTATGAAACTTGGTGGTCTAATTAGAGACGTGCTGGAGATCAAAATTCATAGCAAACTATGGACCCTATTAGTTTTGGCCAAAGGATCGTTTAGGCCTCAGAGTTCATGATTTTGCCGTTTTAGGAAACTTTTGTTTTAGTAATAATTTTGTCTAGAAATTTTTGTTTTCATTGCCGTTTGTTTTAGAATGTTTCTTTAGGTCTCTAGTATCCAAATTTGGACTTAACTCAAATTTTCTATTTTTGGTAAGTTTTTATATTTTCTTAATATCGGTTTAATTTGAGTCCTATTATGGTTAGGGTTTTGCTTCTCTTATAAATACAATGTAAGGGCTCTGCCCAAAGGGAGCTCTAGCTTTTGATGAATAAAAAATAATTATTTCAGAGAATATGTTTCTCTTTTGTGTTCTTGTGTCTTGTTTAGATTGAAAATTCACTTGTTCACGCTTATTCATGTGCATCAGCCCCCTCACCCCACCCCAACAAACCCAAACAAAAGGGGAAACATATTCCCTATTGTGGGGAACATGGACTCTAGCCCAGAAAACTTATCTAGAGTCTAGACACATCTATCCCCCCACAATCACCAAATTTGTGATGCCCATGGATAAGTGCTTCATCTTGCCATTTTTTGAGAAAACAAATACATTTAGGCATATGCACTCAAACAAAATTTTACCCTTTCCACTACATATATTCCAATCAAATAGATAAACCACATTAATCAAGTCTTGGAACAATAAGTCCCAATTAAAGAGACATAAACTAAAAATACATATATAATTCCAAAGTCATGTAGAGACGTATAAGCTCTAAAAGGAAACCCTTTAAATAACCACTTTTTTATCGCATTGAAAATTTTCAACCTAGATGTCAAAAATAAATGACTACCTTCAGATGACTACAAAAACGAAGAAAAGCTATGAAAAAAAAGAACAGAAATGAAAAGAAAGTGAGGAAAATGAAAAAAATAAAAAATAAAAGAGATCAACCTATGTTGAAATGTGAGCTTTTGTTTTAGAATAATAAACAAAAAGGGAGTACGATTGACATAGCTTGTGAAAAAAGAAAGCATTAAAAGGATAATGGGATAAACTGTCACACCTTAACAGTAATTATACTAGACTTTAAAACTGAGGGGCCGTTGTCATCCTGAGTTAAAGAAGTAACTCTAAAAAATATGATGCAGCAGTAATGGAAGTAATGATACCTTTGACCATCCAGGTTGAATGCCACAGCATTTATTGGTCCAAAGTGCCCTTTCACGCCTCCTATTTCTTCTTGAAGAATCTAATTAAACACAAGAAAGAGCATATTTCCTTGAGAAATTCACCCATTAATTGAGCTCATATCATTTGCAAATTATGTACCTATTTAATACATTTTTACCTTGTCAAAGAATTTGGCTTCAAACTTCCCAGCACAATGGTCAGTTGTTGTAACAGCTGAAGCATCCTGACCACCTCCAAGCACCACCTGGAAGGATCAAAGACATGGATTTACACAAAATAATAGTGAAAGTGTAATGAAAGGCTACATTGAAATTGAATCCAGTGAGTGACCAATTTTGTCTAATAGACATAATGTAGTTAGTTACTGCAACAGCATGCTAACACATGCATACAAAAGCATATGCAAGTGTGCGGGCATTCCTTGCATTTTTCGTGAATTCGTGCAAGTACAATTTATACGTAATGATGATATTCAGCATTGTATGGAGCTACAAATCCCAATATTCTGTAAGAAACCTAAGATAACGATAATAATTGTTAGAACTAAAAAAGCATCACTTCAATCACCACTCATCTTTACCAAGTGCAATATCCAGCTAGGTAACTTAGACCTTGTAAAGTTGAGTGCACTGCTACAGAGGAAAATATGAGTACAGACTGAATCATAAGATGACCTAAACACCATGACGACGTGGATGCTGACTCTTAACTGACTATTGCACCCCAAAAGAACCAACTAATGCACCCCCAAAAAGACAAGGGTACAATGGTAGAAAGCTAGCTTTACCATCCTTTCAAGTACCTAATGCAGATTAAGGGAACCAAAGTCCAGGATGCAGCGCAATCAAATTGATATTTTGGTATTGAACATCCTGTTTGTTCCACACATTATTCCCACTTCTACAGTTACTGAAGTTCAAACCAAAGTAGACGTTTAAACCAAAGTACAAGTTTAAACACAAGCAGGGTCCAAAGAGTTCTTTAAAATTGCAAGCACAAGCATTTAGTCAACCTTTGAGAGGAGTGCAGGCTTGAGAATTTAGTCTACATAAGAGGGTCTGAACCATCTCTGGAGGATTTGCAGCACCAACTCCAAAATGGCAGATGAGAAGTTCATTGCTTTTTGTTTGAGGAAACAACTTGTTCCTCAAAATTGTTTCAAATACATTGTAATAATTGAGTTCTAATTTACAAGAAGTTAACTGGAAGTAAAATTACATTACCTTTTTTCCCAAAACCCAAAGGCGTAAGCAGAAAAGGAAAAACAAAGGATAAAATATTCCATTGGGAAATATGCATGAGTTTGCAAACATAGTGAAAACCAAGCACCTATATGATTATGAAAGTCACACTTAAAATTAGTGCTTCATCAGAAGATACATGATCAAGAAGTGGAGACATAGTAACTGCATTGACTGGTCGTTCCGTCACATAGGTCTTGATAAGTGTCAATGATCTGGTATCCCAAAGCTAAAAAGTCAAGGAGAAAAACCAGTAAGAAAAGGTTCAAAACAACGGTACGTAGAAGAGGCTTAAAAAACTTTTAAGTGTTATGAGTTAGTATACCTTCACAGACTTGTCTAGGGAACCAGTAAGGAAATGTGAGCTATCTGCAGATTTGGTGAGCGATGTAATCGTCTTTTTGTGACCAGTTTCCTTGTCAGACTCTTTCAGCAATTGTCCCATCTACCATTTTGTAAAAAACAATTCAAAACTTCAACTTCAGGCCAATCAACAAAAAAACCTTAAGTAATAAAAAAAACAGAGGTAGGGGGAGAAAAACCAAAGGCCTAAACTAAATCTAAAGTACTACTTCGAAATAACTGAAAAATAAAACACTAAGAAATAACTGCACAGCAGCAAATTTGCAATGTTAAATATGTTCTTTTTCCATTACTTATGCAACAAAGGAGAACAGAAACATGTAAAATGCAGCCACTCACCTCAGAATCCCAGATACGAAGTACAGCATCTTCACCAGCGCTTATGATAGTCTGGTTCAGAGGTCCCCAAACAGCTCTATTTATTCTTCCCTGAGGGCCCATGATTGTGAGCAAAGATTCACGAGTCTCCACAAATGACATCAATAACAATTTAACAAGTTCGGCATAACATTGCCTTATCAAATGAAAGAGGCATTCCACCATAAGAAGCAACAGGTTAAACAATCCTGATACCATCTAATATGGCATTCGCTATGCCTGACAAGTGGACATTGAAAGATATTGATTGGATAACTAGTAACAGTGGTCTGGTTTCTGTATGTCTATCCTTGTATTATAGTAAAGCATGTGACTAAATAGTACTATCACCAATAAAGCCACGGCTATAAACACTGTACCCAAAGTGATTCTCCTGCTCATCTTATCTAGATAAACAATCCTCTTATACCAACTCCACCACTTAGCAGATGCAAAACCTTCTACAAGTTTGCTTTAAATTTAGAGATCCAAACATTTTTCCAAATTATTTCCCAATTGCCCAACTCTCTGTATCATAAAACATGGCTAGTCTTATAGCCGCCTTAACTTTTGAACAGTCAATTTTTTATCTTTTTGCCTAAAATTCTGGAAAATAAAAAACCCTGTCAAGGGAATTATTGTCCTAGTTGCAAGCCATGAAAATTAAGAATTTTTAACACCCAGTGTACTCTCTGTCTCACATTTTCTCAGCAGACAAATGGAGAACTATAAAGATTTAAAGAATGCGTAGATAGAAAAAAAATCAAATATGAAGATTTAATGAATGCCTAGAGCATGTAGAAAGAAAATAGGATCAATAGCAAAATGCCCGCTACATGTCACGAAACTCGAATATGAAGATTTGGATGCATAGGGTTGTAGATTTGCTAAAACTTTCAATTTCATAGCTATGTGTTTATCACACGGCACCTGAATCATTCCTCCACTTAGTCCATCCCGCCTTAATTCTTTGAGTAACACCAACACCAATCTCTCCCTCTGTATGTAAGATTGAGTCTAGGTACCCGTTAGTATCTGTTATCATTCCACACTAACCCTTTGTTGATACTTTATTTTTTACCGAAATTGCATTCCTTCTATTTAGTTTTAGTCCTACTTATCTTGAACCCTCTCAAATCCAAAGTTTCTCTCCAAAGTTCTAGCTTCACATTTACTCCTACTTTTGTTTCATCCACTAAAACAACATCATTAGCAAATAGCATACACCATGGTACTTATCAAATAATATATATATATATATGTTCAGCATACACCATGGTCCCTCATATTATACATGTTGGGTCAATTTCTCCACAAGTAATGCAAAAGAAAAGGCTTAATCCAGATCCGCAATGTAAACACGTGGAGAGAGGAAAACACAAGTTTAGCCTATGGTTGTCCCATAGTAACCAGAATAGGATGCAAAAGAAGGAAACAATTAGGGAAACGGAAGCGGGAAAAAATTCAAATTTTCAAAATATATATGGGAAATGGGAGGTGGCAAAACATTCAAAAATCGAATGTGAAACATAATAGAAATCTTAGTCAGAAACTTTTGCAAAACAAAAACGAAACCTTCACGCTTTGTTTAGATCAAGGATTTGATGATGGAAAAGAAAAGAAAAAGGAAAAGGCGAGGGAAAAGTAAACAAAAATTCTCTTTCATTTTGTTCTCTTTTACCTCACATTTTTTTTTCTTTATTTTTCCCTTGATAAATCCAGATTCCAAACATAGCATTACAAAACTTGGTGGAAACCTATTTCAATGTTTTAAACGATACATTATAAAGTATAATGAATGCTTAGCAAGAACTTTAGGAAAAGAAAAGTATAAAAAAAATATAATCGAATGGCATTTCTATTTTTTCATTTTTTAGGAAACCACATGCCAAACATTTTTCAACAATATCTTTATTTATTTTAATTTCCAAATATAAAACATCCCATATCAAGCAACTTTAAAAGGCTTTTCGAGGTCCTAATTTCAAAATGGACCAAGGAGGTCAAAGTCAAATCAAAATACAAGCCAATTGTTAAATCACATTAATCAGATAACTATAACAGAAACAAAAAGAAAAGTATAAAAAAAAAATTACGGTTACTGGGATCTTCGGCAATAGGCTTGACATGAATAGCAGAAGGCAATTCCATAAAGGGGTCAGCAGTGATCACCACAAGCTTATCGCCAACCGCCAAATCTACTGCTCTGGCTGGAGAACCGAAATAGAATGAGAAAAGTTCTTTCCCTGTTTGAACATTCCACAGTTTCGCAGTCTGATCAGCACTTCCAGTAACGAGCAGCATAGAATTCCCTAATAAACCAAATTCATAAAAACCAAGTTTCTGTCAGACATATAAACATACAACACTTCTTTTTTATAAGCAAACATACAACACACAAGTCTCATATATCAGTAATGATCCTTAAAAACTATCACGCACCCATACATATAATTTAAACTTAAATATATATGCATATATAGAGCAGCAAAGAATCTCCCAAACAACCAAATCCATATTTCTTTCAGAAAAATAAACAAAAATCAACACACTGGTCTAGTGAATCAATAAAAAGATCAATCACAGATATATAGAGAGAAGAGGTGAGAAGCATAGAATCCACACAAAAAACAATCCACTGAACTAATGTTTCTCTCAGGCATATTACAAACAACTCACGCATGGATCTCATATACCAAGCACATACAAATATATGTTTATATATATAAATATATGTAGACAGATATATGAGAAGGGGACTTGCTTGAGACATCGCAGCACCAGACGGCCCCATTGTGGCCACGGTAGGTGCCGAGGCGCTCGCCGTTGTGGGCGAACCAGACGGTGGGGTTGTGGTCCTTGGCGCAGGAGAAGAGGAGGTCGCCGTCCCTGTTATACTTTAAGAAAGTCAGCGGCCTCTCATGCCCTTTCATCAAAATTGGCCTCATCGTCGAACAAATTTAGGTATGAATTCGAACGAACAACAAAATCAATATTCGCTATGCCTCTCTCAACACCAAATATCTCTCAGTTCTCTAAGTTCTCTCTCTCCAACTCTTCTCTGCTTCTAAAACCCTACCTCTCTAGAATTCAAAGAGGCTACCAGGAAGCAGAAACTAATGACCGGTGAGTCCATCGGGCTTACCATGATGGACTGGGCTAATTGTGGGCACATTCTTATAATGACTTTTACATGAAAAATAAAATCAACTTATATTCAACATCAGAAAAATATATAATAAAAAAAGACAAATTAATTATTTCTTGTACATTTCAACTCTTTCTTCCTTTTTTCATTTTTTGAAAGGCAAAAAAGTATAATATATTTTATAAAAGTGTCAAAAGGGTTCCAACTTATAAACTAAAAAAGAATACAACATAAACAGAGCTCAACTCATATATTGAGCTCATCCATAAAATCAACTATGAAAAAGAGAATTCACAAAAACTTCTTTTTATACCAAAAATGGAAATTGTGTATTAGACAACCTTTTTTATTTGAATGATGCACAATAGAAACCTTACTTATTATTGATTTTATTAGGTTAGAATGTATAGGTAAAATTCACAGTTTCATATACAAAATTCTAATATTTTTTTTAGGTTAGAGTTATAAAGAAGGTTATAAATTGTTGGGTGGTGCCAATGAAATAAATTGTTGCTAAAACATTATGTATATATACTATATATACGAATGCTAGCCAAAAGATGAAAGTTGCCATGGCATCTTTCACGTATCACACAGTTCTGCTCTTGTTTGACACCCTCATTGATTCACCCTCCCTTTTAACTCTGATCTTGGATCCATTTTATCAGCTAGAGTTAGATTGTTAGTTGAATATGTGCTCAGAAAAGCCAATGGTGTTGCTCATGAGCTAGCAGGCTGGTTTATTAAGAACAAGTTCTTTGGCTCACTTGATACATCTGAGCTCACTTGTATTGTATTGAAACTCTTTAGATTGTTTAGTGCTTTATTTTGTGGTTTTTGAGTGATATTCTGTTTGGCAACACTTTTTGTTTTTGGTTTCTATTTTGTTTTTAAAAATTTTAAAAATAAAACATTAAACATTGTTTGGTAACTGTTTTCAATTTTTTTTTTTGAAAACAAAACAAAAAAAAAGTTGGGATAAAGTTGAAAACAAGAAAAAAAGGGTTTTTTTGTGTTTGTTTTTTTTTTTTTTTAAGTCTTCCCCCCTCTCTTCCCCGCCACCATCACCGGTCACCACCGCCGGCCAACATCTATCGATGATCATCAGCCACCACAACCACGACCGCCACCACCAGCTAATATTAATGAATATTTTAATATAAACTTTATAAAATATAAGAATCAATCTTGGGGGTGTTAAACATGTTTTCTATTTTTATTTTTTTGTTAAAAAATAAAAACACAACACAAAAAACTAAGAACAAAAAGTAAAAATTGGCAACATTACCAAACAACAATGTCCAAACAAACGCTTGGCTTCATCGATAGTGGCTGAACCAATTGATTAAAGCCAAATAAGTTTTTGAGCCCCGTGCAAGGCACTGACAATTTTGATGTTTTTGGATTATATTTAAAAATTATTATGGTGGGAGTTATTTCATTAACAATAAAATAAGTTGAAAATATGACGCTAGAGCATATGTGTTTGAAAATAAGTTGAAAAATTATGAATAGTGATAGCAATTATATGTATTTGAAACATTTCTATCATAAGGAGGAGTTATATGTGTTTAATGCTCTCATTATACAATTCTTAACGTAATTTTTTTATAGTTATTTTTTGCTTGGATGCCAAGGTGAAATTGATAGGTTGGACATGTTAAAATTACTATAAGCATTTTACATACTGTTTGAGTATGTAAATTGAATTAAATTTATCTTTTATAAGCTATAGTGGTACTCTTTAAACTTTAGCCTCACATTGGTGAACCCAAATAAGAATTTATTAGTTTCTTTCATGCAAGAAAGAATTATGGATAAGCAAGGAAGATGAACATAAAACCTCAATGAGGAATTTTTTAAAATTTCTTCCGACCTTTTTTTTTTTTTTTTTTGGGTGGCTCTTTACTTGGACTGGTTGTGATTTAGCTTAGTTTATTCCCATCTCAAGTGTGCATGTATGTGCATGAGTACAATTTTCTTATTATGGAATTTTTTTTGTTTTATAAAGTATTTAGGCCTTTAACCGATTATTCCTTTGAGCTTATGTAAGACCACCATTCACATGTACCGTGTTTACCTCATGTACTACATGAATAATAACTAGCTACAAAACCAAAGGGCTTATGTAAAGAGAGATCAAACATAGCACATTATAGTGTTAGAGTGTGCAATCCATTTAAACACAATAAAATCAAAAAAATTATTTATCTATTTTGGAATCCCATCTTGTCTGCCATGCAGTATTACTAACTCAAGTCGTGTGGAGCATGCAATGAAAAAACAAAGAGCAAAGAGAGGGCGATTAAAGCAGGAGGTGGAAAGCAGTGGTGTAGTATGTCAACTGCATTATTTTGTTTAGTAAGAAATATATTACCAAGTCCAGTCGTGTTGGGCATGCAATAAAAGACGAAGAGCAGAGAGGGTGATGAAAGCAAGAGGCGGTAAGCGATGTCGGTAAGCAAGATTGGCGTAATATGTCAACTACCTCTTTTTATATAATAAGATAAGATTAAAAAAAAGAAAAAGAACGAAGGTTACAATCACTTCGATTCCAAGAACCTTGTTACACCCTAACGCTATGCTAGAATTAACCAAGTTGGAATGGAATACTCATTTCCATTCTCCTAGTTGGTTGCTAAATGTAATCCCAAAAGCATCATTATAGTTCTCAAGTTTGTTTCAAATCTAAACAATGGCATCCAAGGCATTTGATTCAAAGCAAGAATCACAATAAAAGAAGAAGAAAAAAAATTTGGAAGATAATTTTGAAAACCCTAAAATGTAAGTTATGGTAATGATTAGTGATTAGAGTAGTCAGCAATAAGGTTACTATGATCGGTGTGCGCAGAGACAATGGTAGTATGCATAATTACTTTAGCAAATACAAAGAGAGACAATTTGAAAAAATTGTAGCGGTCAGAAGTGAATGCTTGTAACAGTTAGCGTGGCTAGTGTTGACAGTCAGCGATAGTTGCTAATGTTGGTGGTTAATGAGAGATTGTTTTGTTGAGTAGAGAAAAAGGGTATAGAGAGAGTAAGAAAGAGAAAAATCAAATAATCTAAACAAATTATTCCCTTTTGTTGTGTGTTCAATGATGAAATGGAATTGGCATTCCTCATCTCATGAAGATTTTGTGGAAATGATCATTCCAATGCAATGAATATTTCAAATTTCTTTTGTTTAATCAAAACATAAGAATGGAAATGGAAATGGAAAATTAGAATAGTCATTTTATTATAACTAATTCCCAAGTACCAAACATATCCAAAAAGTAATAATCCAACACCATTAAGAGTTAGATGTTGGGCCTTCTATTATGATTCGTAGGACATATACTTTCTAGATTATTAATCAAGGTTGAACTCTGTTAAATACCCAAATAACATATCATCCTCCATAGTCTACTTCAAATCGGTGTGTAAGGATGATTAACAACCTGTTTGGATCAAAGGAAAAAGAAAAGGAAAAAAAGAGAAAAAATTAGGGAAAAAAAACACGCACACACTCTCTTTTTCTCTCTTCTTTCCTTCACTATTCCTTTTATTTTTTTTAACAAAATTAATATAGAAAAAAATAATAATTTTCTTCTTATTTTTCTATTTCTTTTTCTTTCTCTTTCCTCCCCAATTCCGAACTGGCGGTAAGAAGATGGAAAACAAGTCCACGTAACAAAATTAGTTCAGTAGGCTCGTACGCCAAAGCATTTTGCAAATACTTGCCCATGCAAGACCCAGCTTGACATATCTAATCTAATATATAATACCTAACATCTACCATATACACACACACACACACACACATATATATATATATATATATATTTCATACTAGCGGTTTAGCACATCTAGCACATGCGAACTATATTTTATTTTTTTCGAATGAAACATGAATGGAGTATTCACACATAATGTTACGTGTCAAAATATTACAACTTAGCAAATACGATTAAAATATTATGGAAGAGTTGAATGCTAGTTGATATGTGATTTGCAACCTACCACTATTGATTGTCTATATAAACGGAAAAGGAAAGAGAGAAAGGGGAGCAGAAAAAAATAGAAAAAAGAGAGAGAGAGAGAGAGAGAGAGAGAGAAAAAAGATAAAAAAAAAAAAGTAAAGAGTGTAAGTAAACTATTTAAATTTCTGTTGTCTTTATATTTTGTCTTATGAAAAAAATACATACTTGGGTGATTAAGAAGATCTATCCTCATAGTTCCAAAAGAACTATTTAATTATTATTTAACTGTTCCAGAAGAACTAGTTTTATTATATATTGTGTCTGAATATCTTGCTTGCTTAATAGTCATTTAGTTTTATAACATGTTATCAGCACGATACTTTAAGTACTTTGTGTTCTTCCTTTATTTTATGTGTAAGTTATCTTCATTTTGAATTCTTTACTATTCATTCAATTCGCATAAATAGTATGAACAGTAGTTTAACTATTAAGATGAATAATATTTATTTTGAAACTTTCTTGCTTCATTTCTCCTAAATCTTGCATTTTTTTTCTATGATATTTATAGATCTAGAATCCATATTTCAATACATTTTCATAGACATGTGACTTGACTATATTTTGATGTCTGGATTGAAAGTTACAATGGAGACAAAAATAATGATATTTTATATATATATATATATATATATCAGATGAAGTCTACTATTCATTCTTCTATTCATGAACGGTAATAAATAGTAATTGCATAGTAATATATAATAAATAATATTTAATCAATAGTACAGTAATACTTTTCACCGTTATGTTGGTTACCATTTATCATAACACCCACCTAACATTAATATGTTTGGTAGAGGTTTCACATGATCAGTAATGTATGATTGTCAGATTTTATTATATGTATTGCCTTAAAAAAAAGCAATTAAATAGAAGAAATCAAGTATTCCTGTAGAATGCTTATTAAGGTTTGCACGCAGTTTATTTAATTATTATTACTTTATAAGGTCAGCTTGCCGCCTGCTACTGCTTTCATTTATGTTACTGCTATTATTTAATTATATTTATTATAGCCGCTGTCTATTTTAGTTTACCATTGTGTCATCAATAAATGTTGCAAAAGCTTATTATGATTTAATGCACCTAAAGTTGTAAGATAATTAATAAATGCACTTGAAGTTGCAAGATTATGATTGAATGCACCTGAAGTTGTAAAGCAATGATTTAGTGCACCTGAAGTTGTAATAACAAGGATGTAGTACAATGTTGCCAAATAAAAAAAATGAGTACAAACAAGAAAAGGAAAATGTTTACAAAATAAACCTCCTAAAAATTATGAAGATATTTGTTACTGGTGTGGTATGAAAGGGCATTGGTCA
The DNA here is from genome assembly GCA_033060915.1 of Euryodendron excelsum. Classification (NCBI taxonomy): domain Eukaryota; kingdom Viridiplantae; phylum Streptophyta; class Magnoliopsida; order Ericales; family Pentaphylacaceae; genus Euryodendron; species Euryodendron excelsum. The sequence continues at coordinate 626,291 of CM065386.1, read as the reverse complement.
CGTCCCTGTTGTACACCCAAACCATTAGTGGATCTTTACTGAGTATCAACACAAGATAAAAGAAAAAATGGTGAAATAAATTTCACAAACTTTGATGACTCAGTAGAAATCACTCACCTTGATGTTTCAAATTTCTTTAAAAATCATCATGATAGAAAAATAGATCACTTATGAAAATATCCACACTAATTAGTTTATGTTCTTGTTCTTTTAAGTTTATTGTCATCTTGTGTAATGTTTTTCTAAATATGTTTCTTAAATGACTGTTTTCATTTTCTTATAAAGAAGCAATTTTAATATTTTGTATAGAGATATGGAACCTACCAAAACATTAATAGCTTTCAAGATGAACGATGGAAATATATGTTTAGTAGACAGTGCAACTACTTATACAATTCTTCAAGAGAAAACATATTTTGTTAGCTTAACGTTAGTTGAAAATAACGTTAAGACAATATCTGACGATACAAAATTAATTGAAGGTTCCGGAAGAGCCAATATATTGTTGCCAAAAGAAACAAAACTCTATATTGATGATGTAATGTATTCAACTAGAGTTACAATAAATTTGCTCAATTTTAAAGATATACGTAGTAATGGATATCATATAGAGACAACAAATAAAGATAATAAAGAATATCTTTACATTACTTCTATTGTTTCATGCCAAAAGCATATATTAGAAAAACTTGCTACTTCTCTTCTGGATTATATTATACAACTATAAGAATTTTGGGATCACTTGAAGTGATGCACCAGAAGTGTTTTGATCAAAAAAATTTTATACTTTGGCATGATCGTTTTGGTCATCCAGGATCAATGATGATACGTCGAGTAATTGAGACCTCTCATGGGCATTTGCTAAAGAACTAGAAGATTCTTTTGTCAAGTGATTATACATGTCCCGCTTGTTCACAAGGAAAATTAATTGTGAGATCATCCCCTTCAAAAGTAATAGTTGAATCCCCAACCTTTTTACAAATAATTCAATGGGATATATGTGGGCCGATATACCCACCATGTGGACCATTTCATTATTTTATGGTTTTAATAGGTGCATCCATTCGATGGTCACATGTTTGTTTACTTTCTACTCGTAATGTTGCATTTGCTAGGCTTCTTACTCAAATTATCAGATTACGAGTACAATTTTCAGATTACTCGATTAAGTCAATACGACTGGATAATACTGGTGAGTTTACATCTCAAGCTTTTAATGATTATTGCATGTCCATAGGAATTGATGTTGAACATCCTATTGCATATACACACACACAAAATGGTCTATCTAAATATTTTATCAAACGCCTTCAGCTTATAACTCAATATTTACTTATGAGAACAAAATTATCTGTTTCTGCTTGGGGGCATACCATATTGCATGCGGCATCATTTGTCCATGTCCAACCCACTGCTTACCACGAATATTCACCATTAAAATTTATTTTTGGTCAACAACCAAATATTTCACATCTAAGAATTTTTGGTTGTGCTATCTATGTAATATTTGCGCCACCACAACGTACTAAGATGGGTCCTCAACGTCAACTTGGAATTTATATTGGTTTTGATTCTCCATCTATTATTAGATATCTTGAATCTTTAATAGGGGATGTATTCACTGCACGTTTTGCGGATTGTTATTTTGATGAAACACTTTTTCCACCATTAGGGGAGATAAAACCCAACTGAAAAAACAGCATGAGATTACTTGGAATGCTTCCACGGTATCTCATCTTGATCCTCAAACAAATCAATGTGAATCAGAAGTTCACAGGATTATTTATTTACAGACGATTGCAAATCAATTATCTGATGTGTTTACCGACACAAAGAAGATAACAAAATCATATATACCAGCTGCTAATATCCCAACACGTATTGATGTCCCTATAAGACAATTTGTTAATATAGCTGCAAATGAATCTCAAGCACGCATGAACCGTGGGAGACTTATTGGTGCAAAAGACACAGTTTCTAGAAAGAGGAAGGTACAACTGCATAAGCAAGTCAGTATTCCTAAAGAAACCACAGTATCTAAACCTCTAGAAGAAGGAACTCTTGTAAAAGAATTCCCATAAGAGGAACCTCCTGAAGAGATATCTCCTGCAGAAGAAAGTAATGAGATCTCAATAAGTTATATGAATACAGGAGAAAAATGGAATATAAATAAAATTGTTGTCGACAACATATTTTCATTTAAAGTGGCTCTTGCAATGATAAGAAGTAATGCAGAGAATGAACCACAAGCAGTTGACGAATGTCAACATAGAAATGATTGGCCAAAATAGAAAGAAGCTATTGAGACAGAATTAAACTCATTAGCACAACGCAAAGTATTTGGACCTATAGTCCAAACACCAGAAGATGTAAAACAGATTGGATACAAAAGGGTATTCGTGCAAAAACGAAATGAGAAAAATGAAATCGTGAGATATAAAGCGCGACTAGTAGCACAACGTTTCTCGTAGAGACTTGGTATTGATTATGATGAGATATACTCTCCTGTAATGGATGCCATTACATTCAGATTCTTAATTAGTTTGTCAGTTTCAGAAGGATTGGACATGCGTCTGATGGACATCGTGACTGCCGACTTGTATGGTAAATTAGACAATGATATATATATATATATATATATATGAAAATTCCTAAAGGATTTAAAATGCCTGAAGCAAATATTTCAAAAGTTCGAAGCTTATATTCTATCAAGCTTCAAAAATCTCTGTATGGGTTAAAACAATCTGGACGCATATGGTACAATCGTCTCAGTAAATATCTAGTGCAAAATGGATATGTGAATAATACAATTTGTCCATGCGTTTTTATTAAGAAATCAGAATTTGGCTTTACTATTATTGCAGTGTATGTCGATGATCTAAATCTTGTTGGAACTCTTGAAAAACTTACAACAACTACTAGTTATTTAAAGAAGGAGTTTGAAATGAAAGATCTTGAAAAAATTAAATTTTGTCTTGAATTATAAATTGAACATTTATCAAATGGAATTCACATCCATCAATCTACGTATACAGAAAAGATTCTGAATCGATTTTATATGGATAAAACTCATCCATTGAGTTCTCCCATGATTGTCCGATCACTAGATGTACAAAAGGATCCTTTTCACCCTCAAAAAGACAGTGAAGAACTCCTTGGTCCTAAAGTACCATACCTCAGTGCTATTAGGGTTCTTATGTATATTGCAAATTGCACAAGACCCGATATTGCATTTTCTGTAAATTTATTAGCAAGATATATTTTGCACTAACTCAGAGACATTGGAAAGGGGTGAAACACACATTCTGTTACCTCCGAGGAATAACAGATTTGGGTTTGTTCTATTCAAAGGGACCAGAATCAGAATTAGTTAGCTATGCAGATGCTGGTCACCTCTCTGATCCACATAAAGTACGATCACAAACCATGTATGTATTTACCTATAGTAACACTGCTATTTCTTGGCGATCTGTGAAGCAATTATTAACTACAACTTCTTCAAATCATTCTGAGATCATCGTAATTCATAAAGTAAGTCGAGAATGCATTTGGTTGAAATCTATGATCCAACATATTCAAGATAATTACGGACTATACTCGATCAAAAATACCTCAACGATATTATATGAAGATAATGTAACATGTATTGCACAAATTAAGGGAGGCTACATCGAAGGTGACAGAACTAAACATATATCGCAAAAATTCTTTTACGCACATAAACTCCAGAAAAATGGTGATATTGATATCTAACAAATACGTTCAAGTGACAATTTGGCAGACTTATTTACGAAAGTACTCCCAACTGCAGCATTTGAGAAATTAGTACACAACATTGGCATGCGTCGTCTTAAAGTTCTAAATAATTGAAGCTATAAACTTCAACTTCACACCAGATGTATGAATGAAGGGGAGTCGCAGACTATACTCTTTTTTCTTTGCCAATAGTTTTTTTTTCCCATAAGGTTTTTCTTGGTAAGGTTTTAACGAGGCAGTTTTTAGCGTACCCATTTTTCTTTCGCTACAGTTTTTATGAGGTTTCTTGTAGCAATCATCCAAGGGGGAGTGTTATGGAAGAGTTGAATGGTGGATGACATGTGATTTGTAACCTACCACTATTGGTTGTCTATATAAACGGAAGAGAAAAGAGAGAAAGGGGAGCAGAGAAAAATAAAGAAAAGAGAGAGAGAAAGAAGAGAGAAAGAGAAAAGGAAGAGAAAGAAAAAAGCAACGAGTGTAGATAAACTATTTAAATTTCTGTTGTCTTTATATTTTGTCTTATGAAATAAATACATACTTGAGTGATTAAGAAGATCTATTCCCATAGCTCCAGAAGAACTATTTAATTATTATTTGATAGTTCCAGAAGAACTAGTTTTATTATATATTGTGTCTGAATATTTTTCTTGTTTAATATTCATTTAGTCTTGTAACATAAAAATGGTTATAACATTATTCATTTACTATTCATAATTAAATAAAAAAATTCAACAAATAAAAATTGCTTTCCAGTTGTCTTTTAGCTCATTTTAACTCCTGCATGAGGAATACAATATAATCTGATGGGGGCCAATCAGGAATACTCCTGATAGGCTGATCAGGAATTTTTATGACCACGTTTGGGATACTTAAGAGAAATTGGGGCAACTGATGGGGACCGATCAGGAATACTCCTGATGGGTTGACTAGGAATTCCCCTGACCACGCTTGGGATACTCAAGGGGGAATTGAGAGCAACTGAGGGGGACCGATCAGGAATCCTCCAACGAGCTGACCAACACCTATATTGAGGACAGAGCGCCCTGGGTACATATCAAGCAAGAAGATAATAGAGATCAACCCTGAGAGCCCCAACTAACTGAGCACGACCGAGCAGATCTTCGGAGATGATGTCGATCATTTCCCCCCACAGCCACGCTAGTGGGGGCCACCACTGACAACCCAACCATGAAAACGTGCTACCAGCTCCAGGATTTCGAGTGTAGCAGGAGGTAGTCACCTTTCCCCTCCCGACGCACGCCTAAGGGAGCGCCACGTGTGAAGTTGGACAACCATTCCCCCACTATCCTGCCATCAGTCAAGTCCTCTAATGCCACGCTACCACGTGGAGAGATAGCTATCTCCCACTATTTCCATGCATGCAACGCCCTCTTAGGGCTACTAGGAGACCAATCCATATAAAAAGAAAACTCATCTTCTCCAACAAGGTATGTGAACATAAACCCTAGCCAAAACTCTGTTAAAATATCTCCAGAAATCTAACTTTGGTATCAGAATGTCCTTGGCAGGCACTATACCAGTGTCTCTTACCCCTTTTTACCTCTTAGACCACCGGAACAGTTAGTCGCCGGCCTGAAGACCAACCCCACCAGTTTACTGTATTATCATAATCCATAAACATTATGTATATTAATAATTGATACAAATATTTAGTATGTGAACTTATATCTCAAATTTTGATTTAGGAAAAACAAAACTGATGGTATACATAAAAATACAATTGAATGATTGAGAAACCATAACAAACATAATTAAAAAATAAAGAAACAATTGTTACCTCTTCGCAGATCGCAACTCGGGCAACACTAATTGTGAAGACGAGCAATTTAATTCTTTAAATATGTTCTCACGTGTATATATATATATACACACACACCTTCCCTTGAAGGTGATCATGGATATTGCAGCGGTGGTGTTGCTGCGGGCATCTCGGATTAGATTGTTCTTTTGGACAGCATGACGGCAAATACAAATGAACCATCTTGGAACCGCCTCAGTCTATTGTTCTTTTGGATAGCATGGTCATAACTGCAAGCAATGACCTTGTACATTCAATGTTTCGGCCACACAATGAAACTTTGTGGCAATCGGCTGATTTGGAACCCCATTCTGTATATGTTGTGGATTTTGTCGGTTGCCGATACCGCGTAGCTGTCTATTCGTGGTTGTGGCAATCCTCGATTGGGTGGGAGACAGGTGTTATGGCGGTGTACCATGCGACAATTGTAGGTGGTGTCATCGACGGCATCTGTAGGCGGTATTCGATGTGAGATATAAAAGAAACCCACCAAAACTGTGTTTGGTGTTTGGAATTGTGGGATTTCATACGACTTGATAGAATTAAAGGATGTAAATTTGATTCAAGACTCATGAATTATCCGAGTTCATTAGGTCAAAGTTTGGCCTCAGCTCGGTCCAAGTCCAATTTGTCTATGAATGAACTTAGGCCTTATCTTTGGTAGCCCGGCTCGAGCTCAGCTTAAGCCCGACTCTAGGCCCGTTTCAAAGCCCAAATTATAAATTTATAAGTAATAGTATATTTTTATATAATTAATAGTTTAATAGATTTACATTAATCAATACTTTATAAGTTTAATTGTTTAATTATTTATATATTTTTGTATAATCTTTGTAAGTTTAACTCAGTCTCTAACTTAGTTGAATCATTATTGATTATCAATTACTAATTAAAAGTGTATCTCTTATCTATTCAATAGTTTATATAAGTTTACGTTAATCAATACTTTATAAGTTTAATCATTTATATCTTTTTGTATGATTTTCATAAGTTGATTAATTCTCTAATTTAGTTTTAACCATTAGTGATTATTATTACTAATTTAAAAAACAAAAATTTTAAAAAAAATAATCAAGCCCACCCAAAAGCCCAACCCCAAGGCCTAAGCCCGAGCCCACCCTTAGGATAGTGCGCTCGGCTTGAGCCTAACATTTTTAAATTTGGCCCAACCAAGCTTAAAATTTGACAGGAGCCCGAAAAACTCGACCCGAGCCCAGTAAACCACAGCCCTGGTCGTGCCGGACCCAATTGACGTGCCAGGATAGAGTTTGGATTTCAAAATAGAATTTGAGATGTTTAGAATGGATGCAATTTAAAATGGGATTTGATTTGGTAGGATTCGAAAAAAAGAAAAAATAAATAAAAAAGCTAGCCATCTTAAAATCTTTTGAAAATTGGTCAGGTTTCATAGGAATTGAAATTAAAAAATTCTAATTACCCATATTGTCCTCATTTTTTTTTAAAGTTTTTTATTTGCTAACTTAGGGGTATCATTACTACAAAATTATTTTATTCTCAATTCTTAGTTAAACCAAACAGAAAAAAGAGAATCCTTAAAAATCCCTTCCTTTTAATTTCAATTTTATCCAAACACAAAAAAAGAAGAAGAAGAAATTCCTTAGAAATCATTTCCTTTCCTTTTCCATTTTGAATTCTAATTCCTACGAAATTGATATCTATCTATATCTATCTATACTATATATTGTAGTAAAATATTGTTAGGTCATTGAACTTGAAAATCTTAATTCCTTTTTCTCAAGTTTTTGAATTTAGAAAATAACAAAATACATGTCATGAACTTGTTGGTTATTTAATTAATATGTTAATCTTCTTTAACATACCAGTTTTTCAATATAGAAACTTTGAATATTCAAGATAATATTCAAAATTTACATAAATGTGTTATTATTGATTTTTTTAAAATCCATTAGGTAAATAAATCTAATAGTTTTTCTAAATTTCTAAACTATTGCGTCTTTTCAAAACATTCTGGCTTCTTTACAATTTAGTTTTTGGCTGAATTTGTAATTTATGTACATTTTAAATTTTCAATAGATTATATTTACTCAAATCTATATTACATATTATAGCAATACAATATTTGGTTTTTAAAGTTGAAAGCCTCAATCCAATTTACTTCATTTTTTTTTTAATTTTTAAGTATTAATAGTATTGGTCTAATTAGAAACTCTATCTTTTATTCATGATTAGTAAATTTTTACCAAAACTTAGTTAAATCTCCTATTATTATATATTATTTTACATAAATTTAAAAAATATTAGAATTCTATTTTAAATTTTCCTAAAATTCTTCTTTTATAATTTTAGAAATATATTCCTTTATTTCTTTTAAATTGTGTAAAATCAATCAATCAATTGATATAGTAGGTTTGTCAAATTTCCTTTAATTATAAACCTTTCTTAAAAAGCTTTGCTTAAATTTATAAAATAGAAAGGAAACATGTTCTTAAATTTTTTTTTTGAATAATATGAAATAAATAGACCTATAAGGAAATTATTTTTTTTGCTCTTACTTTTTTTTTTCAAATAAAATGTACAAATAAGGTGACAATATACCACATAAGTCGCGCGTTAAAATTTACATATCTACATGTGTATTTTAAAGTTATGTATCAATTTTGTTTTCTCCTTTGTATCGACTCTTTACACATTGATAATTTCATAAGCTGCTATATGCCCAAACAATAGTAAGTTCCCACTATTCAGTCTAAACGAAAGCTTTGGACATAATATTTTCAAATTATGTATATAAAACTAAATTAAAACCTATTTATTTATGATTGATTCATGTATAACCCTATAATCAATTAACTATTTTTCTATAACATTTAACGTTTTAAGCCAACCATTTAATTAAGATCTATTCACGTAAAAAAACACACTCAATCTTATTAAATCATTCATTACATTTGCAAATTTTACAAAACATTAAATGCCAAAATATTTTAAGTAAAAAATTTATTTTTAAACTATTTTTTTATTTCTTATTCTCGTGCATGGTACATGTTCACTGCTAATAAAGATATATTTGGAACGAAAAGTGTGGGAGCAAAATTGTCACTCCCATTTTTATTATAGGTAGTAGATACATTAGTAGGTTTTACCCAAAATATTTGATCAATTTATTAAGAAACTCAAAAATATCAATGTTAATTAAAAAAAACAAATGCTACACCATATCATAGAAACTTATTAGAAGAATTGCAATGTTAAAAATAATATTTGAGAGCATGAAAATATTAAAAATGATGAGAAACGCATTTCTAGGTTTTCACAATATTTTTTTTTAGCGTTTTTTGCAAGTTTCTTCAAATTGAATTGGAATTTTCTGAAACTTTTCTAAAAGTTTCTCTCAAAATTTGATGGAAGTTTTTTTCTCTATTCTGAAAGTAAGTTTACGGAGAAACGAGTTTTCCCTTACATAACTGAATTTTATGGGGACAATGTCGAAAACTTGAAGGGCCCTTTCTACTTATGGTCTACATTAAGCTCTCCCCACTCCTATGGTCGAAATTTAGTAATTTCTAACCAATTAGTTAGATTATTAGATATTTTAGTCAATAAAACAAACTATCTCAAACTCAGAATTGGTCAGAGTTTAGTTATAACAATTTAAACTCACTATTCTAACATTGTAATGATTTAAACAATAGCTTTTAGCATATGAGAATGATTTTGAAATGACATAGGCAACATAACTAAAAAAGCTATTGCGCTCTCAACAAATTTTTATGACTAATCCTATGAACAATTTTCATATTAAAATTTAACAATTCAATGCAAAATTCTCTCTACTTTCAGTTAGTGAACGTGTCGATCTCAAGTAACCATTTTTTAACTCATTAGTAATTGAGTTGGGTTCCTGTTAAAAATTTGATAATATAAGCTTGGTTTATAAAATAATATTAAATGAGTTGTATATGTATAGACTATAATGGATTAAGGACAAGTTGGAATTTCTTAAGTAGCACGATTTAACTTTAAGAGATTAGCTACATTATTTTTCTAATATCAATACTATAATTTTCAGCGCAAATATAAACCCCTAAATTGCATATCAACTAAGTTTAATGCTTATTGCAAATATAAACCCCTAAATTACATGGATTATGAATACTTATCGGAAGTCCAAGGTGGATATAGGACTTTCGTCTATTAGGGCACACTTTATATAGAATTATACATGAAATTATTTTTTAATTGGTAATCTTTTTTCTTTTTCTTATTTTTTTTATTTTTTATTTTTTATGACAAAGAGCTAGGAAGTCTTTTTTAGTATGACTTTTTTTTGGAGGCTCAGTATGACTTATAAAATTTGATGGTTCTTAACTTTAACTTTCTTTTAAGATATGTCTTCATAGTCATAGAAAACAATAAAAAAAAAATAAAATCTCCCAACAAATTTTAACAAACTCTTAGCTTGTCGTAAATAAATTTTAAATTAATGGCAACTAAACTTTTAGCAAATTGAAATACTAAATTTAAATGCAATTCAACAAAATTATGACTTTAATGTCAAACCCCTAACACACACAAATTTTAAAAAACCAGCAACTTAGTAATTGAACACAATTTGTGGTTGCCTAGTATATTAAACTCACAACTTAACAAACGAGAACAAAAAGAAACAAAATTAAAGATACACATTTAGGCTTCTTCTTCTTCTTCTTCTTTATTTTATTTTATTTTATATTTATAGCCTTCTTCATATGCATGTTAATTTAAAAATTACACGCCAAACTATACCCGATTAGGTCACCTAGTGAGCTTAAGTCTGAACCTTTGATATTACAACTACACAAAGACCTTCATAAAAATCAACATACAAACACTTTGAAGCAACTTCTACCCAATAAAAAGTTAAAGACTAAGGCCTTGTTTGTTAAAGTTGAAAACTGAAAATTAAATCCTGAAAAATTAAGTCTCTTATTTTGGGTTATCAAACCAATTTGTTTTTATTTTTATTTAATTTATTCAGTTTTAAGTGCTGAATAGAGTTATCAAATAAGGCCCTAGTAAAGTTTGAATTTTGGTAATAAATTTAGGGCTTTTGCATAAAATTTGGATTTTATCATATCGCATATTAAACACACAAAAAAAGCCAAAGAAGCAGATAACTTATTACTACACGAGACAATTGGGTGTCCTCCCTTTGTGCTCCACGCTTATAAAACGATCTGGTTTGGTGGGTCTATTACATCATAGGGATCATTAAGTGGGGAGCAATATGAGGGGTTAAGTAAAAACAAGTCATAGTTGAGGCCTGTCACGGAGGAGGAGGAGTCTATTACCAAGTTTCAAAACTAAGGGGAAAATACAATTTTTGGAATGTGAGGAGATCTTTCTTGTTTTTTAATGAAGTTCATGGTAGGTCAATGTAACTTACCCTAAAAAATGGTGACAAACTCTGCTCATATGACTTTATTTTTCTTTTTTTGTAGGATATGTATATGAATTTCTTTTATTGCATTTTATGATGGCGTTATATTTTTCAAAACCATAGTCAAATGAAACGAGAAACTTATACATGAAATATGGGCTAAAAATATTAAAAAAGTGAGAAGAGTTAGGTGATATAAAATTAAATAGAATATTTATAAACAAATTTATTAGAAACTCAAAATAGTAGTATAAAGTATTTTATCAATTGAAATACTAATGCTACACCATATCCTAGGAACTTATTAGAAGAATTATAGTGTTAAAAATAGTATTTAAGAGCATGAAATATAAAATAAATAAATAAAAATTATGGGAAGCTTATATCTAGGTTTTCACAATATTTTTTTTAAGCATTTATGACACAGTTTTTTTAAATTAAATTGAAAATTTTGAAACGTATCCTAGACTTTTCCCTTAAAATTTCAAGAAAATGTTGTCTTTGTTATGAAAGTAAGTTTATGGAGAAGCAAAGTTCCCCTTCCACAGTAGAGTTTTATAGGAACTATGTTCAAAGCTAAAAGGGCCCTTTCCACTTAATTTACATTTTTTTTTTGGTTACTGGTAGTACCATTTCCTCATTTCGTATCTGAAGTTCTTGGATGTTTCAGTGCTTGATTTGATTTTCTGCTTTCTCTGTCCTTTTTCTCTCTCTAAATTCTGGTTATTTTATGACATTTTAATGAAATCAAGTTCTTACCTTTCACTCAAAAACAAATGTAATATATAATAAAAAAAATACAGAAGAACAAGAAGAAGGAAACATGATTTGTAATTAGGAGGAGACCTCATAAACAGAAAATTATCTAATATGACCGTTACATTACGTCATCACATTACTCATAGTACAACCCTCCCCCTAACCCCAAGCTCCCTACTATTAGCAAAGCATAGAAAATGAGTAATAGGTAATTGAAATGATATAATGACCCAGCTCCAAAAAACAAAAAACAATTCAGTATCCACTGCTTTAGAGACAAAAATAAATAAAGAAAGAACATTCCAAATTTAGGCGAATTGAAATGATATAATGACCCAGCTCCAAAAAACAAAAAAACAATTCAGTATCCACTGCTTTAGAGACAAAAATAAATAAAGAAAGAACATTCCAAATTTAGGCGACAATTTTCCGCTATTTAGATATTCCCTTTCATTTTTTATGAGACTCCAAAAGAGGGTACAAATCTAGGGGAGTGAAATCAAGTCAACTAGCCTTGTTTCCCAAGCTGACAAGTCCGCATACCTTCGTTGAAAGGATAGTTATTAGAATCTTACCCGGTATTAAATCGGTGAGATTACGGGTTCATAATTTATCGGTTCGATCAATGTTATAAATTAAATATATTTTATTTATTTATATATGTTTTATTTTAAATATAATTTATATTGCAAAGTAAAATATAAGGAATCAAGTGAAGCAATGGTATGTATTACTTAATTCGATCTTTAGTTCCTCAGTTCAATTTTTGAGAGCTACAAATACATCAAATTTTTTAAAGAGATTTAAAAAATCAATGCTGGTCAACGGTATTTTCAAAAAATTGGCCAATTCAATCCAGTTCAATTGCATTTCCTGTAATTAGTTAAACTTGACCGATTTAGGGTCCAATTTTCGATTCAACCCGTTGAACCGGCCAATCCGGTCTAATGATAATAATTATGACTGAAAGCGTCACTCAATTGCCATTGCCAAGGATGGTGTAAAATCTCTCAACAATCTCTAATAATGGTACCGACATTGTGGGTAGTGTGGTCTCCATTTAAAATAAGGTTTTTTTTTTGTTTTTTTTATAGCAACTCAAGAGCAACCCACAAAAGAATCTAATTTTTATGGCACTTTAGGACTATTAAATATTCACTCACACACCCAACGCATCAAATTTGACAATAATACGAGCCTTTAATGATCAACTTAGGACACCAAACCCCTAAACTATCATCCTATCATAATCCAACTAAGCTTTTTCTAGGGGTGGCTATGGGCCCGTGAGCATGATAGGCCTACCCAAGTCTGTCTATAAATTATAGAGCTTGAAAAATTTTTTTAGGCCTGATTAGTTTAATGGGTGGGCTTAAAAATTGTCTTTGAAGCCCAACTCGACCCAAAAAAAAAAATATATATATATATATATAAAATAATATATTTTTTATACTTAAATATTATATATATATATATATGTATATGTAATTAAATTTTATGTTATTTAATATTATTTATAGAGAAAAAAATTTATATATTAAACAAATTTTTTATTAAATGGGCGGGCTTGGATGGGCTTGGGAGTGCAATTTTTTTAATTGGATGGGTTTGGAATTTAATTTTGGGCCCGATGAAAAAAAAATTTTGTGCAAGCCCGGCCTGTCCAATGTGCACCCTAGCTTCTTCACATCAAATTAGTTATATATTTTCCACCAAAATTTCTCTAACCTTCCATAATGCTCTAACATTGGACAGGACAAATAAATTAAAGGAATAGTAATACTTTACCTCCATGCGCTTTTAACAAAAAATATATAACCTTCCTATAGTTTAAAAGCTGACACATGAATTTTCTGTATTTGCGGTTAAAGTATAATTTTTCTATGATTTAAAAGCCGACACATAAATTCCCTATCCTTGGGACTTGGGACTGAAGTGTAATTTTCCTAAGATTTAAAAACTGCCACATGAATTCTACTTGGGACTGAAGTATAATTCGGACGGGACGTGAAGGTGTTTGCGAAAAGACTAAATTCCCCGACTTTATTAGCTTCATTTCATGGTTTAAGTCTATTAGATTATTTACTCTCCTAAGGCTAAGACGAAGTGCTCTCTAACACGCGCGCACGCGCAGAGAGAGAGAGATAGAGAGAGGGGGGTTAGTTGAGGAAGAGCTTGTTGGTGATCATAGGACTGAAGAATGTAAACCAACATCATCAGTCGAAGAAAGTGACCCATTACATAAAGTAACCTTTTGTTTTTGTTTGTGATACGATTTGATGGTTTTATGCAAGTTTTGTTAGGGTTGTGTGTTTTTTTATGATATTATATATTCGAGTTAATCTTATATGATTTTACAGAAGCCTTAATTTTAGGGTTTTAACTAGTTTTGAAAAATCGGGGCTTTTGTTAGATATTATGTGCTTCGTTGTGAGTTTGAAGCTAAAATGAGGTGGGAATTTTATGAAATATCGTGGGTGGTCCACATGTTTTGGGTGGAATGTTCCATTTATGATTTCTGATTGTATGTTCATTGTTAAATGTTAGAAACTGTAATGTTTGTCTTATAGTAGTCATAGGGGTCTCAATTTTGGTTAAGTGTTTGTGCTATTTTATATGAATGGAGGACACAGCTAAGTGGTCCAAATTGATAAAAAAAAAATTGCCAGTGGTCCCTGATGTTTTCTATTACCTCACATGGTTGTCTCCCTATTTAAACTAGTTATTTTTGTGAGACAAGTCTCCTTAGGGTGGTCCACTTGCCACATGTATAAGGTATGTATATATGTATATATATATATGATATATATTGTATATTTATCTATTTGTTAGTTAGTTACGAGTGATGATAAGGATAGTTGTCCACTTCATGTGAAATACTAGTGGTGGTTAGCTAAAGCCTATCAAGTCCCCACTATCAGATAATGGTTTCTTGATGGAAGGAACCAATAAGAATAAAGATAAGGTCCCCAGCCTAGCAGTTATATATTGCCTGTGATATCCATCATTCAGGGCATGAAGTCCTGCATAGGTAAGAAGATCCTGTCTACAGAGAGTTCAATACACAGAGGGTGTGAGAGGAAACAACTTACGTTTGCTAAAGCACAAAAACAAGTTTACTTAGACAACAATGGCTGGAGGTTAGTATTCATATAAATATTAATATATAATTAATATTTCCGCTGCGTATACATACATATATATTATAGTTATTATATATGTGTATGTATAATTTATCTTACAATTTTAGTATTCTTTATGTGCTTTTTTATTTTATTTTATTGTATTGTGTTGCAAATTGATAATTCTAGTAATTGATGGCTTGTTATCTGATGTTAATTAACTATGTGGAATTTGCAAATTTTAAATGTCTTTTTTGTAGATATGCAAGGGTTGTTTACTATTAAGCTCCATCATGGGGGCTATTTTACTAGGCCACCCAATATGGTTTATAAAAAGGGATAGGTGAGCTATTAAGATAATTGTGATCCACACAAGATAAAATTATTTAATATTTGAGAAATTTATGTAAAGGAGGGTATCCTGCTACTAGCAATGTATATTATAGGATACCTGGAGAAATTTTAGACACTGGGTTGAAAGAAATATAGACCGATGGAGAAGTGATGGACATAAGAGGTATATACAGTGGGTTGGAGATGGTGGTACTGTATGTTGAGAAAGGTAGAAACCAAGGAGATGTGGATGTGGTTTCCAACTGAATTATTGTCTGATATTGAGAGTGTGGATGATAATAGTTTCACTTTCATTTCAGACAGATAAAAAGGCCTAGTACAGACTTTTGCAAACATGTTGCCTAGTGGTGAACATGGGTATTGCCTTAGACACATGTACACAAACTTCAAAGAGAAGTTCAAAGGAAAAGAACTGAAAGACTTGATGTGGAAAGTAACGTTTACATGCACTATTAGAGAGTTTAATATCCACATGAAGAAGCTAGAGAAGTTGGATCCCAAAGGTAAGCCCCACCTATGGTTGAGAAAAGTCCCACCTGCATGTTGGGTTTGGTCTCACGCCAACCCTAGGTCCAAATGTGATATATTGGTAAATAACTTGAGTGAGTCTTTCAATGGTTACATTTTACAGGCAAGAGACAAACCAATCATCACTATGCTAGAGTGGATTCGAAGGAAACTGATGGATAGAATTCAGATTCAAAGACAATGTATGGAGAAGTAGCAACCAATATATCCATCCATTCAAGAGAAGTTGGAGATGATTAAAGTTGATAGCACGAATTGCTTCCCTAGTTTTGCTGGAGAGTTGAAATTTGAGGTTGATTGCTTTAATTGCACACACATTGTTGATTTTGCTGCTCAAAACTGTAGTTGTAGAAATTGGGACTTAACTGAAATCCCATGCAAACATGTCATTAGCCTATTTATCGTCATAGGCAAAGACCAGAAGATTATCTTCACCCTTGTTATAGCAAAGAGGTTTACTTGACTACGTACAGCTCAATGACACATTCAGTACCTAGTGAACCTGACTAGATTGGGACTGGGTTGGAAGACCTCCTTACCATAGAACACAGCCTGGGAGACCAAAAAAATCGAGGACAAGAAATGCTGATGAACCCAAAAATCCTTTCAAAGTAAGGAGAAAGCATAATGGGGTCACATGTGCCAGATGTATACAGTTTGGACCCAACAAAAGGTCTTCAAAGGTCAAAATTCCAGGCTGTTCAAAGGAAAGGGAAAAGCTTCAAAAGCTCAGGTGTTTTATTTCTTCATTGCTTAAATGGATTTTCAATTTGAAGATTTTCTATATTTAACATTCATCACTTATCTTGTGCCAAAAATTAATTGCAGGGTGCACATTATCAGAGTCAACAAACCGAAAACAAAAAAAATTAAATTGATATATTAACTATACATTCATTCTTTCCATACAAATCCCTCTCTTTTGTCAAAAGTCATTACCACTGAACGAGGTTCAAAGCGAAGGCTGTGCATTTAAGCGAAGCAAAATGCAGGCAGTTGGCAAATTTGCAGTTACAGATTGCTTCTATATATATTCACCAAATCCTTTCAGCAGGTCAACTCTTCAGGAAAGACAGAATGAGATTTCTGCAATTTCCTCTTGTATTATTATTTCTCCAACCCATTCATGGGAGCTAACTGTTCTAAAGAATACAATGGCTTCAGTTGATCTTTCTCATTTTCAAATTAACCATAAATTAAACAAGAAGAGGAAAATGAAAAGAAGAATTTAGAAGAAACAAAAAATCCTGGAGTATGAAATGCTATCATACAAGCAAAACACAACAGATAGTCGTACAACCTTATCATCCCAGAGAAACTCAGTCAGGGTATCTGCATTAGGTTCTCCATCTCACCATCGACAGGAGCAGGCAATAATTTCTGGGCACGTGGTATGGCTAATCGACAAAGGCTTATCACATCTCTCCTTGTTTGTCATTTTGAGACTGCACCCACCATATGACCAAACCCAGTTACAGCAAGTCCAAAAGAGGTGGCTGCTCAGCTGGTGATTTGGCATGGGTAGACCGTGTTGCTGTGGCAGCCCCATGTTGCCCTTGACTTTCCCTCCGTCTGCCCCTTCTTCTTCCTCCTCCTCTAACCACAGCAGTTGGTGGGGGGAGCAAGTATAGGTGCAGTCTGCTCATTCTTGCTAGAAGCAAATATGGATCCAACATCCATTGTTTTCTTATCACTGTACGTACCCAAAGCTGAAATGCCCTGATTTTACTTCAAAAACCCCGTCGAGTTCTGGTTGAGTCCTCCATCCTTAAAATTATCAGTACTCAACGTTGAATTACCCTGATTCTGTCTCAATGTATCAAAAGAATTTTGGGTGTTGAAAGCCCAACTATTGCTGCTGGCAGTCTGGAAACTTGGACCATTCGGGGCACTTGTATTCAAACTGGACCCATATTTGTCAGTGGATGATGCTACCGTGCCATTGTCGGAAGATCCAGAAGCACTTAAAGAGCCACTAGGCCGTGGGGGCCAGTTAGCAAAGGGATCTATATCATCAAAATTTACGGAGGATGCTCCTGTGTTTCGATTTTGCTTCTCAATATTGCCGAATTGAGGCATAACTATTGGGAATTTTGGCCCTCCCAAACACACCCCTTTTGGAAATAGAAAAGACAGGAATATTAAAATAAATAGAGAAAAACACAACACAAGAATTTACGTGAAAAACTCTCAAAACAAGAGAAAAACCACCAACTCCAGGGAAAAATACACTATGTGAAAAATTATTACAATCACACAATTTTTCCTCCTTACCCCAAAGACACACCCACTAAGCTTCCCCACTAGTGACACTTTAACTTTCACCTCTTCAAGAGGAATTTTACTAAAGTCAAAAATTACTAGTTAAGCTATTGACTGGTGCACATAACCAATGAAACTTCACCCTCCTTAAATAGAGTTAACCATTGCCCCTCCTTCCCACTCCCAACCGATGTGGGATTGGGAAAGGAGCAAACAAACCCAACAATCTTCACCTTTGCGACTTTGGCTGATCCCACAGCCACACTCCACCTTGATGAAGATCTTCATAGCTTTTGCTATCATGCTCCACCATAAAAGCATATGCACTCAGAATAAACCAATTCCAAGCATTTCACTTTGGCTCATGTCAAAAAATAACCTTGCTGAAAAATTATGGTGCAACTCCCACATTTTACTTTCCTAGAAGTTCATCAGCCATCGACATGAATTTCCACCACACACCTTGCATCAACGCCAAATCAATGCCCGCGCGCAAACATGTGGACCTGATAATAGTAACATTTCCTCTATCATGCGACATCACTGTCTATGCAGAGAGACACAACGTTAGCTTCATTATCAGTATCTCCATTCACTGACTTGGAGCATTTTGCCGAACCCGCTCCAACTTTTGGACAATTTTTCTTGACGTGCCCAGATTGTCCACACACCCAGCATACTACTTTCTTCTTCATGGAGTTCTTCTTCCAATCACCAGCTGCCACTGCTAGGTTTTCAAGTGAACGATTACTTCCACTGCCTAGTCTTTTTTCTTTAGAAAACAGTTTGCTGGTTACCTCTGAAAAAATTATTTTCTCCTTCCCATGTATCAAAATAGGTTTCATATGCTCATAGGAAGATGAAAGAGACCAAATAAGCCTCAAAGCTTGATCCTCATCTTCAATTTTAACTCCAATAGATTCAAGTTCAGAGACGATGCCATTAAGAACACTTAAATGATCTGAGATAGTTGTACCTTCATTCATCCGCAGTGTATGAAACTGCTCCTTTAGATACACCCGATTCGAGATGCCCTTTGTCTGATACAACTCTTCAAGTTTTTCCCAGAGTTCCTTTGCCGTAGATATTCCATGCACATTTGCAAGAACATTCTTGGCCAAGCACAGACGTATTGCACTTGCTGCTCTCAAATCCAGATCCTCTTAATCTTCATCGCTCATTCCAGATCTGCTCACGCTAGTATCACTGTTAACTTCAGGGATTAGTCTGCCCTTCAACGCCTTGTGTAATCCTGACTGAATCAAAACATCTCTCACTTGCACTTGCCACAAGCCAAAATTGATTCGCCCATCAAATTTCTCCACATCAAATCTGATAGGATTTGAAGCCCTACTTCCTGACATTATCTTAATGAATTTTGACCGTAGAAATGAATAGCACTCACTAAGTAAGTTCCCAGGAAAGACTCAAATCTTTCCTAGACAGAACTTCAAGATTCCCAGGAAAGATTGGAAGGGTCACACTGGTCCCGATTAAAACCCAATCTCCTAGACAAAATCTCCTTAGACTGTACGTATCCACACTACCACACCAAAGCTCCACCACACCAAAAGGAACCTTTGATAATTTCAAGAAAATCTTTTCTGATGTGGAAGATCAGTCAAAACTGCGACCACAGAGCATACTAAGAATTTTAAGAAATGAACAAAACAACCGAACAGGCTCTGATACCACTTGTTGGGAATTTTGGCCCTCCCAAACACACCCCTTTTGGAAATAGGAAAGACAGGAATATTAAAATAAATAGAGAAAAACACAACACAAGAATTTACGTGGAAAACTCCAAAAACAGGAGAAAAACCACCAGCTCCAGGGAAAAATACACTATGTGAAAAATTATTACAATCACACAATTTTTCCTCCTTATCCCAAAGACACACCTACTAAGCTTCCTCACTAGTGACACTTTAACTTTCACCTTTTCAAGAGGAATTTTACTAAAGTCAAAAGTTACTAGTTAAGCTATTGACTGGTGCACATAACCAAGGAGACTTCACCCTCCTTAAATAGAGTTAACCATTGCCCCTCCTTCCCACTCCCAACCGATGTGGGATTGGGAAAGGAGCAAACAAACCCAACAATAACTCCAGAAGAGGACCGAGGAGGCCACTCTACATCAACTGGGGGACATGACAATGTTGTTTGCTGGCTAGATACAGTAGATATTGAAGACTGAAAGTTTGTTGAGGTAACTTGATTTGGCTGATCAGACGTAGCAGGCTAAGTAGCTAACATATTTGTTGTAGAGGATTGGATGCTCAGGGCAAGTGTCTTAGTGGTGGTAACCCAATCTTCATCCCATGAAGGCTTATTGTTTGAAGTAGATTTCACAGTTGCAATAGCTTTCTTCACAGCTTCTGGCTGACGCACATCAACAGCAGGAGATTGTCTTACCTCCGGAAATCCAGAGTCTGTCACAGTTACTCCTCGTTTTTCTTCTATCTTCCTCTATAAAACAAACAATAGCCACCAACAAGAGAAAATTTTAGATACTCTTTCATAATTACTAAAGGAAAAAGAACTGCTCCCTCTGGATAGGTAAATAGATTTTATGTGTGTGTGTGTGTGTGTGTGTGTGTGTGTGTGTGTGTGAGAGAGAGAGAGAGAGAGAGAGATGGCAGTAATACCTGAGAATATCCTTAACAAAGAGCATATACTTCGCAAACTACTGAACATTCAGTTGTTGAGTGATGAGAAGCGGTGTGAGTAGCGGAAGGATGTGTTCTGCAGAAAATTCTAATCCATACTGAACAAACACATCAAAGCAAACGAACCATAAGCTGTTATTCCACACCAAAACTATTCAATATATTACCAGTAATCAGCTTAAAAAGCAAGTTCATTAACAGAAACTACTAACTACTCCAAAATAGAGTTTGCAACCCCAAGAGTGCACATAAGAGTTGGAGCAGAGCGGTCAACAGCTGTGCACCGTTGGATTGTTTGCAAGATATCTAAAACGGAATGCTTATCGAGCAGGTAAACCATATCACCTAAACATAACAGAGCATTTACTCTCACTTGCCAATAGAATCAAAACCAAGTTCAGCTTAAAGAATTTTTTTCTGGGAGTGGTGCCCATAAAAGTTCTAGAAACAATGCACCCACTCTCCATCATTTGGAAGGCATTTTGAGCCACCTATGATATATTTTGCAACAGCAGATAGTTAAAGTTCGATGCACAATGAAAAACTCGGTGTCAAGCATAATCAGGGTTCAAGTTGAGGGTAGCCAGTGCATGTAAATAATACCAAAGTATACATCTC
>CM065386.1:595000-600000 GCA_033060915.1 Euryodendron excelsum | reverse complement strand
ATGTGATTGCTACACCTAGAGTCAAAGTACCACGAAGAAATATCTAAAGTAGCAGACAAGGCAGTAAAGGAGGGAGTACTAGAGATAGACATAAACTGTTGAAAAAGTGTAGAAAGATCACTGATATTGATCACAAAGGAGGAGGAGGAGGAGGAGGAAGGAACAATAGAATCCTCAGTAATTACAGCAGCAGACTGAAGGTGAGAATCTCTTCGAGAATGATGTTTGGGGCAATTAGAGAGAAAGTGACCAGGGCCACGCTGACGACAGTGCTTACAGATCCAAATGGGGCAGGTAAGTAGGCGATGGTCAGTGGCATAACAAAATATGCAGACATCAAATCGAGAACCACCCGAAGAGCCTCGAAATCGAGAATTAGATATGGCAAGAACGGTGTCCACAGGTGGTGCTTGAATGAGGCCAATATGAGTCTCCTCAGATAAGAGTTCAAAAATAGCTTATTTCAAGGTAGGAAATGGGAAACGATGGAGAAGATAGGCTCGAACAGGCTCAAATACATCAGTGAGAGCCATGAGAAATATAATCAGGCACTGCTAATCGCAGTAGAGGGCAAACTGAGTAGTATCAGCAGAGCATGTCCAAGTAGGCTCAAACGGAGTCAACTGGTCCTAAATAGTATATATCTGAGATAGGAAGGCATTGATAGACCGACCAGATTCCTGTTACAAATGATGCAGAGAAATCAGAAGCGGGTACTGATGAGCAAGATTGGCCATGGTGTAGTGGTTTGCCAAGAAGGCCCAGATGGAGTGAGCTATGTTAAAGAGTCCAAACTAGAGACTGGTAGAAGGAATTGATGTATTCTAGAACTAGGTGATGATCTAATGATTCTTACTGTCTCATTCCTCAAGTTGTTTAGTGAATTTTGTAGTTGTTTCAGCTACACCTTTTACAAGTGCTTGAATATCTCCAGTGATATAATGCCAAAGTTTTCTCCCCTTGAGAAAAATGGACATGGCTTGAGACCAAGAAATATAATTAAGACCCTCCAGAGTAAAAAGAATAGGTCTAGAAATCTAAGAACGCTCCATAGTTGAGAGACGTGAAATAATAGGAACCCAATTGTAGAGAATAGCAATAAAAAAAGCTTTCAAAGCAAGAAAAACAATAGAAACAGAGCAGAACCAGTAGAAACAGAGGCAGATTCAAAAGGCCCAAATTAGATAGGAATCAGAAAGAAATGGCCGGAGGACGACTGGAGAGACGCTTGAGTGACATTGTAAAGTCATCATAGTTTGGCCAGAAAGTCGCCAGAAGTTGGCCTGAAAGTGGCCGGAAAGGCACCAGAAGTTGGCCGAAAAGTCACTGGAGGGTAGCCGGAGGTTGGCCAGAATGCAAGAAGAGAACCTTAAGAGTTTTAATGTGGAAGATCCCTCGAAGGGCAACTACAGAGCATACTTTCCCTTGGCTCCAGAAGGTCGTCGGAGGTTGGCCAGAAAAAAGGAAGAGAACCTTAGGAGTTCTGATGTAGAAGATCTCTCGAAGAGCAACCATAGAGCATACTTTTCCCTGGCTCTAATACCACGTTAGAAAAAAGAGAGAGAGATATGCAAAAGAGAATGTATTGTTTTGAGTGATTTGTTGTGTACACAATGAGTTTATTTATATTACAAAAGAGGAGAGAAAGAAGTCTATTCTAACCGATGTGAAATAGACAAACTTAACATTAACAAGAAGAAGATAAATATATACACTAACAAATTATATGCTATGGTTGTATCACCAACTCTCTCTCTCTTTTACAAAGAGAGCTGTGAATACAACCATTTAAGCTGTGGATCAAGCAATATTTTCAATATTTCAGCTGTTTGATGAGGAATATACTAGGAGTTACTGCTAGAGATTGGCTAGTCAATGGGCACAGGGTTGCTTTAAATGAGAAAATCTTATTGAGAGAAAAAGATAAGACTTCTGATTTAATGAGACCCCAATCTAGTTATGCGCCATCAAACGTAAGTGAAGCGAAGCTTATCACTCATTTAAGACAACAAGATTTAGAATGCTACACCCTTGGAGAGTTTATCTTGAGACAAATTGATCTTTAATAGTTATGAAAAGTTATATCAAGAAGAGAAATGATCACCTGAGATCTCAAAGAAGTCTAACCACCCATATCTAGAGCTCATTTATCACTCATTTTTGAGGTGGAAGCATTAATATTTAACTAAAGAAGCATTAATATTAGCTAGCTATGTAAAATAAGAGACGTTCCTAAAGTGAGGAGTGTACTGCTTGCCAGAACTGTTAGCTAGATTCCATGGTATTACTATAAAAGCTGGTTCTCATGTGTTGCAAATCATCTTGTGAAATGATACAACAAAGGTGAAAAAAACTAGAAGAAAATAGTTTACAGCTAAGGATGGAAATGAGGTTCCTTGGGCTGATGTTGTTGCTGATTCTCTTGGTTTCTCGTACATCTCCCTCTGTCTCTCATGTCTTAAGTGGCCTCCATCAAGATTTTTAGGGTTTTTTTTTAGATGATTCACTTGATTTACAACACATTGAACATAATTATACATTTTATTTGGTGTTTGCAATTTTCAGAGGAGATGGTGATGCACGCTGAAGCGAGGACTTGCCATAAGCAAAGCGAAAGGTTCAAAGGTAGATGCAGGTACCACCGGAATTGCTATATGATATGCAAGCAAGAGGGTTTCGTGGGTGGCCAATGCACTCGTATGCCAATGCGCAAGTGCATGTGCAATGCTAAATGTCCAAGAGTTCCTCCTCCTACCCCACCTAGTCCTAGTCCACCTGCTGGTGGAGATAATCCTCCCGGTGAAGATAATCCTCCTGAAGGGAATCCTCCTCCT
The DNA here is from genome assembly GCA_033060915.1 of Euryodendron excelsum. Lineage (NCBI taxonomy): Eukaryota > Viridiplantae > Streptophyta > Magnoliopsida > Ericales > Pentaphylacaceae > Euryodendron > Euryodendron excelsum. The sequence goes on along the minus strand of CM065386.1, from coordinate 597,166 downwards.
TCTTCCTGAGATCATGTGGAACGAGTTGCTAATTAATTGAATAAACATATATGCATGAACTCATGAATAAACATGCTGGTCAATGTTTTTCTTTTCTCAATGGGACAAAATCCTGTTCGATAGAAAAAGTCGGATTACCTAGCAGTGTAACAGTCCAAATGTAGACTGGTAACATGTCTTAATCTTGATAATAATGAAATTAATTAAGAATACCATTATTGGATTAATCGTTTTCTTGCAGCATCAAGCATCAATATGTTTAATTTCCTCAAGCTAACTAATCTTAGCATCTTACTTAGACACACCAAGTTATATGGAGGAATAAAATGACCATTCGTCGATTGTGGAGAGGAATGAAATGTCATGGTATATATGAGAGATCAAAAAGAATACTAAAACCACAAATTCTCAGGCATTGAAGCACATTTGGTTGTAAAGAGCGCGTTATATTTTGTTCACACCTTTTCTTTACCCACTTTTGGGACGTAGCCATAGTTGAGTCCACAGCTGAAGCTCCACCAAGTACTTGTAAGCTATAAATCCACAGATTCTACTAATTTTCACCTGCTTCTGGAGGTTTACTACCTAGCTAGCCTAAGAATAATGGTTTTGTTTCCTAAGAAATTATATTTTTCATACAATGCAGCTCCAAACAATCATATTCCATAGAAGAAACACGATATTGTTGTTAAAGCATTGTAGCAAGCATCCGATCTTTTAATTTGAATGGTGCTTGACCTAGCAGAATATGGGATTTTGGTAATTTTCATGCCATATTGATCTTTAAATTTGATTAACGAAAAAAGGTCAAGTCTCTATAAAAACTGAAGTAATAAAAAAATTGGTAATTAAATTTCATTTCCATCTTTAGATCGATGTTGCAAGTTAGTTAGCATTGTTCAAAATATCTAGCAGGACGCCACCTATACAGGATTCGTTAGATGTCTAAATATGTGACGGATCAAGTTTGTTTTCCTTGCAAAATTAACGAGATACATTTAATGTGCGTCAAGTGGAAAGGCCATCCAAAGACGTAGTTTACCGTAGCAATGCGATATTCTTAAAAGGGCAAAGCTTTCAGTTGAACTTGGAGCAAGTAATTAATTAGCCTGACCACAAAAGTAACGTGATGTTTAGTGAGGAGTTACAAAGAAATTAAATGTAGGTGTCTGCTCATCAATGAGGGCGTGGGTACCGAAATTAGGATGCCAATGTAGCCTGCCGCCTCTGAAATTTCTTTTCTAATTTGAAGAAATTTTTCTTTCTTTATCTTAGGCTTAATTTTCATGGGTCCAAGCTAATCACATTTGGACTTTGGTATCTTTTTTCTAATAAAGAAATCCAGTGAGTATGGAAGTTCAGAAATAATTCGAATAGTGGTTTAGTATATCAATCAAGGATGAATAATACAGAAGTAAAATTGTTCATTGTGGTTAATCTTTTCCTCTTTTACCTATTTTCATATTTTATTTTAATTATCCAAATAAACCCATCATCGAGTTTGAGCACCAGAGTACTTTGAATGAGGAAATCCAATAAAGGGCGAAAAGATGACTTCTAATTCAATTAGAACCAAATCTATTTCTGTGAGAAAGACAACTTGAGATTAGAAGCCAATTCAAGCACAGATATCTGATAGCTCTTTTATATCACTGCCTTAAGACTTTGTCTAAGCATTCATTTGTAGCTGTGGAGATGAGATGTCTCTAAAGTGATAAATGTACTGCTATATTCCTGCACATATATAGGCCACCTGTAACCATACTGTGGCTGGTCTGTGCAACGCTCAGATACATGGTATTTTTCTTGTGAGTGATAACAAAGTTAAGGAGACTAGAAGAACAAAAAATAGAGCGAAACATGGAAACGAGGCTCTTTGGGCTCTTATGTTTGCTCCTCCTCTTTGCTTCTTGTATCTCTCTCTCTCTCTCTCTCTCTCTCTCTCTCTCTCTCTGTGCATGTGCAAATATGTGTGTGCCTGTGCTTGTCTGTAAGTTTAGTTAAGTGCTCTCTATTAAGTCTAGGTTTTTCCTCATGGTCCTATGTTTTGATGGATGATTCATTGATTATTTTTTTAATTTTTTGAGTAGTTTTTAAGTTGATCTGATTAAGTTGAAGAAGGCATTGCGGTTGTGTTAGGTCAAGTTCGTTTACTTAGTTTACTTG
>CM065386.1:567500-585000 GCA_033060915.1 Euryodendron excelsum | reverse complement strand
CTTCTTTTTCTTTTTCTTTTTCTTTTTCAGAAAATAAAATTTGCAGGGTTGAACTCGCTTGATGAACATTCAATGTTATACCCAAAGCAAGATCAATTATGTATAACTAATTAAGCCATTAATTGTATAGCTCAAAGGAAGTGAAAATGAGCAGTATACAAAATATTTATTTTTGAAACAGGGATTCCCTATAATATAGGTTTCGCAAGACTATTTTGAATGAAGAAATCCAATGAAAGGTAAAAATATGACTTCTGATTTAATTAGAACCAAACCTAGTCATGAGAAAAGACAAATCCAGATTTGAAGCCAATCCAAACACCAATATCTGGTATAAGCTCATTTATCACTGCTTTATGAGGTTGCGGAAGCATTCATTTGTAGTAGTGGAATTGACATGTCTCTAAAGTGATAAATGTACTGCTAGATTCCTGCGTATCTGCTTTATCAGGTTGTTGGTATTGCTATAAAAGCAGTTTCTTATGACCTGGAAATCATCTTGAATGAGATAACAAAGATAAAAGAAACTGGATGAAAAAATTCGAGAGGCAAACAAGGATATGAGGTTCTTTGGGTTCTTATTGTTGCTCCTCCTTTTTTGTTTCTTGTATGTCTCTCCTCACTCTTTGTTTGTATATATGTCTATGTGTTTGTGTTTGTGCATGCACGTGCATGTCTATATGTGTTTAGTTCTTGGATAATGCCATACAAATAAAAGTTCTGTATAGAATTTTCAACGAAAATGATGTGGTTGTTTCTTATCCTTTCATTTCAAAATTAAAACATCCACCATTTTTCTTTATTGACTTATGTTTTGTCAGATAGTTCTTTGATTTTTTTTATTTTTTCATTTGTGGAGTATTGGACTTTCTTATATTGTTTAATGCTTATTCGATTTCATTAATTTGACGAACGACCGGTTGTCGCGTTTGATCAAAGTTGGCTTTTATTGATTTCGATCGAAGTTGGCTTGTATTGATTTCTCCATTTTTCATTTTCTAGATTTTATGGATTTTTTTATTTGATTTGATCAGCAAATTAAGTAGCTAGCTCCTTAGTTGAGGGAGTTTGCTGCAAACCGGGATCTTACTTGAGGCAGTCAAGCATTAAGAATTTAAATTAACTCCCCTCATATAACGTTAATATAATCAAAAGAGGACATTGGTAAATAGGTGGGCAAAGAAACAGTTTTTCATTTTTTTTTCTACAATAAGGCTTTTCTGTTTTCTATTATACATTGTTTCCACTTATATTTCATGTTTTAATTTTGTTTGTATCTTGATAATCCAATTGAAAATTTTGGTTATCGATACAATTCCTCCAAATAAAAAAATGAGAACAGAACATAATGTCAAATTCATTGCTCTAGATCTTAAATAATTCATTTAACTTTAAAAATCCAAATTTAAGTTTCTATTTCTGAAAACAAATTGGAAACGATAGAAAGCACAAACATTCCTTTTTTTTTTTTGTCTTTTGTCCTTTTTCTCTACATTCTCTCTTTTGTTGATTACTTTCTTTTCTTCCTATTTTGGCCCGTTTGGTACCAGCATTTCGACTATCTTTTTTTAAGGTTATAAGCAAAAAAGTTATAAAAATTTGACTTTTTTACTTTTCTGTTTTTGCTTTTTTACTTACTTTTAGCTAAAGTAAAACAAGAAAAGCAAAAAAATAAAAAAATTTAGTTTTTTTGCTTGTAAGCTTAAAAAATACTTGACAAAAAAACTATACCAAACAGACCTTTCATTGCATCTTACAAATCTGATTTGTTTCCCCTTGATCAGAGTCTTCTATTTGCAATTTTAATCATATTGATAACATAGTTACAAAATTCTTCCATTTTTTAAGAAAAAAATCTCCCGAATTTATCCTGATACTTTCATCATTCAATTTCTATACAATGGAGAGATACAAGACTAAGCAATTTTGCCCCAAAAACTGCTGCCCCCAAAAAATAGTAATAATAGTAATAATAAATTTCTCTACCTCTCAATCTACCTCTCTCTCTCTCTTGTACTTCTAATATTTTTTAGGGTAAAATACATTTTGCATTCTTGCACTTTACACCGAATACCACTTCAGAATTTAACTTTCAATTGTAACAATTAAACACATGTACTTTTAATTTGTTACAATGTCACTATTCCTTAAACTTCTGTTAATGTAATTGAAGGTAAAAAAATTATGTGGTTCTAATGTAGTCCTTTTTTAAGAATAAAAATATATTCTAATATCATTTTGACACCCAACCCCTCAACCCTATTTTCTATTTACGGGTTTAGAAGGACAAACTTCATTAGATGTGTCCAATTTAGATTTAGTTGAAAACTAGTGTGTCCAATTTATATATAGATGAAATGTGATTCACCTAACAGATTATTCATTTGACTACGTATGGAACCAAACCATTAATTCTTTGGTGTTTGCAGTTGCAGAAGCGAGCAGTAGTACTGTCAAAAGAGCTAGGCCTTGCTTTGTAATGAGCAAAACATGATGCCAAGGTCCATGCACGAAAGCATCCAAAAGCATCCGTGAATGCAGATTAGCGTGCAAGAAAGAGGGTTACCGATTAGGTGGCGTTTGCATGGCTTGGACACAAAACTGCGCCTGCAGATGTGAACAGAAATGTCCTCCTCCTAAACCCGAGCCTACTACACCTCCTGGAGATAGGGATAATCCTCCTGAAGACATACCTACTTCTTCCTGAGATGTAGAGTAGTAGTAATTTTAATAAGTAAACATGCGCATGAACTAAATAAACATGCTGGTCCTGTTTGTTCCTAGCTGGAGGATCATACCTCCGCTTGGAAATAGAAAAGTCAGTGTCTCTAGCACACTACTGTTGCAGTCTACAAACGTATGACTGCCAAACAGTGTGCTAATTATCTTGACAATATATAATGAAAATAAAAGAGTACCAAAGTATATATTGTCATTAATCAGTTTGCATATGCACCCTCAAGCATCAATTGATGTGTTCAATTTCCACAAGCTGCCATAAATCTTTACAGGATACTTAGACACACCAAATCAGTCATTTGTCCCATAAGTTAAGGAACAAATCATGGGTAAATCTTAAACCAATGTGTCACAGCATATGATATTTTAAAGGGTAATGTTATACTAACAGAAAAAATTCATACAGAATGTATCACCAGAATGATGTGATTGAATAAGAATCATCTACTTTAAAATGAAATACCAACCATAATGGCACATAATTATAATAATGTCACTCTCACATCATTCTTGTGAGATTTTTTATAAGAATATCATTTTTCTATTTTAAATGGTGCTTGACCTTGCAAAAAAGGTGGGTTTTGGTTATACCATCCATGATAATTGACTGTTAATCGGAGAAAAAAATATTAAATAAACATAAATACGCACAGACAACTAGTGCTTGCACTAGGGCCCAATGGACAGCGTGGTTCACAGTGCTTGGGCTGAGTTTTTTCTTTTTCTTTCAGTTTTTACGAAAATAAAAGAAATGTTTTGCGTGGTTGAACTCGTTTTTTTTGTTTTATATGTCAACTGGTTGAATTCGTTTGATTACCATTCAATCTTATACCAAAGTGGCATGGAGAAATGTACAGCTAATTAAACGTTTTGACTGTTAGATGAAGGAAACATGAGACAGTTATGATTGCATGATGATAAAAAAAGTTACGACTAGATGGGCTCTAGCCAGCTTTAGCACAGGACTGCTTTCAAAACGAAATCTCAGGTAGAGAAAAAGGGGACTTCTGATTTTAAAACCAAATCCAGCCATGCAAAATCATTGAAGCTTTATTGAGGTTAAACTATTTGATATATAAAGGATATAATGAAACCCATAATTTGATGTCAAGGACATAATTAAGAGGAATGCAAGGCAATTGACATTAATTGAATAGCTCAAAGCCAGTGCAATTCAGCATATCATTTACTAAAATTATACAGTTTTTTACTTTGGAAACCTGGCTTTTTCCCAATTGCACGAGAAATTATTCAGTAGGTTCGGAACATCACGTCAGCTTGTTGATGTAGTGTATCCAACCAATTAGAAATAAACACATTATGTATTTTTTATCAACTTAACTGCATGAGTGATAAGTATGAACATGTTGAAAAAGTTGTTATTTTCATTAATCTAAAAATTAGCCGATCAGTCTAAAAATTAGGTCAATCATCCTAAAATAGGAACATATGTTTATTTTTAATTAGTTGAATACATCATATCATTATATTGAGGCGGCGTTCCGAATTTACCTAATAATTTCTCCAATTGCAGGCCTTTCAATAAATAGATTTCACTGGTAACCATACTGTGGTTGGCCTTACCCTCTTCGAATTCTTAAATTCGATGGTATTTCTATAAAAGCAAGTTCACAATGGTTGGAAATCATCTTATATGACTAATAACTAAAAGGTCGAAGACCACAAGTTAAGCATGGAAAAGAGGATCTTTGGACTCATACATGTTGCTCCTGTGGGTTTTTCGTAACACACACACACTCTCTCTCTCTCTCTCTCTCTCTCTCTCTCTCTCTCTATGTGCATGGAAGAAATTAGTATACAATTCGGAGTAAATTGTTCATCATGGTTAATCTGTTCCTCATATATATTTCCATATTTTTCGTGGAACTCTCTATTTTAACCCATCATCTAGTTTGAGCACCAGCCTACTTCGAATGCAGACATCCAAAAATAGGGTAAAACAATGACTTGTGATTTAAATTGGACCATATATAGTCGTTAATGATTAGTTGAAAACTGATACATAAGTTCAATATAATTAGCTAACAAATTATTCATTTCTTTTTTCTACAAATGGGACCAATTAATTAATCCCTAATTCCTTTGGTATTTGCAGCGGCGGAAGTTGAGAGTAGTATTGTCCCAAGAAGTAGTCACTACGTAATCAGCAAAACTTTCCAAGGTAAATGCACATACAGAAGAAACGGTGAATGCAAATCAGCCTGCAAGCAAGAGGGTTGCCAAGGTGGCGAATGCATACCTTGGACACAACAATGCGCCTGCAGCAAATGTAAAAAGATATCTCCTCCTGGAGGCGAACCTCCTACTCCTTCTCCAAAAGGCGGACCTTCTCCTCCTACAGGCGGGCCTACTCCTCCCGGCGGTGATCCTACACCTCCTAAAGGCGGACCTACTCCTCCTGGAGATGGGGATAGTCCTCTGAAGATATATCCTCTTCTTTCAGCTGAGATCAATGTGGACTAACTTTAATAAGTAAACATGGATGTATGAATTAAATAAACATTGTAACATGGATAGATGACACCAATTGTAGATGGTACTGATAGACCCATAATTACCCGACTAATTCATTCTGCAGAAAGGTCCAACATGGGCGAACGTACTACTTCCGTGACATTAAAACAAAGGCCAAAAACTGGGCCTTACTAAAGGGATGACAGTGTATTCATACCCTCAAGTTCAGTACAAATGGAGGCCTTAAGAGCGTCGAAGGCCCAAGTAAAAAGAGAGAGGACCGTTATCCTATATATAGATTCTAGGAGACCATCCATGGCAGGGTGTCACGGGTTGTCAACCGTGGCACGTGACATGTTTAGGGTCGCGAGGGACCTTGGCGTGGGGCATGTCTGAGCATGGTTGGCCGGTGGCATAGCAACCTCGTAATTTATATTTTCCATATTTATTAGATTTATGAATTATGACTCCTTGAGGGGGTAGAATGTTTTTTCCTATCAGTTTAGAGATGGCTCAGAATGCTATTATAAGGGGGGTATAGTATTGACTCTACCACCTCCTGGTGCTACCGAAGGGGACAGCATTCAAGTGAGTCCCCCAAGGGAGTAGGCGAGACTTGGGAGCCGGCTGTGGCATATAGCTGCAGTTCTCATGCTAGTCAAAGAGCTACATGGGAGGCATGGTGCCCGGTGGGGCAAAAGTTTGGCATTAGCGTCGAGAATGGGGTTGTGACATACACATCCGCTATGCCGCATTCATATCGTTTCGAGGGCTTATGGTCATGACGGATTGGGCCTCGGTGTGCACACTTGCATGCCGTGTGTCTCGTGTGCACTTGTGCATTAGGTTCGCGCTTGTGCACACGACCGCTTGGTTTGGCTAGCATTGGTGTCGCGGGGCACTATGCTGTGGGTTTAATTGTTGCTATTCGGTTGTGCCTATCCTTGCGGGCAACAACCTTGACGTGGAGCGCTAAGAGTTTCATGGATGGAGACGTCGTGCCTAATGGGTGATGCTTGGCTGACGCGCATGTCTAATTGCACATGGCTATCATGCTTGTGTTTCGAGAGGGACTAGCGCTAAGTACATTGCTTGTCATATATGCGCGTATTTGAGTATGGCGTTGCTATCGCCTATAACATGGGTTGCCTTATGGCTTGAGCATCAGAGGTCACAGCTTAAAGAGATATGCAGGGCATTACGAATGAATCCTGGACAAGCGCATAATTTTATGCCTTGGTGTTTGAGTTTGGCGAGACTATTGTTTTGTGCATAATCGCCTTACGGGTCATTTCCGCTACGTATGATCATGACGAATCGCATTACTATCACCATGTGATGCTTGGCCTGCCAACCCGTGACATAAGGCCTTGAGAGGCCTCCGAAGAATGTGAAAAGGACCATCATTGTAACAGAGGTAGTTACAAATGGTCCCCCTTGGGACATGGTAGCGTGCATGGGTTAGTTGGCTGAAATAGAGGAATGTCGAGGATTAACACGGGCGTCTTATGAGTAGCTAATGTGAGATTGCCACGTGACCATCCTCATTGCCACGTGACCACCCTCAACTTGGCAGAGTAAATCATAAACAGATATCACAAGTCAAGGGAGGAGTTAAAATTTTAATTTGTCTTGAGTTATGCTAAAATTTAATGAATTACAAAAAATATATATATAAAATATGTATATGCAAAAGTTATATAGATCAAATAATTTTACAACTAATATATAACAAAAATGCATATAAACAAGTAAATATTTAAAAATATTCAAGAAATAGTATCCATTGAAGTTGTGCCCGATGGTGAAATTTTTTTTTTATTGGGCTAAAAAAATATCCAAGGAAAACATGGCATTTTTAATGGTTAGACAACAACATAAAATGCGTTAAAAAATTTTAATGGGAAGACAACAGCATAAAAGGTATTAAAAAAAATAGTTAGATAGCAACTCTACCTCTTTCCTAGAGTACTTTTTTAATGATTAATTAATTAATTTAATTTTTATTAGGTTTAAAAATTAATATTAAAGTGAACTGTGTTAGGTAATTGAACTATAATAAAAGGTGGGCTAAAATAATATTGAGGTGAGCTAAATTTAGATATTAAAAAAAATTAGACATTAAAAATAATAGTTGGACTAGACTCGTTGAGCAAGAATCCAAGAGAACCTTCAACATCCCTCCGCCCTTGCCCCAAGTGGTCCACGTTACAACCCTTGAGGAATTTCTTGGTACCCAAGTACTGAGGGACCCCTCTAAATAATCTTTCGAGCATAGATCTTCTTCCTTGAGAGAAAAGGGAGAGAGACAACCACCGTCTAGATTAGGAGAGAGCAATTGAGCACTACCACTCTGCCATTTCTTCTTGGCTCTACTTGCTCTGTTCTCAGCCTCCATACACTACTACCTCCATAGTTCGATTGGTCAGACACGTTTCTTAACTTCTGTAGAACGAACCGTGAGAAGAGAGGTCCTCCTTCTCCTCACCCTCTATACCAAAATATTTCATTACTTTTAATGCACCCTCAAGCATCAATTAATGGGTTCAATTTCCACAAGCCGCCACAAAAATCTAGCCTTAACAAGATACTTAGACACAAAACACACGCCATCCTGATCTTTCTGCCTAGTAATGATTAACAAGATGATTGGAGAAACACTGTGCAAATGCAATTGGAAAAAAGAAATCGATTCATGGTACGAATGATTGAAAGAGTATAATAAGCGTTTAAACCCAAGTTTTTAAGCAACGAACCACTTTTGCTTGAATGTGCACATTTTCTGCTGCTAACACTTTCTCTTGCCCCAGTTTTGGGAACTAGCCATACAAGCCCACAGCTCCATTGGGCCACTGCGGCGAGACATGAAGGGATCAGTACATCAATATCATTCATTGTCAAATGCTTCTGGATGTAGCCATATACTACCTGGCATGTATATAAATCATGAATTTGTTTCTTAAGCAGCACATTTGCTTTATAAATGCAGCTTAAACGAGTCATTATCCCAAAAAAGAAACAAATGGATGACTGTCACTGATTATGATTAGATTTATGTAATACACGATTAATGACACTACAGTAGCCTAGCTAGCTAGCAAGCGGTGTGAGATTTCGAGAGTTCTGACATGATGAGCAGCTAGCATGGTTCCACAAAATAATAATAATAATAATAATAAAAGTTTCATTTGATATTCGTATTTCACCACATGCATTACTCCATCGCTGGTGGTACAATCTAAGAAAAAAAATTATTTTTTTAAGGCTCTGATTGGTTTTAGAAAACAATTGGAGAAAAAAAAAATGGAAAGGAAAGGAATTCATTAAAGAAGATATAGATGTCCTTTGCTCGCATGCCTCCCCTGATATTTCATGGTAAAGAAAGATTCCGATCTGCTGCTGCCTTAAATGGTGCTTTTCAAACTTGAGTTGATTTCATGGAAAACATTTTTGTCTGTCAATTCCATTTTGCAGCTTTTCTTTTGCCAGTGAAAAAAAAAAAAAAAAAAACCGTGATCGTAGATAAAAAGAAAGAAACAATTAGTTAATACTTCACGAGCACCACATTATCCTTGTGTTACCCCTCACAAAATGATGGGATCCCTCCTATTAAGATGGGGTCAATGTGAATAATTTCTCAAAAGAGTCCTTTGCAGTAGAGATGGGATCCAGACCAAAAGAGCTTGGAAAGGAAAAGTTTCCTTATCTGCTATGGTTCTTAAAATATTAATAAATATAATAAAAAGAGTTTAGGCAAAACAGGGTAAGCAAGATTGACATGCCACATTCTGGCGCCCAGTGTGGACTAGTGTAAACAAGTTTCACACTGTGGAAAACATAGTTAAACAGTTTTATGTTTTTTTCCTTTTTTGGATAAAATAAGGAGATTCTATATATGTCTTAAAAGACTTACTATAATCTAATAGCTTTCTCTCTTCTAGACGAGAATGGATGCATTAATGATTAATTTCCTTTAGTAAGTTGAAATAGAATATGGGAGGACGCTTATCTTGCTATTCGAAGACCCATGTAAGTCCCACATATTATAACCACTATTGAAATGCATGTAACATTCTCCATACGAAAGTGTAAACGTTCCCGCAATATGTTATTCTTTGGTAGGTATGCATACATGTGCATATAACCAAAATTAGGAAAATAGTAGTATATACCATATATGAAAACATTCAATAATTTATGAAACTGTTAATTGTTATATGGAAGAAAAGGTAAAAAAAAAAATGATTTTTGGGCTGTTATATAGGATATTATTTACCATGAAAAGAGATGCGTTATAAATGAAGAAAAAAAAATGATATATAGTTCCAAGTTACCAAATTCGGCCCTCTAATAAAAATAAAAATAAAAAGGTTCACCCTATTCAGGTTTTAACTTTTGCCTATTAAAGGCCTTGTGTCCCAAAGGAAATATCATTACATTCCATCAATGGCGACCTCTCACTTAGGAAATTTGACCGTTTTCTTCTGCTTGTTAATCCTGACCCTCTTTGCTGGTCATGAATGTGAGTATGCCTGATCAGTTTCTTATTGCAATGATGCTGAAAGATAATCATGAATTAATTATCAAGCAAGTTTACTCTAATCTACGGGAATTTCTTCTTTTTTGTTTTTCTTTTCTTATTATTTCACGTACAGGCAGTAAGGATCATGGCACCATTGAAGGCAGAGATGTACAGTTCATTGAGCGTCAAGGGATTACAAAGCTGGGAGACATTAATACAGCAGGCAAGAATATTACAACACATGTTTAAACTCAATTGTCAAGCCTTTGAGATGAAGACAAATGTTTTAAGTGGTGTAGTATATACTATAGAAATGAGTTACAGCCAACGCATTTATATATATATATATATATATATATATGTATATAATCCATCTGGTTCTGCTGTTGAGGCTATATATGGATGTGCTCAAATTAATTATTCTTCTTTGTTTGTTTGCATGCATATATGCAGGAAATGACAATGGTAATTATGTGATGAAAGGCAGGAAATTAATAAATCTGCCCTGGTGCCAGCCAAGACATTGCGATTGGATTAAAACCAAATGTTGGTGTTGTTTAAGTATGAAGACTCCTCTTTGTTGGGCCGCTGACTCAGACTGTGAGAGAACCTGCCCTCATTAGCAGCAGCTCACATAATAATAATTCCTCCATGATGGTGATGATGCTTATTTTACTTTCGATCCTTTAATAAGTGCTCCATCATCAAATAAGTTGTCAAGAATAGCAAAATATTCAGCTCAAATCTCTGTCTCTCTCTCTCTCTCTCATTACACTTTGCATTGCTACACTTTATACTAAATTTCACTTTAAGACCTTTATTTTTATTTATAACAATTAAACTCTTAAACTTTAAATTTATTGCATTTTCAACTTTCTGCTAACTTTTATTTGAAAAATAAATTGAAAATTTAGATGTGACAAGCACATAGAGGCGAAAGCCGCTAATGCCTAAGAAGGGGCACTATTCTCCTCAACTTTTAAAAATTTCACTTTTACCCATAGTTTTCATAATAAAATTTAATTTTACCTTTTAAAAATTTCTAAATGCCACCTCAATATTTTGAAAAGTCCTATTTTAGCCTATATTTTAGAAACTATTTTCCCTTTACCTCTCAAATTTTGAAAGTCACCCATATTTTCCCTCAATTTTAGAAATAATTTTCAATTTGCCCCCTCAAATTTTTAAAAAGTTCTAATTTTACCAATAGTTTTAGAAATGTTTTTAAATTTTCTACTCTGAAAATATATAAATGTCCACCTTAAATAGTTATTTTTTACTTTAAAGACCTATTTATATATTAATAAAAGTTAATATATATTATGTATGTATATATGAAACAGCATGTCCCAATGTTAATTAAACAAAAAAAAAATTCTTAATTGTGATTAATGGTTGCCCCCTAGATTAATTTTTGGCTTTGCCACTGTAAGCACGTTACCTTTTTCAAAGAGTAAAGATGTAATATTTAGCCTATCCCATAATAATTCAAGATGACTCCCTCCAAAATCCTGAGTGTAGTAAACTTTGTAATCACCTGGCCTTTTTCAAAAGGTGTTGCTTTGCCGAAGCAACCATCTACTAAACATGCATGGCAGTATTGTTTCGATGAACTTGATCGATTAGTGCAGCTCAACAAGATTTTCAGAGGCTTAAGTGCTCTTTTGAAAAGTTCCCACGCCTAATAAATAGCATTTTGATTTATTGATGATAGATATTCAATAAATCTTGCAATACCCTTTGATATGTTAATTAAGCATTAAAAAGAAATTAAACAAGAAAACTAAAAATGTTAATAAATAGTGTGAAAGCCTAAATTAACAGCTCGAATGGTTTGATATTAATTCCAGGTCACAACCATTACTTCTGATCATGGACTCTGATCGAACTGGCCGGGATAGTGGGGAATCCACATCAATCTCAAACCGGTGTTAAAAAAACTGGACCAATTGATCAGGAACCATGATTTGATAAAAAAATGTTCCAGTATTCTTGATGTCCAACTTTATTATTTGGAAATACGACAAGAAATCATATAGTTTTCGGGCTGTCAGGATAGTATCTACCATGAAAAGAATCAATGCTATTGGAAATCATTGATTATTATTTGGAAGCAAAGGTTAAAAAAAAAATTAATTTTGGAATGTCAGGATGATTCATACCATGAAAAGAATCAATAATTAGAAAAATATTTATCATTATTTGGTAATTATTAATTATTATTTAGTATTTACCATGAAAAGAAACACTAAATAAATTACCAAAAAGAGATCATTTCAAGTTATCAAATTCCGTCCTAGGACGACCAAAAAAAAAGTTCAGCAAATTCAGGTTTAAACTTTTGCCTATATAAAGCTTTGTGTCCCAGTAGAAAATATCATTACATTCTATATGGCGACCAGCGACTTAAGGAATTTGATTGTTTTCTTCTGCTTGTTCTTCCTCACCCTTTTTGCTGGTCATGAATGTGAGTATGCCTGAGGTTCTTTTTGCAATGATGCTGAAATTAAGATCATGATTAATTATCAACCATAGTTTACTGTAATCTAGCAACATGGGAATTTCTTCTTCTTTCTTCTTTTTTGGTTTTTCTTATCTCATCTATTTACAAATTAATGAGCAGGCAGTAAGGATGATATCACCATTGAAGGCAGAGATGTACAGTACATTGAGGGTGCTGGGATTACAAAGCTGAGAGACATTAATACAGGCAAGAATAGTACAGAACTTGTTTTAATTTAATGCTTGTATTCAATTAAGCCTCTGCGGTGGAGACGAACAAATGTTAAGTGGTGCAATAGTACTACAGGAATGAGTAGTTCTTTTACTCAATGCCTATCTAATGCATATATATATATATATATACATATCTATATCTAGTTCTTCTATTGAGTCTATATATGGCTGTGCTTGCTTGCTTAATTATTCTTATTTGTTCGCATGCATGTAGGAAATGACAATGGTGGCAGCCAAGATGCAGATGGGCGTAGTTTCATAGGGGAGGTGGCTGCTGGGTTTTCAAAATCAAGTGCTAATAATAATAATAATGTGATCAAAGGAGGCAGGAAATTAATAAATCTACCCTTCTGCCAGCCAAGTCCTTGTGATCTTGCTAAAAAATGTTGGTGTTGTTTGAGTATGCCAACTGTTAAGTGTTGGGTGAAAGACTCAGATTGTGAGATCCGCTGCCCTCATTAGCTTCCCCTAGCAATCCCATATATGACGCTTATATATTGACAGATAAGTTATCAATATATTGTCACAGATCTCTCTCTCTCTCTCTCTCTCTCTCTCTCTCTCTCTCTCTCTCTCTCTCTCTCTCTCTCTCTCTCTCCTTTTTGGTTGATTTTGAAGACCCTTTGCTGCAAATCTTAAAAGACCACATATTGTGGAGGATATCGGCAACATGCAAAATGGGGCTATATATGTTGGGTTCGGCTCCCCTCTATACCTTAATATCCAAAATTCTCAGAACTCCTTATCTCACAATGCCATGTGTTAGTCATTCAGATCTAACAGATAATGTTATCTTATTTAAACTCACAATTTTACTTGATGTTAAAAAAAACTAACAAAATGAGATCGTGAATTTAAATCAAATAATAACATTATCCGTTGATTTTATTTATCAACATGTGGTGTAGTCAAATAAGAAATCTCGAGAATTCTAAATATTAAAGTCTAGAGGGGAGCTTTACCCATGTATGTTATAATCTTATATTGCTCTGATCCTTAATTTTAGAAGCAAGTTCAAAATTTCATGCAAGAAAATGACAATAACATGTGAAGGGCACATTATTAATGCTATGTTTGGATTTTGAATTTGTCAAAAGAAAATGAAAATAAAAATTAGCTTCAATTGACATAAAAGGTGATAAGCTAAATGCTCTTACTGATTGTTTTTTGCGATTATACGTACGTGTGTATATCTGTGCATGTGAGTAAGAAGGAAAAATGATACATATATACATAGGTAGCTTTATTAAAACAACCATCTAATTAAGCATGGCAGTTTTGTTTTCCATGAACATAGTACAGCTCAATAAGATTTTCAGAGGATCAAGTGCTCTTCCAAAAATTCACCCAGCAAACTTGTCACAGTTCGGAGAAGGTTCCCACTCCTAAACATCATTTTTTGATTGATTATTTACTCATCGGCAAATCTAGCAACGGCCCTCAATGAAAAGAGGGTTTCAGATCCTCTCCATTATAGCTATTAAACGGAGATTTCCATCCCATTTAATGTTAGATTGACACATCATTTAAATAGACAATGAATGATGCAGACAAAGCCACCTCACTTTTAAGTTTTAAAAACCTAGCAATACTATATTATTTTGTACAAATGAGTAAAATTATTTATTATTTAATTTTCAAAATTAATGGAGGAATGCTTCCAACTAAACTAGGGTTTGGCAAACACCATCCTCCATAAAAATAAACATCAATTTCTAACCATTGCTTCTAAGAAAATCCTTGGACAATAAAGAATAAGAAAATCCATGGCAAAGAGCAGAGAATTATTTGAACCAAATCTAAACAGTGCAAAGATCAGGTGAAAGGAAAACAAAAGCAAAGGAATGAGAACAAAGAGTCCTCTGCATAGGTGAACATATGTCCAACACACGTGTGTATGTATATACACACATAGAATAGAATGTATGTACAAGCTTTACACATATGCAAGGAGAGAGACAGAGATGGGACGGTGTGTGAGAAATTTAGGAGCAAACCCTAATTTTAGAAGGAAGCATTCGTTTGTTAGTTTTGTACAAATAATTTTATTCATTTGTACAAAACTACATATAAGGTTTTTAAAAATTAAAGTGAGGTAGTTTCATTAGAGTCATACAGTATCAATTTAAATGAGATGTTAAACCAAATATTGAATGAAATTGAGATCTTTATTCTATAGCTGTAATGGAGAAGATCTCAATGATTAAAATCCTCTCTATTTTATAATTAGAATAGAGATCTGCATTCTATTGATTAAGGAGTTAATATGCTAATTAAAATTAAAATAAAGGAATCAGATTAGTTTGACTTAAAACTTTCTTGAAAATAAATGAGTTTATGATCATATATAAAGAAATAAATTTTAATGTAAAATAATAAAGTTTTGATTACACATTTGATTTGGCCTCACTTACTCCATGGGTTGATGAAAGAGAGATCTCTATTCGAGTTATGGAATGGATCGAGATTATCCAAATCCTCACATTGTATAAATTAAAGAAAGATGATAGTTTCCAAGTTAGCATATTCTGTCCTCCGATCACCCCACCAAAAAAAAAAAAAAAAACGCTTACCAAATTCAGTTTTTAACTTTTGACTATAAAAAGGCCGGCTTGTGTCCCAACTGAAAATGTGAATACATTCAGTCAATGGCGAGCACTGACTTAGGGAATTTCATCGTTTTCTTCTTCTGCTTGTTCTTCCTGACCCTCTTTGCTGGTCATGAATGTAAGTATGCCTGAGTTTCTTTTTGCAATTATGCGAAAAGACCATGAATTATCAACCATAGTTTACTGTATTCTATTGCAATATCTTCTTCCTTCATTTTTTTTATTTTATCATTATTTACGTACAGGCAGTAAGGATCATGGCATCATCAAAGGCAGAGATGTACATATTGATAGTGCTGGGATTACAAAGCTGAGTGACATAATTAACACAGCTGGCAAGAATACTCCAAAACTGCAATAATACTACAGGAATGAGTTACACCACCGATGCATATATATATATATATATATAATCCGTCCTGTTCTACTATTGAAGTCTATGGCTGTGCTTAATTAATTGTTCTTATTTTGTTTGCATGCATGCATGCAGAAAATGATAATGCAGTTGGCAGCAGCCAAGATGGAGATGGAGATGGAGATAGAGAAGGAGAAGGGCATAGGTTCACAGCTGCTGGGTTTTCAAAATCAAGTGGTAATAATAATAATGTGATGGTCAAAGGCAGCAGGAAATTAATAAGCATACCCTTCTGCCAGCCAAATCCTTGTGATACTGCTAAAAAATGTTGTGTTGTTTAAGTTTGCCTAGTGTAGTTTGTTGGCCCACTGACTCAGAATGTGAGCCCAACTGCCGCCATCATCGTCATTAGCCTCACAATGTAGTAATTCCACGATATGCTGCTTCTATTACTTTTCATCCTTTTTAAGTTATATCAATAATAACAGAATATTGTGTGAAAGATCTCTCTCTCTCTCTCTCTCTCTCTCTCTCTCTCTCTCTCTCGGCAACATGCAAAATGGGGCTATGTTATATTTATCTTATATTGCTTTGAGCCTTTCATAAGCAAGTTCAAATCTTTCTACAAGAAAATGAATCACATATAAAAGACAAGTCATTAATGCTATGTTTGAATCTTAAATTTGTCACAAAAAAAAAAATTAACTCTTTTCACTTCATATTTTTTACCCATTTTCAAGATCAAAGATAAGATAAAGGTTGTAACCTAAATGCAGTTACTGACTGTTATTTGTCAATATACATGTGGTGTGTATGTTATGCGTGTGTGTAAGAAGGAAAAATGACTCCTTGACTACGAGGCAAACGAATGTAGCGAGTAGCGAACTATAAGAAAAAAGTTATATATATATATACATACATAGACAGGAAGCTTTACTCATACAACCATCTAATTAAGCATGGCAGTTTTGTTTCCAAGAACTCAGTACAGCTCAACAAGATTTTCCGAGGCAAAAAGTGCTATTGTCTATAATTCACCCAGCAAACACATCATAGCTTGGAGAAGGTTCACATTCCTAAACAGCATCTTTATTGATAGTTTATTCATCAGTAAATCTGGCTACGGCCCTCAATTAAGCATTAAAAATAAGAAAATCAATGGGAGACCAAGCCCTTTTTGTTTTTAACTAGACATGACTAAATCAATTAAGCATCTTTTTTGTTTTTATTCATCACTAAATCTGGCTAGGGTGGTACTTTTTGTTTTTAACCAGACATGAAATTTCCATGTTTGAGAGACTAGACAAAGAAATTAATGGGAGATCAAGCCCTTTTTTAACCTGATTTGAATACATTCAAGAATATCAGTATAGGATAAACACGCTAGAAAGAACCTAGCTAGCAGGACTTGAATCTTGCATTGACCTCAGTGGCGGAGCTACCCTTGTGGGTGGGGGTGTCATGGCACCCTCAACTTTTGTGCAATACCCCTATATATAGTATATATACATAGTGTTTTAGTAAAATTTTAATGTATTGGCATCCCAATTTTTGTATTGGCACCCCCAATTTTGTATAATCTTACATTATGTAGTATGTATATATAATTTTAGAAAATAATCTATTGGACTGGGATCCCTATAGTTTAAAACTAAAACCTTAACCTAAGATAATATTAAAATTTTTGTATAGTGGACTATGAGACTTATTCATTTTTTTTTTTCCTTGTACAGCTAAATTCCTAACTCATTAAATTCAAAAGATTGTGATTTTCTAATGAGCACCATCCAAAACTTTAAAAAAATTAATAGTTTGTGAGCTTTTAATGTAAATATACAAAACAAAAAACCAAAACAATAAATAAAATTATATTTTCAATAGAACTCAATTTTATTTTTCATGTAAAAAATTTTCTATTGCTTCAATTTAAAAATATTTGCAAAGAATATTTAAAATATAATTATTGTATGGCATGAAATTTAGATGATTCATATGGGCCAGCATGTGTTTGGGGGTTAGTCGACTCGAGATCTAGACATGTTGTAGAAAAAAAAAATTTTGACA
>CM065386.1:530000-562500 GCA_033060915.1 Euryodendron excelsum | reverse complement strand
TTTACTAATGTAGTATCACAAGTCATTTTACTAATGGCTTAGATATAATCTTATCACATGTCTTACTAAAACTACGTTGTTTTGTATTAAAATTTATTTTCTTATCTATAACTATAAAATCATTTATTTTTAAATAAATTTTAAGTCAACTCATCTAAACCCTTGATTTTTATATTAACTGACGTGTCAACACCTCAATCAATAGAATAGAGATATCCATTCAATTTATGAAATTGAAAGAATCCAAATCCAACATTTACTATGATGTGATTGGCTTGTGATACATGTCAACAAAATGAAACCCTAATATTGTTTGAATAACCAAAAGGAAAGAGAGGAAGACATTTCATTTCTCTTGTTTGATTTGACAAAAGTTAATAAAAGAAAGAAAATGATATAATAAAATATTACTATTATATACATCTTGTGTATGAAACTCTAATATTTTTTTATCATAAATTGATGGGTATAATTAATATTTAAAATAAAATAATAACAAGCACTTTGCTTCTTCTCCTTTTTTTCTAATTTTAGAAAAAAATAAATAAATAAAAAACTTAAAAAGTAAACTCTGTTACCCCTCTATCCACTTTCCCTTCCCTTCCCTCCTTAAAAATCACTTATAACTGATTTTGCCTTTCCAAATCCTTCACTTTCCCTCCCTATATCTCAATCCAAACGAAGGCTTAATATCAATTTTTTTTTTCCTTTTCCCCACGTCTCCATTATAAGTTATAACTGCATTCTGTGTACCCCACCCTCACAATAATAATACTAGGGAGCTTTCCCTCTTTACCGCTCCTGTTCGAAAAGGCGAAAGCTTGAACGTCATGAGTCTCATGCTCAATTTGTAAAGAAACGAGGAGGAGGAGGAGTAGAAGGAATCAATTTGAACTCTATCAACTTGGAATCACTAATTACAGAAGCATCCTCTTCCAACAAGTATTTACGCGAGTTTTGTTTTCAAATTTCTACGGTAGCAACAAAAATAACCACCAGAGCTGGCTAGATACAGCAAGAAAAAGCTATCCTCTCTCAAGTTTGGGTCTCTTTTTGAATTCTCCACCACTTCTTCATCGATATTTTCCCTTCCAAATCACTTCCAACCACAACTCGTCTCAGTTCCATGCACAGAAGAAACCGCAGGCGATGGAATTCATTGCCTTTCCCACCACCCGAAACCGGAAATCTCGGGTTTTCTGCGGAAAGGTTTCTCAGAAATCACCGACGAGATTGTTGGGAGAGCATTACATGCAGTTTGGTTAAAGGGTTCGACCCATTTATGCACATTTCATATGAATACATTGATTAACATGTACTCCAAGTTCGGCAAAATCGAAGTTGCCAGGTACTTGTTCGATGGAATGCCCGAGCGGAATGGAGCTTCTTGGAATACCATGATCTCGGGGTATGTTCGAGTAGGTTCATACCCAGATGCAGTTTGTCTGTTTCGCGAAATGCGCGATCGAGAAATTGAGCCAAGTGGGTATGTGATTGCCAGTTTGATGACTGCATGCAGTAGGTCAGCAAATATGGTTTACGAAGGCATTCAAATTCATGGTTTTGTACTTAAACTCGGCTTCTTGTGGGATGTGTTTGTGGGCACTGCATTGCTGCATTTTTATGGCGTGTACGGGTTTGCTCCTAGTGCTAAGAGGCTCTTTGAGGAGATGCCGGAAAGGAATGTAGTTTCTTGGACTTCATTGGTGGTTGCATATTCGGACAATGGAGATTACGGGGAGGTTGTAAATATATATCAACAAATGAGACACGAAGGGGTTGGTTGTAGCCAAATCACTTTCACTATGATAATTAGTACATGTGGGTTGCTTGAGGACGAGTTATTGGGTCATCAAGTGCTTGCACATGTTATAAAGTCTGGGTATGAGACTAATGTTTCTGTTGCAAACTCTCTCATCTCAATGTTTGGTAATTTCTGTAGCATGCAAGATGCCTGCTATGTCTTTGATCACATGCTTGAGCGTGACACAATTTCATGGAATTCGATGGTTTCAGCTTATGCACATAATGCGCTTTGCGAGGAATCACTTAGATGTTTTCATTTGATGCGTCTTGTTCATAATGAAATAGATGCAACCACACTTTCCTCGGTGTTAACGGTCTGTGGTACTATGGATAATTTGAAGTGGGGCAGTGGGATTCATGGACTGGCAGTTAAATTGGGGTTGGATTCAAATGTTTGTGTATGTAATACTCTTCTTACTATGTACTCCGAGGCTGGAAGACCTAAAGATGCAGAAAATTATTTCCAAGGAATGCCAGAGAGGGATTTAATATCATGGAATTCCTTAATGGCTGGCTATGTTCTGAATGGGAAGTGCCTAGATGCCTTAAAAGTGTTGGCTGAATTACTTAAGATGGGAAAAACAATGAACTATGTGACATTTGCTAGTGCATTGGCTGCATGCTCAGACCCTGAATTTCTTGTTGAAGGAAAGATTGTCCATACGCTTGTGATCATGGCTGGCCTACATGACAATTTGATTGTTGGAAATGCACTAGTAACGATGTATGGAAAGTGCAGCATGATGTGTGAAGCTAAACAGGTTTTTCAAAATATGTCCAAGCAAGACTTGGTTACTTGGAACACACTTATTGGTGGCTATGCCGAAAATAAAGAACCAGGTGAGGCAGTGAAGTTTTTTAAGTTGATGAGAGGACGGATACCTGCAAACTACATCACCATTGTTAATGTTCTTGGTGCTTGCTCGGCTCCCGATACTTTACTGATACATGGAATGCCGATACATGCACATATAGTTCTGACGGGATTTGAATCAGATGATTATGTGAAGAATTCCCTTATCACGATGTATGCCAATTGTGGTGATCTTAATTCAAGTAACTATATTTTTAGCAGATTGCTTGACAAGAATCCTGTGACATGGAATGCAATGGTGGCTGCAAATGCTCATCATGGTGACAGGGAAGAGGCTTTGAAACTCTTTGTCAAGATGCAAAGAGCCCAAGTAGATTTAGATCAATTCAGCTTTTCTACAGCCCTTGCTGCTTCTGCAAACTTGGCTATTTTGGATGAAGGGCAACAGCTTCACTGTCTGGCCACCAAACTTGGATTTGACTCATATCTGTATGTTACAAACGCTACAATGGATATGTATGGGAAGTGTGGAGAAATGGATGATGTTCTGAAAATGCTTCCTGAACCAAAGAGGAGATCACGTCTAGCTTGGAACATATTAATATCAACTTTTGCCAGACATGGTTCTTTCGATAAAGCTGGAGAAACTTTCCATGCTATGCTAGAACTGGGACTGAAGCCTGACCGTGTCACCTTTGTCTCTCTTCTATCTGCTTGTAGTCATGGTGGTCTAGTGGATGAGGGCCTTGCTTATTTCTTTTCGATGACAAAGGAGTTTGGTGTGCCAGCTGAAATAGAGCATTGTGTATGCATTGTTGATCTTCTTGGGCGTTCAGGAAGGCTTTCTGAGGCTGAAAATTTCATTAAAGAAATGCCTGTGCCACCAAATGACTTTGTTTGGCGAAGTTTGTTGGCATCATGTAGGATCCATGGAAATGTGGAGCTGGGAAGGAAAGCCACTGAACATCTTCTCCAGTCCAACCCATCAGATGATTCAGCTTATGTTCTTTATTCTAACGTCTGTGCGAATTCTGGGAATTGGGACCATGTTGAAAATGTTAGGGGGCAAATGCAATCATGTCACGTAAAGAAGCAGCTGGCTTGTAGTTGGATCTAGTTGAAAAAAGAAGTGAGTTCATTTGGCATTGGAGACCAGTCCCACACGAAGATTGGGCAGATACATGAGAAATTGAGAGAGCTTAGGAAGATGATTACAGAAGCAGGTTACGTACCAGACACAACGTTCTCATTGCATGACACCGATGAAGAACAAAAGGGTGCACAATCTTTGGAACCACAGCCAGAGACTTGCATTAGCATATGGGTTGATCAATACTCCCGAAGGTTCCAGGCTTAGAATTTTCAAGAACCTTCATGTTTGTGGTGATTGCCATTCTGTTTTCAAGTTTGTCAGTAAAATTATCCAGCTGGAAATCATACTGAGGGATCCTTATCGGTTTCACCATTTTAGCTGTGGCAAGTGCTCTTTTGACTATTTGTAGCGAAGCCATCGATGAGTTTTTCTTATAGCTCTTTTTAGATTCGAGGATAGTCAATTTTGGGGCTACGTTGACTTACATTGGTTTTGGGTATAGAGGTGTAGAATCAGAGTATTAATTTGGATAACAAGGTTAGTTTTGTTTTCGGTTGTGCGTTGTAGCCATTTCAATTCAATGGCACTAATTTCTTTTTTTATAAGATCTTGGAAATGGATCTTCAAATGCTATCCTTGTTGCTAAGCTGAGGAACTTGATGCAAGTAATGATCTATATATTTTCTTAATCCAACATGATGGCTTTGATTGCAATTTGAAATTCAATGGTTACTCCTTTAAGCAGACTTGTATTGATTGCTGATTCTGTTCCCGCCATTCTAATCTCTTCTAACACTATTCCCTTGCCCCCCACCATTTGTTATCCGGCACTTGGACTGATGAGTGCTCTCAGTCTCAAAAAATTGATAGGGGTTAAGTGATTACCATCCTTGTACCATGCAGAGTTCTCCAACATTTCAAGCCTGCAAAAGCAGCAATGGCTGAAAGCTAGCTGTCCTCCTACCTAAAAGGGATCAGCATTGAGCTTGAAGTTCATCTATAATTTAAAGGCCTTCATGATTTTGACTTGCAGCAAAATTATTTCCAAGGGAGACATTAGAAATATGACAGATTCTGCTTTCATTGAGAATCGAACTCAAGACCTCCTGCTTATGAAAATGGGATTATGAAAGGCACCGTTCATGACTTGGTATCAGGATGGTATGCATTTAACTTCTGTAAAACAAATCACTGAAACATGTCTTAAGGAACTTTGAAATTTCTTATGATCCTAGGAAACTTAAATGTCAATAACACATATCACACAAATCTTCCCATAGTGCTATCTGTACCTTTATCATCTATTTGATCCGTGAATGTATTGAGGGGGGCCAAAAAAATTGCAAACAAAAGCATTATTCATTGTTTGGTTACCATGAAAAACAAAGAGGAGAGAATATATGGACAAAAGCATTATTCTTCTTCTGTTTCCACAGAATACAATTATTAGCACTAGGCATTCGGCTACCATAGCTTTAAAAAGCAACTCATTGAGCAGTCACTCCTGCAAACCGCCATAGTGGCAAACCTAAAAAGCACAGCATGTTTGTTATTGATCATTGGTAATTCATTTAATCCCCATTTGCAGGAAACGCAATGAACGCCACCAAAGGGAAACAATGATCAAGCAACAGAGGTCAAAGTAAATAAATGTAGACGAGGAAAATGAGGAAAGCAACACCCAAATTGTACGTAGAGAACACCAAATGCAAAATTCGTTGATAAGAACACCTGTTTAAAGCCCCTCCGAAAAAAAATGTTGAAAGATGGACAACATGATATTCAGCCCACCATATCCGAGTAATTCTCTATAATAAATTGGCGAAAGACGAAGGATTATATGAAACATGAAACTAGGAACAAAATCTGAGTTCCAACAACTACTGTATGTCTCAGCCTACGTATAAACAATGGATGTTTACCACATAAGTACTTGGTCTATGGACTGTTTTCAATTCACAAGTTTTCTACAAACAAAACCAGATCTAACGCTGATGGCAGAACAACCTAGTTTCAGACCAGGATTCCATGTCTCGTCGTGCATCTTTACTGACAAAAGAAAAGTTTGGTTTCACAATTACTCAACCTCCTCCAGGTAATCAGCAATTTCCGATGGTGTTAGTACTCTGCAACGGAAACAGATGCCAGAATAATAATTCTCCCTGAGCAAGGACATCAAAATGATCACAAAAGCAGAGTCAAGCAACCAGGAAAAAAGGGAAACTTGCCTGAATTTTTTGTCCGTACCAATTATGCCAATCTCAATGTTCTTTTCAGAGATCTGTCCTTCAAATCTGGGACATACATGCACAAAGAAAGGTTAAAATGGCAAAATGGAAACCTAATTTTCCTGCATGAGTTAAAATGTTGGGCATGCACTAACCGCACCAAATACCAAAACCTTTCCTATGTGGCACGACCGAAAAAAAAAAAAAAAAAAAAAAAAAAAAAAAACGAATGAAAGACAAGCTCAAAAATTGCAGCATGAATTTTATATTTATTTAGAAGGGAACCCTTTTGATAAGTTGATGTGTTCTCCTTTTGATAATAGGTTTTATGAAGTATCTTTTTGATAGAAATAGTCAACACACATCCCTTCTCCCCCACCCCCCCCCCCCCCCCAAAAAAAAAAAAAAACACATAAACCACCAAAACAAACCCCAAGCCCAAAGAATTTTTTTAGGTCAGACACCAAGAGAAGGGAAAATATTTGTGATCAGTAGAGAGGAGGGTGGATTTGAGTCTGAGCATGACTAATCAAAGAGAAAAGAAATTTCATAAGCAACCCTTAGTTATGCATCAGAGACTTGAAAAAAGTCAGATTCCTACCCCTCCTTCAGAGTCAAGATTGCTGTGTGGACAGCATCGTCAAGCTCCATATCATCTGTGTACCTGCAACAAGCATCCAAATTAGCTCCATATCATGAATGGAGACTCCGGACTGGTTCAAGAAAACTAAAAAGATTGAAATACGGACAATCAACCAAAATTCTTGAAAATAAATTAAACATTAAATCAGTTGCATTGCCCCTATGTTACCTGGACTCTTCTAAATTTGTAAAGTACCTGTATCAGACACTCGACGCTCAACACTAGTTGAACATGCATCTAACAAGGATGTATAACTGCTTAAGTTTACTATAAAACTAAGTACAGGACTTCCATTTTATGTATGAAATGCTATATTTTAACTTATAAATGTCATTTTACCTTAAAAAACAAAAGAAATATTTGAAAATATAAAATCTAGTCGTGTCCCAGTGTTCTTGGACATGAAAATTAGATGAATCCGACACTTGAACACGTACTCACACCCGACACCCGTACCAAATCCAGGTAACATAGCATTGCCCCACTTGTGAACTTTTACAGCTACAAAGATGAAAGGGCGAAAAAAATCACAAAGCATGGTGGTTCAAATGGTTTAATTCCTTACACAACTACATAATTCTTACATACAATTCAAGGAAAGAGACCATTTAGCCCTTAACGTGAAGGGTTCCAGTTCTTATATAATCTTTGCATGGATTAGCTCAGCCAGATGAAACACGGGAGTCATTTTCAACTAATCACATTAATCTACGTCTCCAAAAAGGTCTCAGCCAAGAAAAAATAGAAAACCAAAAAATAAAAATAAAACATTCCTAAGAATTCTACTCATTCCAGCACAAAGAAAAGAGATCTGATGCATCCCAAAGAAGTTAAGTTCAAGTTACCCGGTTATGGTTATATGGAGTTTCAAGGATTTGACAAAGTGAAATTCAAAATAATACAATGATAATTTGTCAGTTAGCAAGAACTCAGACAATATGCAAAGTTTTTGGAGGCTACGAGCCATGGAGATGGTCATTTATAGTAAACTGGTCATACCAAGATGAAGGCACCAAAGCATGAAGAAAAGAAATCATGCTGAAAGCTCAGCTAAAATTAGAAATTGATAAAAAAGATGCAAAAAGGTGATGTAGAACCCTATGATCCAGTAAAATGGACTCACCTCTTCTCGAGAAATGTCTTCGCATTAGAGACATTCTTCCCCATCGCTGAAGCTTTCCAAGAGAAATATGAACCTGATGGATCCACCTACAACACAACCCCCCACACCCCAACAAAAAAGGAAAAAATAAACAAGGAAAAAGAAGGGATCTAGTAAAAATCCACACCTTGATAACTTGTAGAATGAAAAACAGAAAGTAAGAAATGAAGAAAAAAAAATTCAAGATAATACAATAAATTTGAACCAAAAAGACTGCTAATTAATGTATACCATCAATCACCAAAATATGCCTGAAGAAACATTAACATGTATCAGATGACTTGTTCTAGTTAAAATTCCATGCTTTAACCTAATTACATATAAATGACACACCAACATATATAAACAAAAAAAAACACCTAATAACATTGGTGAGCAAATACACTATATGTTGATATCTTTTGTTTTTGGGTGACCCAAAATATCAGTTTCCAGTGGACGATTAAAGAAATTTATTAGTATGCTGTATGCCTTTTAGACTAACTGAAACCCAAATTCTAATTGCTCTATGTGAAGCCAAGTAATAAGAGCTGCATAAATCAAATTTCACAAGTACACTATGATTAAGTAGTCAACAGTGCTTAAAATTGGATTTCTTTTTTCTTTTTTTTTTATAGTTTGGGAGCGGAGCGCTGATGAACATGCATTATGATGAGGGTATTTATTTTACTATGATTGAATGCTTTACCAAAACTCCATTAAAGCAAAAAGAAATACTACTCTACTAACTGTTCCACGATAATATGACCCCAGATGGAGAGGAATAAAACTAGCTTTGTGTAAATAGATCTTAAACTTGTACAGTAAAAAAGAAGGATTTATGATTGATATGGATTATTTGGGGAAGCATACCAGAGGATTGACTTTGTAGAGACTTTTGAGCAACGATTTAATGTATAGAAGAGTTAGGTATTTTATTTTGCTTGCCTCATGGTGCCGTTCTTCTATATAATCTTAGTAATAAAAAGACTCTATAGTAAAGAACATAATCCAACCACACTTAAACAGAAATGACCGAATCAGCTTAAATCATAAGCAACACACACCAAAAATAAGATTAACACTAGATCAGGAGCCAAATGACATACCTGGTACAGTTGTGGACCCTTATCGTCAAACCCAGCAACCAGCAGTGAAACACCAAAAGGCCTTACACCGCTGTAGAAAAAACGGAAGAGTGTAGTTGTAACAAAAACAAATATCTAAAAGATCCAAACCATGGACCTCAAAAAATAAAAATAAAACTAAAAAGTGGAAAAGGAAAAAGAATTAAGTCAATATAAGTCCAGTTGACTCTGAAAAGGTCAAGTACTCATACATCAACTTAGTCTAGGTTCAAAAACCTTTCAACCTATATTTTCTATTTTCGAGTTTCACTTCCAAACTCTAAACTGTTCTGCAGAAAGTATGGTAAATTGCAATATTGTTTAAGGTTTATCACAAAGTACATTTTTAATTTGCTACATTAGTGAATTTCCTCAAAATTAAGATTTTTTCCCCCTTTGATCAAGCAAGTTGCTTAGCACACCACCAGCCTCAAAGAAAATGGTATACAGTTGGTCTATCAACCTTTATATTTGGGGGCTCAGCAGTTGGCTCCCCTCACGGCCTAGCCTAAAAAGGAGTTACCACTTACCACACATCTTTACTGGCAAGTTGGCCAGAGATGTGTAACAGGTGTTAGGCTGAAAACAAATGGGACCGAGGTTCATTTGCTCACTAGCAGCAGGGTGAAGATACTTTTGCAAGGCTTACCTCTTTGCACATATTCATTGTTTTCAGAGATCACAAAATTACCTCTCCATCTTGCTACATTTAACGAATTTCCTCAAAACATTAGTTTTCATTTTTTTTCTCCTTTTGATCAAGCAAGCTGCTTAGCACCCCACCAACTTTACAAGCCAAGTAGTACGCAGTTGCCCTCTCAACTTTGATATAAGGGGCTCAACTTCTCTCACTGCATTTCCAGAAAAAGAACCCCCGCCGGGGGGGGGTTGGGGGTGGTGTGGTTGATGATAGTGGTTTGTCACACATCTCAACTGGCGTGTTGGCCACTCACGAGTGAGGTCAAAACCATAGTGGACCCACGGTCATTTTTCTTTGCTACCAGCAAGGTAAAGAAACTTCTGCAAAACCTGACCTCCTAGCACTCCTGAGAGGTATGTCTAGGCAACTATCCAAACCATTAAGAAAATGTTGCTTGACAGAGAATCTCATGCCTCCAATGATTAGACATACCTTAATACTTAGGCCTTTATAAGATGTGAAAGGAGATATCATGCAAGGAGTAATAGTTACCCGGACTGAGTGAACTCCTGCATAACAGCAGCAGTTTCCCTTACAAGTTGAGTGACGGGAATTGGTTCCTACACATTACCATCATCATACAAAACCTTACAAGTTATAACAGTTGTAAATGAGATCATAATTTAGAGCAAGCAAAAACATAAAGGCTGGACTAAGTTGTGATTTCATAAATGAATAGGCAAAAAAGAAAAAAGATAAAAAAAAGGAGAGGGGGGGGAAGGTTTTCCAAATGAGCTTACAAACTTAATAATTCAAGCTGAACCCCAGGTCACATTGGTTGATATCCGATTAATATGAGCCATTACCAATGCAACATGAACTTTTCCATTTAAGAAGCCACAATAAGGTGACATTCAAGAAGAGCAACACAATAGGAAAAGGAAACAGAACTTGAAAGCCTCCTTGCAAAGAAAATGAGGAAAAGTTCGATTACTATATCTACATTATGAACCCAATATAAACAAGATCTATAAACATGCACCACCCTCTTAACCAATTATAGACCAAACATTCTCATTCTTACCGAAAGTAATAAACAAAATCATGGAATGAGAGGCAGAAAAGGAAGTTCCTTTCTTTGAGCGGCCAACAAACAACATTAGAGAAGCAAATGTGGTCTTCATTAGACATTGAAATTTTGGAAGAAAAAGTCAATATATTTTGCAACAGTATGCTCATGACAACAAGGGTAAGTGACAACTATTATGATAGGCAAAACAACAAAACAAACAATTTTCAAATCTATACCACAGTCAAGTTTCAGATTATCCATTAAAATGAGAAATAGAGAACAAAAAATAGCTTTTGACAGGCCCATAAGCCTTAAATAAGAAAACATCCATACAACAATAAGGAAAGTTACCAACATTTTATTTGATTTGGACAGTTCATGTTATTATTATCATGAATGTGATAACAATAATGGACTTCCATGTTCATGCAATTCAATATGTATCCAACAGAAGCCTATCATCTTCATCTCATGAAAACATCAAAAAGTATACCTTATCAAATAAGGGGAAAAATGAAAATGAAAGAAAACCTCATGAAGGATTTTGTATACATACTAACGACCAGTTTTGTAATTTGAACATGCGCCAGCCAATTCAGTACTTGCTAGACCAGGCAGGAATGGTGGTAAATAATCTTGGCCCAATAACTTGTCCAAGCCAGTTATATATCCATGACAGCCAAACAGGGGCCAACCAACTTGAAGCTGGTGATTCAACCATGGCCCGGCTAATAGTTAATTAATCAACCTGGCAGAACAGTGGTAAATAGTTTTGATTCATTTTACTTATTTTAGCCAAAGAAAACTGCACTGATGTTATGTACTATTCCCTTAATTTTAACCAAACAGGGAGTAGCCAACTTGAACCAAGTCAATATTGAGTTGGCTCAAATATGGCAATGTCATTCTTTTACTCTTTTCGTGTGAGATCAAATATTACTATATTAATTATTAGAAAGAACAACTTTTCTGCATGGTACATTCATTATACAATGAGATGTCATCTTGGTGTTGTACTTCTCTCCAAGATTCAGGTCACCCCATATATGTTATTGTGATATCATGAGAAGAGCAGAATGATGGGGATACATTAAAGAGATATTGGAGGAAAATAATTTCTTGAAAATCCACCTTCTAGAAACCATAACTTAGTGGATTTGTTGTGCAAAGAGTATGTTATGACCCATGGTCATCCACCACTCCTCTGTTGTGGGTAAACGGGAGGGACTTGACAACCGAGAATCCCCATTATATATATATATACTTTTTTTTTTTTTTTTTTTTTGGGGGGGTGGTTGGGGGGGGGGGGGGGGGGGGGGGGGGGGGGGGGGGGGGGGGGGGGGGAGGGAGGTGTGCTGTTCACAAGACGCAAAATTCAACAGACTTGGAAAACAATAAAAGTGAAAAAAATAAAAAAATAAAATTGGTGAAACTGAATAACATTAAGAAACAGAGAGTGTACTTTGTATAATCGATGATACTGTTCTGCCTGCTTCCTACTCTTTCGAACCAAAACTCGAGCGTCGGGACCCATGCCGCTGCATTAGAGAACAAAGTTAACTGGGGGAAATGCACATAGCTGGGGAAAATAAATGAGACAAAATAGAAAGAATAGGAGCAAAGGAAAATAATTATATCTTCAAGGCAACATGGCTTGTACAATGAAGGCTCCATTCACACCTAAAATGATAATTACACACAATTTTCAACAAAGCCCAGTTTGACTGGGGTGGGTCACTAACAGGATTCACCAACTACTGGTAATAGATAACCTCCCAATGCATTAACTAATTAATTTAACACATTAGACTGTAATGCATTTCAATCTCAAGAAACATATCTATGAGGACCAGTTCCAGGAGATGTAAAAGCTGGTAAATTATGAAGTACTGAGCCAATCAGGAATGGAAACTAGCAAAGATAACCAATCACTCAAAAAACTTATTTTTAGAATTCAAGACTTAATAAAGTTCACTTTCAGAGTGATTTTATGCTATTTTGAGTTTGAAAATAACTATAAGATAGCATATTATGCAGTATTGGAGCAGTGTTATCCACGGAATGATATAAGGAGTAGATATTTAAACCTGTATACAACACCGATGTTGGGGGTCAAAATCTGAATCTTTTGCACCTGCAATCCAACAAATCCAAGAATCGGTACAGAAGAAAGACAAGAAAAAATGGCACAAAATCTGCAATTGCTTAAAACAATCATCAACCTGTAGGAGAACGCACAAAAAATGCTGAAATGACATCAGGAATATTAAAGAAACACAAACGTAAATAAAATTTGAAATAAAACTAATATCAGACAAGCATATCTCCGGGTTTCTTCATTCCTTTGTCCTATAAATGAGCTAATAAAAGCAGCCAGCACTATGCCATGCCTATCTGTGTTACAAGTACATAGAAATATGATGGCTGATATGTGGCAAGGATATTGAATGGAACTGAACAATTTGCAATGGTGAAGATGACGAATGTACGTACCATCCAAGAAGAAAATGCTAACGCACTAACTATTCAGAACACAGATATCAAGAGAAAATAGGGAGAAGAGTGTTGGTGGGTGGGATGTACATTGAAGAACAAAGAGGGGAAAAAACACCACGAAGAACAAACAAGGATGTTTGTGTCACCTAGAGCCATGGCAAAAATTATATACTAACCGATGTTTCATCAACCAAGATAGATGGTAACTTCTTCTCTGTCGCAATAATGACACCATTAGCAGCTGCAAATGCCAAAAGATGAAAGATATTTCAAAAAGAATGCATCACAAGTGTACTAAGATATATAGCTGCATTAGAGTGCTAGATAAGACACTGTCCAAATTACTTGGGAATCATCTCCTCGTGTATAATCATACAAATTTATGTGTTCTTTTGCCCTTTATGGTAACAATTTTTTCAATATTATAATACTTTGCTTAAAAACTGCAACATCACTCTTAATCTTCTCAACCATCCAACTCTTATTTTTATGTACAATAACTAGTTGACTGGAGATAAATAATTTTTTTATAAGAAGAACTGAAGTCTACAACCTTCAAAGGTATGTGATGTATCAAGATTGCATTAAAGAAAAGACAACTACATCTTCCTTTTCCATGGAAAACTGAGGTTTTTAAGTGGAGAAAAATTATTCCATTTCTGTTAAGAACTATGATAAATATATATCAAGACAAATCATCTCTACCTGGGTACATAGCTTCATCCAAACAGGATCCACGAATTGTTGACTCGCTTGAGAAAAGACCTTCGTAATTGGGAGCTCTGAGCCGATAAGTGATATGCAATCCGAAGATCAGAACTATGGTGTACTACTTCCCAATAATATAGTTGTTTGATCTTTTCCATTTTTTATATTTTAGGTATTTTGCCTAGTCTTCATTTCCCTTTCTTCTATTTTATCGAGATGGATAGTAAGAAAGCATGAATAGGCCTTTCACTCTTTCCTTTTCTCTGTTGGTCTTTTGATATTCAATATTGTAATTGTCTATCAATGCAGCAATCTTAACCTTCTCAACCCTCCATTTCATGGTCTCTTTTTTAATAACTTTTAGACCCAAAAAAATTTAAATTAACCATTCAGGTCATTATCTCTAGCCAACAACTATTAGGCCTAAGAAGAATTTAATTTGATATCATAGCTTAAAACTTCAGGATAGGTACGGATAGGCATGGGCAGATCTATGAACTTCTCTTTGTGAGTCTAGCATAGACCTAACCATTAGAGTTTTAATTTTATAAATCAAACTCCTCAACTAGAGAATTAAATTTCCTGATCATACTCTGCAACGAGTTTAGAAATCTTTCACAATTATTCATCAGACCAAAATAGTTTCTCTATCCTGATTCTGTTAGGCTCAGTCCAAGTATTTTACAGGAAAAGGAAATTTAAAAACTAATTTAGCTACATACTACAAACCTAGATGTGAATAAAAAAAATTAAAATTAATTAAGAGGACTGTTCAAACAATTTGATAAATCCCAAACTCCTTGACTTGATGAAAATAAAGATTGTAAAAACAAAAGAGGACAATGTACAATACAGAGGAGGGGAGCAAAATTGGGAGTCTGGTTAGAGAAGTTCAAAGACTAACCATAGCATACATTTTTTCCCCTATTTTTTTTCTCAACAATTTGTCTCATGCTCCTTTCTCTTTAACTACTTGTCAAAGTTGAGGTTATAGTTCAGCCACCAAGGAAACCTTATAGATGTCAAAACAACTGAAACCAAGTTGGTAAGTCCTAGAAAGTGAAATTTTGATTTGAAATTTGGTGAACAATCATACAAAATAGTTGAAGCAGAGCGGCAGCCAGTCAAAATAAATAAAACAAAAAACAGTTGTGAACAAGCATAGATGTGTGTACACTTTTTTTTTTTTCTTTAATAAGGGTTATATATAATAAATAAATAAATAAAGGCACCAAAGGCCTTCCACCCAAGTACAATATAAGAAACAAAACAAAAGAAACTTCCATCCCCAAAATACCCATATATCCATAGGGATGTACAATTCCCCCAAAAAATAAACAAAACAAGACATCAAAAAGGGAAAATCCTCCCTCAACCAAAAGAATAAGGAGACAAGCACCACTCCTTTTACACTAGTGATAGAGCTCTCCAATCTTTCAAAAAATCTCCTGTTTCTCTCCCTCCACAAGCACCATATAACACACAAGGGAGATGGATCCCAAGCCTTCCTCCCTCTCCCCCTTGGACAACCCCTGCCCCAAGCTACAAAAAGATTTTTAACTGACTAAGGCATTACCCACTGCACTCTGAAGACTGCAAAAATCTCCCTCTAGACCTCTCTCACAAGAGGACAATGAAGAAGGAGGTGGTTAACACTCTCCCCATCTCTTTTGCACATACAACCCTACCCTCTTGGAACTTGCTGAAGCATCTCTCAAAAGCAAAGAGAGTCACAACAATTCCCTACCCACGAGCAACACCTATCTCCGAACCCCCTAGCCTATTTCCACTAACGAGAACCTCTGGCCACCATCGTCGATTAGATCACAAGTCTTCCAGGAAATTTGAAAAATCTTCCTCCGCTCTTTCCTCTCTCTAATTCAGGAGGTAAGATACTGAACACATCATAGAAAGTAAGAAACAATTCAAGTTCTGTGAGTGTGTTCTTCACACTGGTTTGAATAAATCCAATTCAGCTTCTTCATTTTACATTAATCTGGTCTGCCAATTTTTGGGAAAAGTAATAATCTCCATAGTTTCAGAAATTAAATCCAGCTACAGTTAAAAATTAGAGTTAGGGACCCAATCGATACTTTTGAGCTTGCAAATGGATCACAGAGAAAATGTAACATGGGAATTGATGACGAGAGAGAGAGGGGTAGAACTAATAAAGTTTAAAATCAGAAGTGTGGGTGTAAAGACTGCACCATATCCAAGTCTGTACACAATAAAACACTGTAACAAAACCACCTCACAAAGTAAAATAAGACCAAACTGACACACACCTTTTATCACACAAATAAAGCATTTACACATGAGACTAAGATATAAGCCACAAACCTAACTATGCTTCAGATACAACAAACCGTTGGTGCACCCTACACACCCTTCGAGACACCTCACTCGCATATAAATTCTCACCTGCAAGACACAAAGAAGGGAGGCCCAGTTCTCCTTTTACAATTTCTAATAGTCTGATTCTAGTTTCCTTCACCAATGCACGTAAACTAGTTTCTCAAGAGAGTATTAATAAAGAGATCTAGAGAGAGGGAGAGTTGTGCGCTGCCAACTCAGAGTGAGTGATAACTGATGACTGTTCCACTCGGCCACACCGAATTGCTAAGGCCGACTTTCATCTAGAGTCTATAGGTAGGTCTCACAGTCAATCTCTGTTTTGCCCTTCCAAAATTCATATAAGAAGAAAGCAAACGCTAGTAAGCAACAATGAAGTGTGCAATGCAATATAATAGTACACTAAAACATTTACTAAAATGCAACACAATGCATGGCACTCATGGTTTATGCGAATATGTAAGCCACACCCCTAAGCAAGA
Organism: Euryodendron excelsum; assembly: GCA_033060915.1. Classification (NCBI taxonomy): domain Eukaryota; kingdom Viridiplantae; phylum Streptophyta; class Magnoliopsida; order Ericales; family Pentaphylacaceae; genus Euryodendron; species Euryodendron excelsum. The sequence continues at coordinate 545,898 of CM065386.1, read as the reverse complement.
CGTCAGCTCACAATAATAATTTAGCATCCCAGGACACTTTTAGGGAATCCTAATTCATGACAAGAACTCACTGCCCAATATACTACATGGGACCTATCACTCAAGCTTCAATTATCACCAAGTTGTATACAGTTGAATTATCACCAAGTTGTATACAGTTGAGGCCTAAGGCCACCTTTGATGGCTACTGTACTAACTGCAAGAGTCAGTTTCTTTATCCCCAAGTAAGTCAATTGCCAATCAAGTAGGTGATGTGGTAAGGAGTACAATAAGATAGAGGGTACAGCTTCCACCTAAGGAAAAGAGGAAACGCAATGAGATCTCTCACTATATATATACATAATATGGCCGCCAACTTGTTCTGCAGGCAACAGCTAAGTCAGCTACAACCAACTACAAACTAAGTCCTCCAAATCAGTTATGCACCTCCCATAAATAGCTATGCAAAATATAATTAGCTTCTCGTCCGTTTTAATTGAGTGTGATGCAATCTGATTCACTGGTTTGGATGGCCCCTCATCCATCAATGTAAACAGGTGATTTGGAAATGAAAAAGCTCTGCACTACTGAATTGCAAAAACTTGCTATTCATTTTGCTGTTATAAGTAAAATATCCTCTTCCTTAACATATCGCTTGTCAATGGAACACAAATGAAACAACATGCATATCAAAATTCAAGTCTTAATTTGCACCACTTTAGCATCCAAGAGAAGCGGAATATCACATACACACACAACCTTTATGTGGAGATAGTAGGACTCGTATTACCTTTAATCCCCAAAGATGTTTGACCAGATCCAACAGCTGTTAAGGCATGTTCAATTTGAACAAGCTTCCCAGAAGGACTGTTCCGTGGTATATCATGCGTAAGAAAAACCAAATGATTCTGATTAGAAAATACACACATAGATATGAAAGCATGCAACTTTTGCCAGTAAGCACAAAGGAACATGTATATGAAAATAGAAATACGTGAGTTCGTACCTGAATGTAGTGAGAGAGAATGAATACTGACTATCTCCCATGATGTGTTGGATGGAAGGAGTATAGAGAACCCTGTAGAATGAACTGTTCAAACAATGGTTGTAAGAGGCAGCATCATGATGCAGAGCATGATAAATAGAAGAGGGGAAAATGTGGTATTTTACATGTAGCACACCTATGGTTTTGAATAATCATGTTCATGGTAAATTTGAATCTTGTTTTTATGTATTTTACAGGTTGAAAGCTGCTATCAAGTTTGATGGCTTTTTATGAGGTTTTAGGTGTCGAGAGTATTTCAAAAATTTTACAAATTGCTGGACGTAGGGGCTGCCCTTGGGTTGTCAAGTTACGTTTTTCAGTCACATATATTGCTATAATTAGGCCTAAAAATTCTAGTTACTCAAAATTTCATAGTTTTCTAATTTTTGAGTCAGTTCTAGTCGAATTATGAAAACAAGCAGCCCATAAATACATGTGTAATCTTGCCATTCATTTTTTTAATAAGTAAAGGGGATGCACAAATATCCAAAATATGGCTAACCAAACCAAATGTTCCTATACGACTATACCTCCATCTGATCAACAAAATCCAAAAATTGGCCCAAGTTTGGATTTATCGCACCTAAAAGCCAACTATACAAAATGAATAACAATAAACTCTTCATCTTATACAAAGAGTGTTCAATTACCTAAAAGATTCTGCAATTTCGCTCACCACAAATAAACCAAACTAAACAAAAAGAAAATGCCCTTTTGAGAAGCTGTCCATCTGATGCTATCCTCATCCTCCCCCAACCCCCTAACCACATAAACCGTTTAAAGCAGATCTGCAACTGTAGCATCCTTGTTTGCTACCAATTAGAAGACGACTGGGTAAGCATCCTCTAAGCTCTCCATCCAGCCCCACTGATGTCACCAGAATGTCACACTTGAAACCCCACCCCCCCGGGGACCCCAAACAACAAAAACCAAACTAAAATGTCTCAGAAAATCCCCCCACACCCTTCGAATACCATCCACAACCCCTTGCCATGAGACATAGTTACCTCTGGAACTGGCCAATCACCCCAAGAGGACCCATATTTAGAGGCCACACCCCGCCTCCAATAACTCTCCCTTTTACAAACAAACCTCCACAACCATTTCCCCAACAAAGTCTTGTTAAACAAACTCAACTGCCGAAGCCCCAAATGTGTGTGAAACTTTTGAAACTTTATGTAATGCATTGTGCAACCTCACATTAAGGGGTTTAGTGGATTCCTATGATAACACATTGATTGATGTTTCTAAAATCTATTGAGAACCACTAAATTAATTCATGTACAGATTTATGATTTTTTTTTTTTTTTTTTTGGTTAGATAAGTATGTACAGTTTTATGATTTGAAAAACAAACAAATGGAAGAACGAGAAACAAAAAAAAAAAAAAAAAAAAAAGGAAGGAGTTAGGTTAGCATACTGGAGCTTTCGAACATGAAGGTGACAGAACCAAAAAACACAATAACATAAAATAAAATATATCTACTACTTTAAATCCACATTAGCGGCAAAAGATATAACGAAAAATGGGTCAATTAGATAAAAATGAACGCGAACAGCACGAAATCTTGAAAGATTGAAGGGAACCAAGAAGATGGAGGCCCATATCAATGATTGAAGAAGAATAAGAAAGTTAACGTCGTAGAAGCCCTACATCTGAGAGTGTGTGAATATATGTACATGTATGAAATAATGTAAAGAAAGGGAAAGAACAATGACTGACACGAGGAGGCACCGGTCTGAAGATATGGGACCTAAATCGGAAAGAAAGAGACTCGAACTGATTTGGTAGTGATGGAGTTTGGTTCTGACACGGTGCGAAGGAAATACCCACAGATTTCTATGGTGTACTGTCGCAGCCACAGCGTGGCAATTGTGTTCCGGCGGCAACAAGAGATAGAAGGGGACTAACCTGAACGACGGGTAGTCGGCTACGTTTCGGCGGAGTGCAGAGAATACTTCAGAGACAAGTAAGAGAGATCGGCGGATGTGAATAGGAAAATTATGGAAAGGAAATTGTAAAGCATATATTTTTGTATTGTGAAAATAAATAAGAATAGTATTTATGGGATTATATAAGATTATATAACGAGTATTAATGAAATTTAACAATGTTATAGCTGATGCAATCAAAGTACCCAATTGGTTATAACCATCATTAATTTTGAAGTATTGAAAAACCGCTCTTTAAAATTGTAAAATATATTTTTGATGTTCAATTGCACTTTTAATTTAATTAAAAAAAATTCTAACATCCCTAAGTCATTTTCAGAAAGAAAACAAAAACATCGTGTAAATTTATTACTCTGCCAAACAAATCGTTGGAATGGGAGGTGATTTGTAGTAAATTCTTCAATAGCAACCATGGTACATCAAGTTTTAATATATATTTTTTTAATGCTAACCAAGTATCCGAGCTAATTTGTGCATACTTTGATTAATTTCGAGGCTTGCGCAGTCTTTTATTCCACAAAAATTGTAAATAAATACCTAGTCAAAAATTTTAAAAGTGATCTCAAATAGTTTATAACACTTAAAAAGTTTTAAACCCAAAATTTTGGAGGTAATTAACTTTCAATGTTGATCATCAATCATTCATACTAAATTTTTTCTCCAACTTTAAAGGTAGATGACCCTTTTTTCATATCTCCTTGTTAGCTTGATTTTTCGGTTGAGTTGCAAAAATATTTTGGTGGATCAATTTGTTTTCTAATCAATTGTCATATTCAAACTAATTTATGTATTTCCTTTACATTTTTTATATGAATTGAAATGGGTTCAATGCAAATAAAAAGTAATAATCAATTGCTTCTTAATTTTAAATATTTTAGCCAAGCCTTTATAACCGTTTGGTTAGAGAGAAATTACATGGCATTTTATTTGACTGTTTAATAAATTATTCTCAGTTTCAAAATATATATTTTGATTTCTTGATCATTTTATTTATTTTTTATTTTTTTATCAAAATACCATTTAATTTGAAAAATCCATAAATTAGTCTTTTACCTAAAATTATTTATCAACCTGTGATTAGTTTTGTCACATCATGCCGTAATACCATGCATAAAAATAGAATAGATGGGAAAAATTAGCCTGTGTTTAAAGTGGACGCTTTGTTTCATATAATACAAATTAAAAAAAAAATCAGCTTTGATTAGAGCTTTTTAAATCTCCTGCCAATAATTTAAGTTTCATGCATAAAAATGGGGAATGAAAATTTTGTATCAAAGAAGTGTAACAACTTGCATGGACTAAGTCGTTTTGGTTGAATTATTGTAGTAGCTCGTATGAGATTTTTTATTATATTCACGACCTAAAATACTGGACAAACATCAACACTTGGGGTGAAGGGATATAAAAAAATAATAAATAAATAAACTTAAACTTTACATGAGAATTTTGCTGACCCACTTTTTTATTATTATTATTTTTAATTGGTGTATAATGTGCAAACTCAGCGCTAAATGTATTTATTTTTACTAACATTACTTGTAAAAAAAAATTGCAACTATAATTTATTTTTTTGAAAATAATAATATTTTAGTTTTAAAAAAAATCCATGGCTACTAATATATAGAGTCATTTATCTAAAAAAAAGTTGTTTATAGATTCTTGGTAGGATTTTAAACAAACACCGAAGATGGGCAGAGAAATATTTTTTATTTTATTTTTTACTTTCAAGTGGAAAAACAAAAATTAATCTTTTAGTGAAAATATTAATTTAAAAACAATTTGAGTGTAAAATTTGAGGAATTTTCAAACAAACAAAGAATTTGGTAAGGAAGTCCAGCTCAAATTGGCCATTTCGGTGTTTGATTCTCCAAATCAGAAGCCCTAGCCTCATAATTTATACGAACAGTCGAAGCGAGGCGCACTATAGTCTCGCCGTCGCCGTCTTTGTCTACCTTCGCAGGTAATTCTATTTATTCATTGTAACCGAAGTACATGGACCGTACTAAGAAAAAAGAAGTGATCGCATTGCGGTTTTTGAGGTTTCTAATTGAACTCTGAAGTTTGGATTGCTCGATTCAGTTTAGTTGCTGGGGTTTCTTGCCAAACGGTTATTCCCCCACTCTTCCTAGTTTGTATACCTTTGCACGGTGCTTTGATAATCTTGATGTTAGTCTCAGACTCCGTTTCACTTAACAAGGAAAATAAAAATAAATAAAAAAAGTCTCAGACTCCGTTTCATCCTTCCGTTATGTGATTTCTTGAAGGATGTAGGTGATACGAAAGAACTTGGCCGTGGAAGAAGAGAAACCCAGCCTTTAATATTGAGAGAGAAAAGTAATTGAATTTTCTCGAACTCTGATAATTTTTTAATACAAGATTCTTTCTGCAATCTCCATCCTAAAGCCTACATTTTATATCATACTGGGCACACTCGGTGAGTTTGCAATCTTTAATTATTGGCCGAGATGATAAAGATCTTGTTTCTCTCTCGTAAAGCTTAACGTTTCGTTTTGAATTTTAGGTTGAAAAAGTAAAGGGGAAGAAAAATGTAATAAAAAATAGAATAAAATTAATCTTTCATTTTATTTAATTTTTTTTCTCATTTTTCTTTTCTCACCGAAAATTTGCATTTCAAATGGAGTGTAAAAAAAAATAAGAATAAAAATAAATAAATATTTAAACTAAAGTAGTTGCACGACGGGGGCGGTTAGTTATGAGGGGAGAGTGCATTTTCATTTTTGTCCTTTTAATAAAATATGAAGCTAAACCTTTTTGAATAGTACATAACTGCATTAGTTTGGACAATTTGGTGAGAAAAAAGTCGTCCAACTTCAAAGACACCAATTAGGGTTCTTCTTTTATATATTAGAATAGATGTACATTATTTAACTACTGAACTACTCCCTAAATAACCCCCAAAGAAGTGAAAAGATTAACCAACTAACTGCCGTTCTTAACTGTCGGCTATGCACTTCTCACTATTAACCCTTTTGACTCTTTGCTTAAGTCAGCTTCTTAATTCTGCAATGTAGCTCACTTCCAGTAGCTGAAATTTGTTTTCCAATTAATGGGTAGGTTTGTAACAGTAGGAATAAGTAGCAATTGTGGCTTAATGGGTTAACTGTTTGAATCCTTAAAATATTTTTACATGTTTGCGCCAATATATATAGATAGAGACATTTTATTGTAGTGTCTCTGCATATAGAGAAAGAGAGAGATATATAGACATTAACTATAGGATTTGTGCTGACTATTTAACTTTATTCTAAATTTTCTTTTGGTAGATTAGTAGTTTAGTACAATGGCAGAGGACATAGAAGAAATAAAGTCATTCAAAGTTCTGGGTGTATGTGACCAATTGGTAGAGGCTTGTGGCAATCTAGGTTGGAAATACCCATCCAAGATACAGGCGGAAGCCATTCCTCAAGCACTGGAAGGTTTTTTTCTCATTGTTTCTTTATCTTATATTACTACATTTCTTAACTGCGTCTTGCTTAATAAGAGGACCTTTTTCGTTTTCAGTATTTTCCTCATTGCTAAATGATAACTCTTTGTTTTTTTTTTTTTTAAGTCATCTGTACTTTATGGGGCAATTTTTATTCTTTCTGTATGTATTTGACATGCTGATTCTACTGTCTGGATTGTGTGTTTTAGGAAAGGACTTGATTGGGCTTGCACAAACAGGATCTGGTAAAACTGGAGCTTTTGCACTCCCCATTCTCCAAGCCCTCTTGGAAACTCCTCATGCATTCTTTGCTTGCGTGCTCTCCCCAACACGGTTAGTTATCTTATTCATTTATTTGGTTGCAAAAAGAAAGCTTTTTGGTACATAACCTCCAATACATTAAGTAGTCTGTTCAATTTTTGTTCCCCTTATTTATAGGGAACTTGCAATCCAAATTGCTGAACAGTTTGAAGCTTTAGGATCTGGCATCGGTGTAAAGTGTGCTGTGGTGAGCTTTCAATTAAATGATTTTTATTTCACATATATAAATTTTGAATTTCATATGAGCTTTGATTTTGACTATAATTAGAGAGTTGCAGTTAATTCTCTGGCACGTATTTATAGAATGGATGCCTGATGAGACACTTCCAAAGCTTAGGTTTCAAACTACGTTTCTGATGGAAGGTTTCACATAATCTTTATCATGTAAATAAAACAGTATTCATTATGGATTCTTGCATTAATTTACATTGTAGCTTTGACATGGTTTGTCAATATATCATTCCTCATTCCTGTACTCCTATTCTGAAACGTAAAGCAAGCTTTTCCAAGGGTGGTAGTATACACATTCGTTTACTATGTTGTTTGTTTTGTGAAATGTAATTGTAGTCATTTTTTTTTCCAAATAAGTCGAAGGTAATTAATAGGGAAGGCCTACATTTTATCCCTTTTGTGCCATCACAGCCAACCTGTTCATGGTCTGTGAAGTGAAGTTCTTATGTAGGTTCAAGTTGTGAGAAGCATTGGATTTTTATTCTGGGGTGAGTAGACAAGATGAGACAAATTGGAAAATACAACAGAAAATTCAAATAATGGCTATGTATACTATTTTCAAATGATTGAGAACTAGATGATGCATCTAGTGAAGGCTGAAGTGGTGTCTTTTGCGCCTTGACTTCATAAACTCTCACAAAAGCTAAGGTCTCCTTGGGCAGCCACTTGCTTATTGTTATATATTTATACATGCTTGGTGGCTTCTGCAAAAGCTTCCTTAAGCAAGGAAAAGGTTTGCTTGTACCAGAACTATCCATGGGCATGGCATCTTACCTACCAAGGGCTCCCACTTTATCCTCTGCTATTAATACAAAGTTAATTAAAAAGTATTTGATGTTTAAATAGTATTTGATTTGGTCCATGGTGTTTGGTAGTTTACACGGGTACTTACTTCAAGAATTGAAGTGGTTAAATCTAGTGAACTTTTGAATATCAGCATTTCCCTGGTGCTGATTTCGGAGCTAAAATTTCATAATAAATGCTGGGTTGCGATAATCAAATTTGTTTATTGCAACTACTGTCTGAGAGGGAAAAATGTAATTGAAGGAAAACTGTACTTCAGAATCCATGAAATGCGTGTATTATTTGGGTTTTGATAGTTTTGAGGAATAACATGTAATTTCATCCTTTTCTTCTTTTAGACTTATCAAACATTGCAATAAGTGGTTTCTACAATTTTTTTTGCAGCTTGTTGGGGGGGTTGACCATGTGCAACAGGCCATTGCCCTTGGGAAACGGCCACACATTGTTGTAAGTGTTCATGTTTCTAGCATGGTTTTATCCTTTCTCTCTAGTTCTTTTGCCCTTTAGAAGTATGCATTACCCAATTGTTAAATCCCCACAAATTTTGTCAGTTTTTCATAGTGCACTGCAGAAATGTGATATTTACCTGATACACATGTGTTGACAAGCATATTTCACATAATCCGTACTGTGATAAATAATTGATGAAATTCGGCACTGTTCACTAATTTTTTTTTTTGTGTGGTTTTTTTCTCTTTTGGCCACTAAGGATCTTGGTCCATCTGTCAGATATGTTTGTCTGACAGAATAGCTTGTAATATCTGACATACCTGGTTTAGTTTGTCTTCGGTGATTTCTTTTTATTTTTCTTTCTTGTCCAATTTAGTTTTAGTTTGCTGATTATTTTGTATATTCATTGCATTTTGGTGCATCCTTGTAGGTGGCAACTCCTGGTCGCCTTCTGGATCATCTGTCCAATACTAAAGGTTTTTCTCTTCGGACATTAAAATACTTGGTATGTTTTTATGCCTTGATGTGAGTTTCTCTCTCTCTCTCTCACACACATTATTTCCAATGTGTTATGGTTGTAAAATGAGCTAAGTGCACCGTATTTTTCACTAAGAATTTTCTGCGGTCTACTTCTGATCTGCCAAGCGATAAACATGTGTATATATATAATTGTTGCTGCCAAAAGTACACATGTTTCTTATATGCAAAAGTTTTTACATCTCGTTGTGTTTTATCAAGTTTTAGATTTCTGTTATATTGTTGTGTACTTGATATGTGACCCCTAAATGGATGAACTAAGGGGAGAGCTCATGTATTTCTATGTCAAAGAAGGGTGCTGAAGTTGCATCCACTTACCTTTTATCTTTTCACTTTTGTCATTAGTTATTGTCCAAGTTATTTAGAAACTTCCTCATTTACTATAACTGTTCCACCAAAAGAACTTTTGAAGGAATTGAAACATCTTTTGTGCAGATTTAAAGTAGATTCATGACATTACTGTATAGTTGGTTTAAGGGCTGTGTAGATCCTTCCTTAAACCAATTTATAGATTTTGTGGAGTTTTGTGAGTAATCTTTTTGTATTGAAGGCTAAGGCCTTATTCAGTTTCTTGCTGTAAGGGTGGCACTCCCTTTGTGCGGCTTCTTTTTATTATATCATTACTTATCAAAAAAATTACAACTGTTCAACTTTCAACATATTATAAAATCACTTGATTTTGGGATTGGTGCCTCACATGGCAACTTCAAGTACAAAAAGGATGTGTGACATGAATCTCAGTGCCTGACATGGCAGCATATGCTGATAATATTTAATGTAGTGGACAATCCCCTTCGCATGTAAATTGTACTATCCTTAATTATGTGGCTTGTTTGTATGTTTGGCAGGTATTGGATGAAGCAGATAGGCTGCTGAATGAGGATTTTGAGAAAGCAATTGATGAAATTTTGAATGTTATTCCTCATGAGCGAAAGTCATATTTATTTTCTGCTACTATGACCAAAAAGGTAGATGTTTGAATATTTTTTCCATGTACTCAAAAGTATTATTCAGTTTGCGATTTCATAAAAAAATATGATTGCAATATTATTTATGAGTTCATGATTGTTTTGTATTGCCTACATGTGATTGTTATTTTTCTCATGGATTGTTCTCTCATTTATTTACTTGGTTTAATGAATTCATGAATGGTTGGCACTTGGTAATTGAATATAAAAACTGTAGTTAAATATATTCTGAATAGTTATTTTGTTACCCAATTGACAGTTCTCACTGCTTACAAGATGTAACTCAAAGCTAGCAATGGGTTCTTATTCTAACTGTCATCCGTCAATAACTATTGAATGAATCAATCTCCCTGCCTCCATTATTTATCGATAACTCTAAAACCCTTTTTGGGGGTGACGTGCTTTTGAAATTGTGGTTCCAATAAAATGGAGTGTAATCTTTAGCTTTCCCAATACTTAATTATTTGGACATAATCTTCCATTAGAGTTTTTGTTATCCATGAAATGCATGATACCCATATGTCTTAAGGTTGTGTCTCATTTCCATCTCCTTTATCTCTGCTACTGATTAGCCAACCATCACAAGTCTTTAGAGCTAACTGCTACGTAAAGTTGATTTGTACCCAACTCCAATCAAATATTAGGATTGTTTAGTTGTTTTGATTGTTATATTTGAATTTAACGTTAGCATTGTTTCTAGGGTTTAGGGAGTGAGATGGCCTACTCAGCTTACTGTAAATCGGATGTTGAGCGTGCTTTCAGAATATGGAAGTAGTTAGGATTCAAACCCTCCTGTACAAAATATTATGATTTTAATATGCAAGGACTAGCCCATTGTTGGAATTTATTGCAATATCGAGAGCTTCAACCCTCCAAAGCTCAAACCTGAGAGTTCGACTTCAAAATAGCAGGTTCCAACAGCCTTATCCTTCAGCCAGGTGAAATTGAATGGTCAATTGTCCTTAGCTCGCAAAAACAAAACAAAAACAGAAGCTCAAGCAGAGGCGACCCCTTGCTTTGTTCTTTTTGTTAACTCTGCTTGTTGGTCTTAACCACGGGGACTGCTTGTCTGTGTAGAAAAGATACCTGGTGGTCTCCATTCTTGCTGCAGCTTTGCCAAAAAAGATTGAGTAGAAGTATGTCGGGAAGTCCAAAAGTGGGATTTTGAAAATCTCATGATTTATAGTCTTGCATTTTTCCGATTCTCATGCATCTCATACTGTATGGAAATAATCTGGGTATGACTTCTTCTAATATGAAGGATGATAGAAGCAGGAAAGGATACGTTATTGTGTGTTTGATGTTAGTACCTTTGTTAAATACATCTTGTTATTCCAAGGAATGGGTGGGATACTTACAGTAAGGAAGAAGGGGTAGTTGGAAATGGGCTAAAATTTAGATGAAGTTATACTCTTATTGTTGCAGGTTTGGAAGCTCCAGAGGGCTTGTCTGAGGAATCCTGTGAAGGTATGATAGATAATACTTATCACTACATCATTTTTCTTCATCATTTCTACATTAATCTGTAACTAACGTCAAGTTGTAAATCCATTCAGATTGAGTCTGCATCTAAATATTCCACTGTTGATACTCTGAAGCAGCAGTATCTCTTTGTCCCGGCTAAGTACAAGGTTTCCTCCTAGAGCATTAGTTTTTTGTCTGTCATAGTACATGTTGTAAGAAAGAAAGCTTCTCAAAACTATTCAGTTAAGCTAGCTTTTATAATTGGCAAATTACATAGTCAGCAGTTCACAGAGAGCGGAAAACATATCATGTTTTCCTTGGGTACCAAACACGGGCCCAATTGAAATAGATGAAGCAAAAATTGCCTTCATAATGTGCATCACCTTATAATTGCATCGTATCTTTCTTAAGTTCTGAATTTGTCTCTACTATTGGCTACAGCATTGCTATCTTGTACATATTCTGACTGAGATGTGTGGAAGTATATCCATGGTTTTTACTCGGAAATGTGATACAACACGGCTTTTGGCTCTAATGCTTCGAAATCTTGGTTTAAGGGCCATCCCAATTAATGGTCGTATGAGCCAGGTACATATATGGATTTCATGATAGATTGACTAAATACATTTGCATGGTTTTGCTTTAAATACTCATTGGTCTTCATTTTAGTAATTCCTGTTTAGCCCAAATTTACCCTGACATTGGCTATGAAATATGTGTGGCAGGCTAAAAGACTTGGAGCCTTAAACAAGTTCAAGGCTGGAGAGTGTAACATCCTTGTCTGCACTGATGTCGCCAGTAGAGGACTTGATATCCTATCCGTGGATGTGGTTATCAATTATGATATCCCTTTAAACTCGAAGGTTAGGCTTCCTTCCTATACACAGTGTTTGTATCTAGTATTTTGCCTGCAAAGTGGAGCCTTAAACAAGTCCAAGGCTGGAGAGTGTAACATCCTTGTCTGCACTGATGTCACCAGTAGAGGACTTGATATTCTATCCGTGGATGTGGTTATCAATTATGATATCCCTTTAAACTTGAAGGTTAGGCTTCCTTCCTATACGCAGTGTTTGTATCTAGTATTTCACCTACCCTTTGCACCATTTCCGGAGCCTTTACTGCTTCCCTGCTGCAATTTGGGTGTGGGTTCCTATACTTATTTGAGCCTTTCTCCTTTGCACCATCTCCTTGCAAAGTTAGGTCTAAACTGGTTAAAGCAGAGTTCCATTGGTTTCTAGCCTGGGAGGAAAGGAAAAGAAAATTCAAATCCATTTCCCTACAATTTCTCTCCCATTTCCTTTCCCTTCGTCAAGTTCAAACAGGCTGTAAATTTATATTTGGGTGCATTGATTATATCTTTCATGTCTTATTTATTTGAGATTCAAGAACTCTCTCTCTCTCTCTCTCTCTCTCTCTCTCTCTCTCTCATATGCTTGTTTCATTTACCAACTTTTTTTTATTTATAAGTAGATAAATCCACTAAAGGTGCCAAAGTTATCATTTACCGACTTCTGCCTGACTGCCTTTGTTCTTTTAATTGTTTCATATGTGATTCCTAAAAACCTCCTCCAGTTAGTCACAAGCATTGGAAATCATGCTCCTGGACATCCCTGACAATGGGAAAAAAGTCTAGTGGTAGTGGTTAGGCAGTACTGAGTACTCGGTAGTAATCCCTATTAAATGATAATACGTGGTGTATGAATACATCAGCTACTTGAAGTTGTGGTGTAGTAGATAGACTTTTAAGAAAAAATATCACATGGCAAAACGTGATAGTGTGGTTCTTTAAAACTCTCTCCACTACACCATAAATTCAAGTTGTTGATATATTTACACACCAAGTGTCATCATTTGATAAGAATTACTACCGAGCACTCAGTACGTATTTGCCCTGACAATGAATGTGCTATTGATACTAATTTTGCTTCAAACAACCATATTTGGGAAACAAAGCTGTTAACTTGTTATTCTCTCTTAACTTATGTGTCCTAATTCTCCAATTTATAAAATGGTCTGTAGGATTACATACATCGAGTGGGAAGAACCGCTCGAGCGGGACGATCTGGAGTTGCAATCTCGTTATTAAATCAGAATGAGTTGGAGGTTTATATGCAGATAGAGAAGCTTATTGGTAGGCAACACATCACACATGCGCATTGTTGTAGCCAATAAGTGGCGAAGTATTCCTGAGACTAACATTTCCAGCGTATTATCTGTCTTTCAGGCAAGAAGCTACCCGAATTTCCAGCTCAAGAAGAAGAAGTTCTGCTGCTGTTGGAACGCGTCACAGAGGCCAAAAGACTATCAGAGATGGTATTAAGTTGTTATGTTCTCTTCATTGTCTTCAATTATCTTTTCTATTTTAGGAATGACAAGGACTGAGAATACCTGTGGTTGGAAGATAGTAAATTAGTGTTTTTGTCTGAACCCAGTGTTTAATAGATGGAGTTTAATTGCTAGATTAGCCTATCAAATTAATTGACTTTTGATAAGAATTTTTTTTATTAACCTTTGACGTGTTTTTGTGTCCTCTGATTGGCTTTGTGGTGACAATCAGGATTTATATTACTGCCATTTCTTTGGAACTGATATTATTTTATAGAAATTGAGTGATGATAAAATGGAACTTCAGGTTTAAGTCAGGACCTAGTCAGTGGGGTCAGGGATCAATGATTTAGAGTTACATTATTCAAACTAACCATAACAGTGAAAACTGCTACAAAAGTAGAATGGCATGATTTTACACTTGCAGCGTATTGACTACTGGCACTCTACTAATCTCTGGTTGGTCCTGTAAACTCCCAGGTTGTATAAATAATTTTTGATCCCTGATTCAAAGGAATGCTTGGGACAATAGCATCTCTTTGTGGACTCCCCTTGAAATTTTTGTCAAGGGGGGGTGGGGGGGGTGTGGTTGGGGTTATCACTTGTTCATCTTTGTTTATTACTATTATGCCTATCAAGTGTTTTATGTATCTAAACCTCATTTTCTGAAACTTCTGTAGAAGATTAAAGAAACTGGTGGCAAGAAGAAAAGCAAGTGGGGAGGAGATGATGGCGATGAAGAAATTGAGAGATATTTAAATGGGAAGTCATCCAAAAAGTCAAGGAAAAGATGATGGAATATATTCTCCCTTCAAATTTTGCGTAATTTTGAGTATTATAGGATGCATTCATCTTTAGATACATTTTTCTCTCGAGGAGAAAGACTTTAAAGAACATTGTATATCAATGATTTGGTTGTTTCGTATAGTTGACCAAATATTTTTTTGGTTTCATTCATAATTCATAAAATTTACACCACATGATTCTTTAGTTGAGTTGAAACCCATATGTCCATACCTGGTACAACTTGCCTCCTGTCTGCTGCTTCATTTTTTCAAATAAGAGACATGCGCAGGCTGCTTGTGATTATCATGATATAAGGTGTGCCTTGCTTTGGTTGTTTTTGTTTCAACACCATTATTGGCAAATTGTTGCAGCTGTAGCAGCAATTTTTCAGTGGGTACTACAAAATATTACTATGGACCAAAAAAAAAAAAAAACTGTTGGTGTCAATCTCCATCCATTATAAGGATGATAGAGCCCTGCTTTAATCTTCATTTTTGTGTCGTTAATACCATCTACCAAAACATGTTTAGAAAGCTCAGTTTCAGATTTTCCCCTTACTGTGATTTGTAGAAGACTTGACAAAGCTGCTAAATGGGGTTGATTTGTTCCTGAAGGATAGAGAAAATACTATTTTTTTAAAAAATTTATATAGTGAATTTTATTAAAATAATGTAACAATGGTATTTTTTTAAGCCATTTTTAATATTTTTGGCCTGATAATTACTTGATTTGTTGACTCAACATTCTATTAGAAAAAATTTTTTTTAAAATTAAAGTAAAGAAAATTGCATTGTATTTTATTTATTGGGTTGGAAAAATGGGAAGTCAAAAAAATATTGTATGAGATCGACTTGATGGTAGGACATATGTCTCGACTTGTATGGAAGATCAATCTAGAGATAAGGCTTATGAACTATTATATGAGATCAAGTTCACGATAGCCTTTGCTTTCTCGTTTCAGTATTAACACATACACTCAAATATGTGGTGGTTGTTACGTGGCAAAATCTCAGAGGTGCTTTAATTATTCTCAATGTTACCTTCTGATCTGATCTGATTCGATCCCCTGAGAAACAGAAGAGGACCCACCTGACCCTGAAAGACAAAAAACAGTGAGTAGAGTTGATTTGCAAAATCGAGAATTCAGGAATGACAGTTGGCCTTCAAAATTTCACTCAATCATTCTAGGGTTTGTAGCTTCTTCGGACGAGTCTCCAATTAGCTCTCAAGCAGGTATCTGGAATAGTTGTTTAACACATAAATGCCATTCGTTTGCATCAATGGATTAGTTCATTAATGCACGAGCTTCACAGACGAAATGAATAATCATACAACCTTCCACATATGAATATGTGAATGTCTCAATCATTGAATGTAACATTCCACATACGAATATGTAAATGTCTCGTCATTGAATGCATGCACGTATCGTCATATATGTGTATATATGTGCATATATACCTGTACATACACACAAACAAATATAGTGACATAGCTTTAACCATAGTTGGGAATGGCATTTCTAAGTTTCAGCTTTCAATTTGTTGGATGTTTAAAATCGTCTCTCTTCCTTCAGTTCGTCCTTAGTTTG